>JALJCO010000989.1:0-300237 GCA_023101725.1 Atherinomorus stipes
CTTCAGTACAAGTCAAATCATAAAATTATTATATGCAGCAGGTGTATTGCGTGGGGATTATATCAGTGTCCATGAAAAACAAATATTTAAAAAAAAAAAAAATCTAAAAAATAAAAATAAAATAAAAAAAAAACAGCTATTACAATGAAAATTAGGGCCCGTATCCTGGGTGTAGAATTGTGAAACAGTTCAGTTTGAGAGATATCTTTGAATTGCTGACCATTCAACCATAAATGAGTCTATATTCATTTGTAGTCCTGCTGTTATTCGCTCCATATGGTAAACATCTTGTAGTTTATTCTTCCACTGAGTTATGGTGGGGGGCTGAGGCTTAAGCCAAGAGACCGTAATAATTTTCTTAGCAATTAAAAGTAGTATTTTGAGTAGGGAGAAATTACAGTCTAATCTAAAGTTGTCAGGGAATAATCCCAGTACTGTGAAGTTTGGTCCTAATGGAATTTCTACATCGAGACATTTTTTTATTTTAATTTTTATATCTTTTTCAATAATTTTATTAATTTTAGACAGTCATAAAATATATGAGTATGGTCTCCCACAAGGCCACAGCCCCTCCAGCACTCGGTCTGATGTTTTACCAAACTTGGAGGTTAAGTAAAGTGGGTTCTAAAAAAATCTGACCTTGGTTTTCCATTCAAATTCTCTCAGAGTTGGGCTTTTTGTTATTTTATGACCATCCCTCAACAACTGTTCCCAGTCTGCATTTTCAATTATTATATTCATTTCTAACTCCCATTTTTCTTTTACTGTCCAATGTATCTTCACAGCACCTTCTTGTTGCAGCTGTTTATAGGCATGAGAGACATATTTACTAATAATTGTTCCTTTAATTACCAAACTGAAAAAAATTCTCTATATCAGAAGTTGTGGGGCCTGCCAAGAGGTCAAATACTTATGTTTTTGTAAGTAGTGTCTTAATTGTAAATATTTATAAAAAAAAAAAAAAAAAAAAAAAAAAAATCTTGGGTTGGAAGATGATATTTCTGCTGGAGCTGCTGAAAGGACATCAGATTTCCACTTTCAATCATTTGACTCAACATGGTAAGGCCTTTTTCAGCCCAATTTTTAAAACCAGAGGCAGGAGGAAACTCTGGGTTATGATGAATTTTTATTAATCTACAGAGGGAGTTAGGACTATTAAGTACCTTTTTAATATTTAGCCAAATAGATAGAGTCGTTTTTAACTCATTCATTTACAACAGTTTTCTTCTTTTTTGCCCATGCATCAGGATTTATAAATGGAACCGAGTCAAGAAATATTTCAGGACAATCACCTTGTTCCATTTTATACCATATGGAATCATCCTCTTGACAGACCCAGGTCAACATTGACCTAAGCTGGGCAGCATAATAGTAATTCTTTAAGTTTGAAGGTTTAATCCACCAAGTTCCTTGGGGCACACAAGGGTTTTAAGTTTAATCCTCGGACGCTTTATTCTGCCAAATAAATTTCGAGAGCCATTTATTAAGTGTTGTAAATGTAGACATTGGGATTTTTATCGGTAGTGACTGAAAAAGAAAAAGTAATCTTGGCAAAATATTTATTCTAATCGTTTCTATTCTACCTATTAGTGAGAGAGGCAAGACTTCCCACCTTGAAAGATCCTTTTTTGATTTCCTCCATCAATTTTCCGTAATTGGTTTTAAATAATTGTGAAGTTTGTTGAGTAATTATAATCTCCAAGATATCTAAACTTGATTAGACATTTTAAAGACATATCACAATAGATCTGCGAAGCCAGTGCCCTTTAAGACTTCATTGTTTCTGATTTTGCTTGGTTTATTTTATATCCGGAAAGCTTGCCATAATCCTCCAAAGTTTTAAGCAAAGGAATTATAGAAGTGGCAGGGTCACTTACATAGGACAGAATATCATCGGCAAAGAGCGAAATCTATGTTCCTTTCTATTCGTATCCATTATGCCTTTGATATTTTCATTCATTCTGATTGATGCGGCAAGCGGTTCTATATTAATCGCAAATAATAAGGGGCTAAGGCAGTCACCCTGGCGTACTCCTCTTTCCAAGTGGAAAAAAGCAGAACAGCATCCGTTTACCCTAACATGAGATTAAGGATTTGTATATATTATTTTTATCCATTCTATAAACTGTAGATGAAAGCCCATGACCGACAGGGTATTATATAGAAACTGCCAGTTGACAGTATCAAATGCTTTGGGCATCAAAACTAATTAACATTGAATTTTTGTTACAGTTTCTAGCTTGCGTTATGACATTTAAGGTTCTTTTATATTATTGGCAATATGTTGATCTGGAATAAAGCCCGTTTGATCCGGGTGTATAAGTTTTTGTATGTTTTTGTGTCCTCTTTTGGCCAAAATGCTGGTCAGCAATTTCAAATCATTACATAGTAGGCTGATTGGTCTATATCCATCACAACATGTTGCATCTTTCCTTCCTCTTTATAAATCACTGAAAGTATGGCCTCAGACCATGATGTCGGCATTTCACTATTCTTAAGTGTATAGTTAAAGACCCTAGTCAGCAGTGGTACTAAAACATCCACAAAACATTTATAGAACTCTCCAGTGGAAACTCATCAGTTCCTGGAGATTTGTTGTTTTTCAACCTTTTAATTCTTCTCGAATTTCACTTTCTCGTTATGTCTGTAACTATACCTAATGCTTCTTCCTGGTTATCACTGGGAGGTTTAAACTAGTAAGGAAGGCCTCCCTCTTCTTTCAGTTCATCATTCATTGAAGTTGGCTCCTCATACAGTTTTTTATAAGAGGATGCAAACACATCAGCTATTTCTTTTGGTCTATACACATTAATATTCAATGTGGGGTCAACTATACTATAAATTATTCTGTCTGCTTGTGCTTTGCGAAGTTGAAAACCTAACAGTCGGCTCGCTCTGTTTCCCATCTCATAGTATTTTTGTTTGGTGAATCTTAAGGCCCCTCTCTGCTTTATATGTGTAAGAATTTTATCTAGCTCTTTTCTAGCTTCTTTTAGTTTTATTAATGTGTTTTTTGCTCCTGAGCTTTTATGTTCAATTTCCAATAGTTTTATTTCATTTTCAAGAGTGGTTTGTTTCTCTAGGCGCTGTTTCTTTAATCGGGATGATATCAAGCGCAGTAACTTCAAGACCAAAGACATACTTTCAGAAACGCCTCCTCTCTTGTCGTTAAGTTACCAAACCCGCATTCATCTTTCATGAGTTCAGTATCAGAGGTAAAGTAGGGTAAAGACTCTTCTCTTCTTTAAGTGATCGGGTACATTTATCTACCACTTCATCACTTTCCAGCTGTGCACTACACACACATGTGGCAACACACACTATACATGAACACACAATGAGATGTAGCCTCATGAAAGTTTCATGGCGATTTGCAGGAGACCTATAAAATATCCATCGAGTCTCAGCAAGACATCTGACTTGGCTCATATTCAGGAGTCACAGGAGAAATCCAACAGCAGTGTGTGTACATGTGTGTGCATGAATTTGTTTTTATGTAAGACATTGGTATGACAGTATGCATACGTGTGCTGATATGGATATGGGCTTTGGTAAATGTGTGCTTCCATGTCTGTGGGTTCATGTCTTCATGTTTATCTGTGTGCTTGTATTATTGTGTGTGGCTGCTAATGCTTTCTAGCGTGCTAGAATATGTGTGTGTGTGTGTGTGTGTGTGTCTGGGTGATTGAGTGAGCGATGCCAGCTTCCTGCCACCCTCTGTCTCTTGACCTTTCCTACTACTCTTTGTGTTTGGCAGATGATGAGTTTTTAATGCCAGCCAGTGCAGACCGGCTGCACCTGGAAACTGCTGACACTGAAGAGTGCAGAGGACAAAAACAGCAAAGAAAAGATGATATTCTAAAAGTGAATATTTAAGGTCATATAATCAAAAACAAAGAATCAAAATTCTTTCTTGGATGCAGCTTGAAATTACTTTCATGAGGCTACATCTCATTGTTCTGCAATGATTCAAACCACAACAAGCACAGACTTTTTGCTCTTTAAGAGACAGGATGTAACAAAATCAAAACTTTTATATCTCATTATGAGCTAAGTTTTTATTGGTACTAGTTCACTTTTTCTTAGAATTCATCATTTATATGTAGGCAACTTGTTCTGGGTCTACACCATAGACCATTAATAAGAGGGACGAACCTTCCACTCATATCACCTGTTGGTTTCTGAAGAGCTAAAAGTGAAGCCAGTTGGGCGTTCCGCCGCCATCTTCGCTGTGTTGCGTATGTCGTCATGCCCTGAAAATATAAAAGCAGGCAAAGAGCAGCCTAGGGGGAAATGAATGAGAAGCACCGTACTCTGGGATAAATGCTAACCAGGCTAACTCAAAACTAACAGGAGCTAATGAAGATTAGCCTCCTAATAGGCAGCCTAAAGGTAAAAAAAAAAACGCTTGGAATTGCTGTTAACTGGCTAAAAACCACCGGTATGCTACTGAGCTTCTGGCTGAGGCCTTCCTGGAAGCAAGTTTAGGAAGCTAGCTACTAGCCACCAGTCAGCAGGCCAGCATCCAGTCTGCTGCTTGTCAATCAAAAGGACACGCACATAATTATATGTAACTTTAAGATTTAATAATATCTAAACAGATAAGTTATAAATAAAAAAATCAACCCCCTCACAGTTGACATAAAGGTGAACTTTCAACAATTTTTGCAATATATTCTATGAAATTGTGTTCACTACCCCATACGCTATGATTAACTAAATATGAATATGAATACACATCAGCAGTGAAAGTAATTGGGCTAAAAAAAATCCAACAATCATCTCTGCATTCCTTACATTTTTCATTTGTCTATTGGCCCGTCAATTACTCTTACTACAGTAGAAAGAGTGACTGACGGTCTATTCAATGGGTAATAGGCCAGACTGATCAATGAGAGTGATTGATTGGTGAGAGTAATACTACGTGCTGGAAGCTCCATACTCTTGTCTGATCTTTAAGCAGGTTGCTAACAATCATTCTGCTAGCAGTTAGCAACGTTCAGACAACATCTTTTACTTGCTACTTGTTTGTGACATGATGGAGAATCTGTACCTGCTGTCTGCTAAACACTGAAATGGTTTGTGCATGTTGTGGGAGCGCATTATTCAAAAACTGCTAACAGTGTATCTGCTTTCTGAAATGCCAAAAACATCTGCTATAGCGCCTTTAAACCTAAAATCATTTTTTGAACCAGGCTGTAAACAAGTTTATTTCTGCTGTAAAAAATTTTTTTTTTCTGCTGTAAACATGCTTATTTCTACAGTAAAAGTATTTATTTCTAATGTAAACATGTTTATTTCTGCTGTAAAAATGTTTACTTCTGCTATAAACATGTCTATTTTAGCTGTAAACATGTCTATTTCCAGCTGTAAACATGTTTATTTCTTCTATAAACATGCTTATTTCTACTGTAAACATGTTTATTTCTGCTGTGAAGCTGGTCTTTTTAACATGGGAGTCTGTGGGGATTTTTCCTGTTTTGGAGCCAGCCCCTAGTGGAGGGAACTACAATTATTCTGCACTTCTGCATGTCTTCAATTTTCTTGCAGGAGATTGCCACTTGGTCCACATGACAGCTGTCATATTTGCGCCAACTTATTTTTTTTATTTATTTATTTTTTTAAACTAATTTCACTACGTCTCTGAATGGACAAATAACTTTGTGTAAAGTGGGAAAGCTTTAAAAGCTTTCCCACTTTTAAAGCTTTAAAACTGCAGCACCAGCTTGATTATATAGGTGATATGTAGGGGTATAAAGATTCTCCAAATCCTTGATTTGATTTGATATTCAGATTTAGGTTTCAATTTGATTTGATTCTCTCTCTCTGTCTTTTTTAATTGTCTTGTCCAGCATCGTAGCAAGCAGAAAGATGATCTGGCTGCTTTGTTGTGTTGAACAGATTTGCCTTGCCAAGGGGAGCTTTATGAATATAAGGCTTCTTTTGGCTCCTTTTTTTTCTTTTTCTGACAGCAGAGGCCTTTGCCATTTTTTTGTGCGGCGCACTTTTTAAAATTTGCCCCTAGACCAGCTTTTAGTGTGTAAGCTGCGCACTCTTTTATGCATGAGGTCCCATAAGTTTAAAGTAACGCAGTTTTTTAAAGGGACATTGTGTAAGTTCTCTTGTTATCTATTCACCAAAATTGATTATTTCATTCAAATTGTTTTTCCATTAATCAGTAATCACCCCCATCTAAAACTGAAGTGCTCCTGTAAGCTCTGAATTTGCTGTTCATATTATTCATACACCGAATGGGTCGGCTCGGTGGTGGCTACCATGTTTTAACATTCAGTAGAAGCTTGACAGCGGGAAACCACAGAAACTCACCGGAGACACCAGAGGTGTCGGCTCAGGTTGAGGTAATGCTTTTGAAAAGTCACCGTGGTGCAGTGAGGAGGAAACGAGCGTTACACTGATGCTGCGTTCACGTGCAGTCGGGCAGATGGCCGTCGGTAGCAAACCAGATGTCTTTTTAATCACAGAAGCCGAGAGAAAGACGGTAAAACATGGGTCAGGTCATCACCATGAGAACATAGCAGAGATGTGGACTGAAGTCACTGTAACTGTTTATGCCTTTACATGCAGCGGCTGTCGTCTGTTTGCTGTCTGCCTGCTTTCCTGTGAATGCAGCATGAAAAGTCTGAGCGAGTTGCTTGCGATATTCAATTGTTACACAATAAATATCGCTGATTTAACTGACAAAAAGATAAATAGCAGGAACAAAAACAAAACAAATGACAAAAAAAAGGAAAAAACTCTAAACACCAAATCCTAAAATATACCACATAAACTATATCAGCACCTGTAAGCAGTAACTGTGGGTCCAACTAAGGCTTTTTAACAGTACAGTATAACAATTCACACAGCTGAAAAAACCAAATTGGTCCACCTGAGGTTTTCAGAAGCATTACAACTGACACAGTTTAATAACAAAAGCACAAAGTCAAGACCAAAAACCACAAGTGGCTCTCTGCTCGATCCACCACAGCTGCCCTGAAGAAATGTCTGCAGCACGGGTGAACAGTGGTGGATCAGCAGACAATCGGACCAGTTGCAGACAGGCAACAGTACGGACAGCCAGTCCCATGTTTGCAACCACACACAAAACTCTGAACATTTAAACACGTGCTGCCTTGGCCTGTAGGGCCACAACACTTTACAAGATGTTTGGACGTAAACATTGTCACCCATGCAGGTAGTTGCTGAGCTGATGGTGTAGAAATGTTGCAGCGATGTGGGGTTCAGGGTCAGTCTGGGGAAGCCAGGAGTCAGCCGAGACTGCGGTTCTCCCAGAGCCACAGCCTCACCAGTACAGAGGCCGGTTCTGACTTCTGTGCCGCAGCCTGCAGTGATCAGGAACTGAAAACTTGTGAAACATTGATGGGAACAAAATGCCCATGGGATCAGAAGCTGGCTATAAACTGTAAAAAAACATGGATGCAGTCCAGTAGTATCTGGTCACGTCTGAAGAGGGGAAAGTGAAGCCAGTTGGGCATTGCCCACCATCGCCATCTTGCCATGGCGCATGTGTCGTCACTCCCGGAAAATACTAAAATGAGCAAACGCACGGCTGCTCCAAGCTGCTAGGAAAATGATTTGACACCCAAGCTAATGCTAACCGTGCTAATCTGAAGTGAGGATTAGTGTGGGGATTCACTAGAGGATGCTTGCAAAGATGAAATCCTATGTTCCCAGATACAACCTTGAGAAACTTATTGAACTCTAGATTGTTTCACGTCTTTATTATTGCAATCAACTCTTTGCTGGTCTTAGTAAATCCTCCTTACAACGTCGAAAGCAGTTCAGAATGCAGCAGCCCGCCTTCTCTCTGGCTTTCAACGATACAAGCAAATTTCCACCGTCCTAGCCAGTCTTCACTGGATCCCTGTCTGTTACAGGGTTCAGTTCAAGATCTAGTTATTGGCCTTTAACTCACTGGCTGCCATTCACGTGTTTCCACGTTAATTCAAATCCGAACGTTAACGTTTAGCTAGTAAATAATTATTTTGCCTCCAAAACTCTTTTCTCAGTGTTGTATTTGTTGTTTCATAGAGGTCAACAGCTGATCAGATGATGAAGGTGTTACTAAAGTAAAAAAATATTGGCATCAAAGACACTTTTCCACTTAAAGCGGACCTCGACATTCAAAACTAGTTTTCTCTGCTTTTTGGTCAGAAACAGGCATTTTCGCTGCAACAAAGCCATGCTCTACTGCAGATTACTAAAGAATGGAAAAGCTAGAAACAAATGTTTTTTTTTTCTGATAAAAGAAGAGAGTCTAAGCTTTCCTTTGGTACATTCAGTGTTTGTATTGACATAGTACACAATATTCTGTGGATCTCCCAAAATCAGTGAAAATGCTTAAAAATCCTGGCAATATGGAGCGCTCTGCTCGGAAAAGGTCTGGCAGTCAATGAGTTAAAGGAGCTAGAGGCAGGAATTGTGAAATAAACATGCACGCCCAGTTTTAATACTAATGGGTGACAAAGCATTAAAGACCAAAAAGAACGAGCCCACCCACATCTCTCTCCATTGCCTAGAACAGGCTGTGTGCTGCATAATGCGCTGTGATTCAGTAGCCGAATTTCTCGCACAGTCCTGCGGATGTGACGTCAATAGAGGCTGCATATGCGCTCCCGACAGTTTTTAATGGGAAGGAGATAGTTGCGGTAAGGGGTAGTTATGGATTCTTCTGCCGTCAGCAAACGATCCAGGTCTACTGAAAGACACTAAAAAGTGGAACTAAGAAGAAAAAGACTATCAGTGTAGTTAACAACGTTATAGGCCTGTGGCTGCAGTTACCCAGAGTGCCAGTCGCGACAGTTGCGAGTCTCATTTCTCAATCCTGCCTCTAGATCCTTTGAAGCGTTGGATGGTTCTGCTCCTCTCTGAGTTACTGTCCTGCCACGTACCTTCCAGATCTCTGGGATCGTCCTCTTTACCACTTCTGGAAGTACCAAGACACAAATGCAATTCCAGCGGTGCCAGGGCCTTCTCCATCATTGGAATACACGCCCCCTTGAACTCAGATCAACAGTCTATTACGTCTTTTAAAGCCATGCTCAGATCCCATCTTTTGGCGCAGGCCTTTCTTTCTTAACTTTTTTTTCTTTTTCTTATTATTATTGTTTTTATTTATTCTTTTCTTTTAATTGTGTCTTACATTTTCAGCCTTGTGTTGATGTCCTGCTTTGTACAGCACTTTGGGCATCCAGATGGGTGTAGAAATTTGTGCTATATAAATTAAATGAATAAAATGAAGTGAACAGAAACGAATGAAGATAGGCGGTTTAAAGGTAAAACATTCTCAGACTTGCTGTTAGCCAGCTAAAAACCGCTGTTGTGCTACAGGCTGAGGCCTTCCTGGAAGCAAGCAGGGAACTAACTATTAGCATCCATGGCTAAAATCTGCATTTGGTCTGCAGACTGTCAATCAAAAGGACACTCCCCTTATGTGTAATTTCAAGATGAAATAACATCTAAAAGGATGAGTTATAAAAATTCACCCCCTCAAAGTTGACATGAAGCTAAACTTGACCTATTAAACCTAAAATGATGATTTGAACCAGGCTGTAAACATGTTTATTTCTGCTGTGAAGTTGGTCTTTTTTAACATGGGAGTCAGACTTGCTCTGTTTTGGAAGAAAACAGAGCCAACATTTTTTTAACTTTACTTCCGGGCTTCACTCTTTTCCAGTGGAGTTTGCCCATTGGCACTGACACCAAACAACAGAAACAGAAACAAGATTAAAAAGCAAAGTTAACACAACAAAACCCCAAAACGACGGCTCTAAAGAATTTAGTGTGAATTCGAGCAGTTTCATTGGTTCATTATGACCTGTTCGGTTATGTCATTGGTCTGATGCAACGAGGCTTAATGTTTTAGTGGCATGAAGCTTGATAGCCCGTAAAAATCCATCAATTAGCTGCATCGCCACGGTTTTCAAAGCGTGTGACAAAAGTAGCAGCTTATAGTCCGGAAATTACGGTAGTCTCAGTATCTTGTGAAAGGAAGCCCATCAACATCTAAGCAATAATGAAAATATGAACTTCTCAAACCCTTAAAATAAACTTTTAAATAATAACTCTCAATGTTCATGATTGAAATGCTGAAAGTGAAGGAAACAAGCGGAGGAGGAGGTGAAAAGCTGTAGGGAGTGTGGAAAACTGAAGTCACATGAAAATCTGTGGATGGGATTAATCCTTTAAGAATCATTATACACCTACGTTTTACATCATGCCAAGCTGATGCAATGGATGGCTGGTGGCAGAAATAGAAACGTTCTTTCCAACAAAACCAGATTAAAGCTGGGAGCTCAAGTGATGTTCAAGATAATAATTTGGCTGATAATTATTGTTTTGCTAATAATTTTCCCATCAAAATCACCAGATCCAGATTTCCATGTATGGGATATAATGAAATATGCTTTATGAAAATATTAAAAACCTAAATTCTATTTGTATTTAATTGAATTGCCCAATGAAATTATAATAAAACAATGTCAATAAATCTTGTGAGTTATAAAGTCAGAGCAATCAGTCCAACCAGGACAGAAAAAGACATGTTCGCGGTGCCATCAGGTGATGTAATCCTATTTTCTTAGAAGCAGATTGCGTTCAGGGAGCTGAATATTGGCTGATGCTAATGTTAGGTTGATGGATCTGTGCATTTATAATTAATGCCATCTGCCATGAAGATCCATGCCATTGTGTTATCACATTAATATCTCAATATCTTAACATCATCAGGTCATTAGGCTGAAAGGGAATAATTATTTATGCAGAAAGAATTATCAAGAGAATTTTGGTCCGAAAGTTTTTGGCATAAAAACTTGTTATATAAAAAAACAGACATTTGTCCAGCTATTTCTTAGCAAAAATATTGATAAACCAACATTTTCTTTGTCTCACATCTCTTGTGAAATGAGTCCATCTGTAATCTTTTTCCTCCATAATACCAGCTCACTTTTCCTGGGTTAAATGGTTCCACTTGTTCAGAACAATTGCTCTCTAACCTTCTCTCACTCCCTCACTTTGTTTTTCTCTTGCTCTGTGGGAAATTCCACTTCCTGTAGCTCTACTCTTAAAAATTTAATTACCAGGGTGCTCCCTGGTGCAGCAGGCTGAGATGAATGCCGTGCCGACCCCAGGTATTAAAATTAATTAGGCTGAATTCAAGTGCAGTTTATTGTTCGTTCACAGAAGCTTTTCCATTGTGAGCAACTGCAGCCCATCTTTTCTATTCCCTAGATTTCATAGCCTATTTGCAACATCTACATTGCGATTTGTGAGCCAGGATGTTATAAAACATGAAAATGACAAACCTGATAAGATATGATTTGAACAAACATAACAAGAGTTTAGCCTGAATCTTCAAAGATGAAACCTTTTTATACAACACAAGATTTGATCTTTTTGTTTGTTTGTTTTAGTAGTTCTTTATTTTATTCAGCCATCATATAACAATAAAGACACCTCAATATTTACATTTAGAATAACAATTACTGAAAAGGTATAGGCTGAAGCGTAAGCTCATATCCTACACAAAATTCCTAACTTAATTCACCAAATGAAGGAAGGAAGAGAAAAGGTGAATCAGAAAGATAAAAAGAAAAGTTTTCATCCGGTGAAGATTTTTTTCCCCCAATTTGTATCTTCCTGTATTTCCCCATTTTTCTTATCTCTACTTATAGGTTTGAAAACAAGATTCAACAATCACATGCAGCTTAAAGATCAACAATGAATTACACAAACATAAATTCAAATTAGCCTTATTCCAAAATGTAACACCCACAACAGAAACACATCTCCTTTTAATCCCTTTTGTTGCTTTTGGCACAACAAACTTAAAGCCATCTCTAGTTATATTTTCCTTCAAACATAGAAAAAAAATCTTTGTAAAGCTACAGGTAGTTCATTTGGTTTTACCTTGTACATTATTTGTATTATCCTGAAATAATCTATTGCAATAAATTTCAAAACATGGGACTTCAGAAACAACAGACTTGTGTGATCGTACATGTAGTCAATGAAATAATGTGAAAGCAGCCAGATTCTGGCTTCTGTGTCACATGATGGTGGTAGCCAATCAGATGTCTCGATGATGATGCTATGGTTGCCAGGACAATGGTACTTGTCTGACTGTATTGTGCCAAGTGTAAAGCTTGGTGGAGGGGGGGTTATGGTGTGGGGTTGTTTTTCAGGAGCTAGGTTTGGTCCCTTCGTTCCAGTGAAAGGAACTCTGAGTGCTTCAGCATACCAAGACATTTTGGACAATTCCATGCTCCTAACTCTGTGGGACCAGTTTGGAGCTGGCCCCTTCCTCTTCCAACACGACTGTGCACCAGTGCACAAAGCAGGTCCATAAAGACCTGGATGCAGAGTCTGGTGTGGAGGAACTGGACTGGCCTGCAGAGAGTCCTGACCTCAGACTGAGAGCCAGGCCTTCCAGTCCAACATCAGTGTGTGACCTCACAAATGTGCTTCTGGAAGAATGGTCAAAAATTCCCATAAATACTCCTAAGCCTTGTTAACAGCCTTCCCAGAAGAGTTGAAACTGTTCTAGCTGCAAAAGTGGACCAACGTCATGTTGAACCCTATGGATCAGGAATGGGATGTCACTTACTGTAAGCTCATATGTGAGTCAAGGCAAGTGAGCGAATACTTTTGGCAATATGTGTATGTTGTAAACCACAATGCTGTTGCCTCATAGTGAGAAACTTCGGCAGCTGATCTGCAGAGCCTGATCTCTGTTTTGACTTTAAATATTTCCTCTTTGCCTGCACTGGCTTCCTCCAGGTGCTCGCTGTGGTTTCCTCTCACAGTTCACTGGCATATCGGCTAATTAGTGATTCTAAATTGGCCCAGGTGTAAGTGTTAGTATGCGCAATTGTCTCTGTGTGTTGCCCCGGTGATACACTGACCACATGACATGGTAGGGCGAGTATTTCTCTGGACAAATGTGCTAATTAGCAGTTGCTTACTGACTATATATGGGTGGGGGCGTGTCCAGTGGGTGATCAGACAAAATGAGCAACAGCGGTACAGTCTTTTGACTGGGGAGAACAAAAGGACACCCCAAAATGTCAAATTTTTTTCGCAAGTCATAATGCCTCATATTTTGCAAGTTATGTGGGAACGTGCCATTGGCATGTTGGACACAGGGATGTCCACCTGAGCAGCAGCTGCGCGGCTCAATGTCCATTATAGGCCCATAGGTCGTTTGAGAGTTCGCTTCCGACCGACTGGCACTGCTGGAAATCGACTGCAACATCGTCGGCCACGTAATCGCCACATCCAGCTGGTCCGTCTGTGGGATTGGCTAAGACCAACAACGCATAGCTGATGAGACCATTGGTCTGCACAACAGATGCATCACACCTCAGACTGTCCGTCACCAGACAGTGACACACAAGTGGCGGACACACAAGATATTGAACAATCAAATTCCTCAACCGGACCCCTGTCATGTTCAAAGGACTGTCAATCCATTACAAATGGCCATACCATGATGTCATCAACGCTGATATGAGGATTAGCAATTACTGAAAACAAATTTTTAATTTCTCTGTATATTGCGTAACCAAAATGTTAATAAAACTCTTATATTTGACATGGTGTGTTTATATTTTTGTTCAGTGTATATACACACATTCATTACAGGTTTAATGTTTCTATTTAATATTGTTTACAAGTGCACTGTTTCTCTTTTTCTTTTTCATATATTTATTTGAAGTGCTTTGTTTTGTTTTGTTTTTTATCTTAAAAGAGTTTTCAAAATTAGTTTTCATTGCATCCATGATTATATTAGTTTTGGGGTCAAATGCAGGTTGTATCGCCTGATAATAGCTGGGATAGCGGTATAGAAAATGACTGACTGACTGACTGATGCAGGTTGCATTGGCCATTGGCTGAGGCTGATGAGAAAATATCGGTATTGGTCCTCAAAAAAATCTGTATCAGTCATTAAAAAGTGCACAGGCCCGAGTTTTAAAAAGGCCTAAAAATATAACAGTGAATTATATCAAATGTTTCACGAATGTCTAGACAAGACAGATGAGGACAGAAACATAAATTTGGTCCACATTATGTCCCAAGTCACTTGTGTTTTCACTGAAATTCTTCCAGGATTTTATTTTGAAGTATTATACTGATAAATGTCTCATTTTTATTTAACCACAGCTGTTCTGAAGGCTGCAGTAAAAGGGTGAATAAAAACTGTTTCTCTGCTCCACCGTCCAGAAAGACAAAATGAAATGACCTATTCTCAACATTCAAAATCCATTAATCATGTCGCTATTGTCCTGACCTGTTATTTGCATACATGCGTCCCACCTCACATGAACCTTAGCATTTTCCTCATTAGTAAGCCCCCAAAGACTGCCTCTGACTGGATGTGTGTTTTGTTTGCTGCATCAATTTTATGAACACTTGACACTGTGGTGCTAAAATCAGAACAGCTTCTGCAGCTTTACAAAAACAGGAGGGTATCGGGCATCAGCACTCACTACATTTTTAACGTTAAATCGTCTCTTTTGTCCTTTCTCATATTTAGTGAAGCCTTTTAACACTTTTCTATTTAATCACTTTGAGGATTGAGGAGCATATTTAAAGGGAAAGTGTGCAAAAATGTGAAAACGGTGTTGAAACTTGATTCGTTTTGCAAACAAGAGAATTCCCATTACGCCTGCTTCCATGAGCAATCTCTGCTCGCATTATCCCCTTTTAAGCGATGCTACTACACGTCACACCCCCTGTTTTATTTTTTTCCTCATCTCACATTTCCCCAAATGTGAGAAGCTCTGAAGCAACACAGGCTCTGAGTGCAGGAGACATGAGACGTGCATTAGGAGTGGACATATGTCCACAGGTGGGTAGTAACGCACTACATTTACTCTGTTGCATTTACTTGAGTACATTTTTACATGAATTGTACTTTTAAGAGTAAATTTATGACAATATACTTTTTACTTTTACTCAAGTACATTTATGAGAAAGAAATGCTACTTCTACTCCGTTACAACGACGTATATCCCACTCGTTACTTTTATTTTTGGTCTTATAAGTACGCAAATCATCACAGTTTGTGTGTTTTGTTAGAGACACACGTGAACGTCTCATGAAACAAACACGGCTTGCTGTTGGTTGCGTCACACATTATGAACTACGTTTCACTACGTACCACCAATCAGGTGTAGCCAGACAGTCACATGACAATGCGGCGCCAATGCTCAAAAGAACAGTTTTAGCCACAAGCTGAAGCACACAAACGAAAGAGGGGTGTACCGGCAGTACACGAAGACTGACCGAAGCAACAGCATGTGGTTCGGAAGTTGAGACAGAAGCCGGGAACATTCCTGACCGCACATTCCAGCCATGTTTTTCCTCCGGACGAGATCAACTGTGCGCCACGTTTCAGGCACAAAAACTCAACCTCAAACTTACTTTGTAAAGTTGTAATAAGCTGAGTTTGCTGCTAAAACAATCCTGCATCAGACCTAAATCTGTGGTAGAATGTGAACCTTTATTAACTTGTTTTTGAAAAGTATCACCATGTCCCACAGTTATGTTGTCAGCCTCCTCTCGGCAGAGTGGGGATGCAGACACGTCACAGTTACAGGAGGAATTCCCAAGGCTGCGCTTGCTCGTGTTATTACAACGTAACAAATGCTATAGTGACATCGGGCTGTGAGGAGGCTACTGTAGCCTATAAACAAATATGTTTTGCAAATACTAACCTCGGGAGCAATCAGAGTCATCCCCGGGTTCGCTAACCAACCCTGAAAGGAAAAGAAAAAAAAAAAAAGCATCTCAATGGCAGCGACTTTCTAGTCAGTTGGGGAGGTCCTTTTTCTTCCATCCCTCCACCTGTTTTGGTCACACTGTGATGGTGAGCAGCTGTTTTCATCTTCACATCCAACTTCATGTGGGATCACTTCTTATTTCAGCTTGTGTGCGCGACTCTGACTCCACAGCAGCGTCAAACACTCTCCCACTCACCCCTCTTCTGTTTGCGTGTAATGCTGGAGGACAGCTGCCATATAGACATTTTCACCCGTTTCCACTTAAAGGAGTGATGACATAGCAGTTAAAAACTAGTTTATGTTGTTGGCATTACTGCATATGTAAATACTCCAAAGAAAAAAACGGCATTTTTTACAGCGGAGTATTGTTTTGAAATGCCAGACCTCACCTCCTCAGTAATACAGTTGGGTCCGGTGATGATATGGAGCTTTACCCGGAGACCACGTTGACTTCATTTTGATTGGCTACACCTTATTTGGCTATGACCTTATTTGGAGAATCTAGGTCAAGCTGCGGT
Source organism: Atherinomorus stipes (assembly GCA_023101725.1). Taxonomy (NCBI): domain Eukaryota; kingdom Metazoa; phylum Chordata; class Actinopteri; order Atheriniformes; family Atherinidae; genus Atherinomorus; species Atherinomorus stipes. The sequence goes on from JALJCO010000989.1 coordinate 16,322, forward strand.
CGGAGTTTGCTAAAGGCTAACTGCTAGCAACATGGCTCACTTCAGACAGTGTCTGAAGTGAGCCAAGACAGCATTTAGAAAATAAATAAACTTACAGGTAATGACAAGGTTGTGGCCCCCTCCCTCAGTGTTGCTGCAGAAGTTCTCTTTTAAATCCATTTGTTTGAAAATCCAGACCTGACTGCACAGAAGTTACTACTAGCTCCATACACGATGCTGAATCAGACAGGGAGGGGAGGGGGAGCGGACGGTGCATAAACCGTTAGGAGAGAGAGAGAGGGGGCGCTGTTTACTTGATAGTGTGCTCTTATTGGAGCAATTAAATTACGTAGAATGATAGAACTACGTAGAATGATAGCCTGCTGTCTGATTCAACTGTTTCTGAGCAGAGAGACAAAGCTGTCAGACCATAAACAGGAACTTTGATTCTCACTCTGGACATTCACATGGCCTCATCAGTGCACAACAGATCATATTATACACCCAAAACCCCAGAAAAGTACGAAATTTGATGTCATGGCACCTTTAAGTTCATTATCAGCTATACTCCTACTCATATTTTGTCTTTTTGATGGTGGAGTTAATGTGTGTAGTAGTGTGTCCCCAGCTTTACTAGACTGGTCTTGACTCTGGTCTCAGAGGATTTGTCATCAAAGACCATGACAGCCAGAAAACAGTGTTATGAAAAGAGTTATTTACTTAATAAGGTGGATGTCTTTATTTATGTTCATTTTTAGAAAATGAAATTATTTCATTTATTGACATTTACTCTAATTTAAAATAAATCTGGTGTTACTCATAGAGTACCAGTACTTGAGTAGTTTTTTCAGTGAATACTTTTTACTTTTATTTGAGTAATTATTTGGATGACTACTTTTTACTTGTACTTGAGTAATATTTTTGGCTACTCTCCCCACCTCTGCATACTGTATGTCATATGACTATTAACACAGTATCACAGACAGAGATGTCTGAATATCAGCTGTAACATCGGAGAAGCCGGATTCTGTAATCAGAGGACAGACAGGAACGCGGCAGAACGGCTGCCTGGCAGCAGGAGGAGAGATTTGCATGATGAATGGCATCTGAAATAAAGGTTTAAAAAAAGAATGAGACTCCTGTACCTGATGAAAGTTTCCATAGAAACTACTCCATGGAGGTGCATGAGTGAAGAAATGTAACGTTTAAGGTCACAGCACACTTCTTCAAGCTCACTCAGCAGCCACAAGTATGAACAGCAGCGTAACCTGGAGCTTTACTGGATGACCTTTTCAGCTTTTTAACAGAGCTACAAATCACAATGTGAGCAGAAAAATACCTTCTTTTCCTAAGAGAAAATCGTGTCTTTCATAGCATGACACCTAATTGGGGAGGGAAATCTCCTTTTTCACAGAGTTCCTGAGAGCAGGCTTGAATCCATTAAAATGATTTTCCTCTGAAATCATGTTCCACTCTGCCAGCGATGGTTTCAGCCAGATAACAGGTAATTCTGTTATAACTTGTGATTTACTCTTAGTTTCTCCTCTGAGAAATAACACTGTTCTCCTCGTCATTATGACAACTAAAGATTTATGAGATTTTAGGTGACGTAACACCTCATAAAACTTCAAAAGGACCAGAGAGGCTCTGCCAGTATGAAGCACTCTATATTAGCATGTAAGATCTTATAACTAAATGATAACATAAACCTATTGAACTCATTGTGACAAAGCAAACTGTGCTGACTGTGGTTTTCCAGCTATAACCTCCTGACTAGAGGGAAAAACATGTAGCCCATAATATTTTATTTTATTAAGGTAAAACGCTGAACATTAAAAAAAGAAAAGGAAAAAGTTTTTATACATTACACATGAAACCCTATATGTGAGTAGTCATCCTCACGATATCGCTTCCTGCTTGGGCCTACATCACCAACTCCTCATACACGTGTAGGAACAAGCTGGATTCAATGAACTTTAACTTTTTTCAGTCAGTCTTAAGGTAGATTTATAGTCGTGCGTTGTCTGCGTACCCGCCGTAGCCTCCGCGTAGGTCCGTGGAGGCCTGACGTGCATCCTGGCTACGTGAACGCAGAGACGCAGAAGTACTCTTATGTGATTGGCCAGAGTGCGATTACATGTTTCCGGATTTCCAGAGGTTCTCGCTGAATTTGCGCCGTTCCACCATTTTTAAAATCCACAAACAATGGATTAGATAGACGAGAGACTGACGGAGGAGATTAGAAAATATGAAAATCTTTATAAGGCCTCGTCCAGGCACTTTCCAAGAGGAAATGCCCCCGGAAGTTAAAGGTTGAATATGGAACATTTTTATTAAAAGCTATATTTTTTCAAAAATAATACCTCCACAGGTCGTTTGGGGGTGTACAGAATGAAAGTACAACATTTCCTAGAAAAATTATATTTAGCCTAACAATAATTATAAAATAATTTTTTACGGGTTCGATAATGGCATTTTATTTACGTCTATAAGCCAGTACACGCCGCCATTGCAGGTTGCCAAATACGATCTCTGTGTGGAAACAATATTTCGGTCATAGTCGGGCTTGTACAGGGGAAAACCGTAGAGAGGACAAGTGATGCAGCTGCTTCAGAGCCCTGGAGATATTGTTATCGGTTTCTGAGGAGGAGTGACCCGAGAAGAGCAAAACCTGGAGTAAATTTAGGTGAAGATTTCACTAAATGGACCCACATAAACGTTTTCCACAGAGTAAAACACGGAATTGGCGACTTTCCTGCTGGATCGGTAAGCTAGCTTGTTTGCTAACATGGCTAACGTTAGCTGTCAGTTATAAACTCCGCTGCGTTACTTGTTGAACATGCTGCAGACTGTTGGTCACATGCGTATCGGCAGTGAGCCTGGCATCCCAGCGGTTGGAGTTGTTTTTCTGCCGTTGCAACTACAACCTAGACACACGTGATGTCGCTGTTCTGTCCGTATTCCATATTCAACCTTTAAGTAAACCATCGAAGAAGACTGCCTTGTGGAGTTTACAAGACAATACCAGCCACACTGCCACCTTCAGAGTAAAAAGGGTACTGCAACACGTCGCTGGTACCCTACGTACAAGTGCGAGAGCATATCCCATCCGCGTTAGCTACGCGGGCCCGACGTGCCGCAGAGAACGCGTGACTATTAATCCAGCTTTACACTGGAGCTGTTTGCTGGATGCATCCTGAGCAGGAATGAACCATCTTGGTGGGCCGCTGCTCACTTCATCATTAGCTTTCACACATTCTCACCACGTTTACATGAGAGTTTTGATTCCTCTTTAATTCTGAATAAAAGTTAATTCTGCTTTAATAAGACCATGTAAACCCCTAATTCTGAGTGAAAACGATAATTCTGCATAAAACTTTATTTGAACTAAGCGGTTGGTTTATTCCTCTTTTAATTCCAGATAAAATAATTCTTCTATCATGTAAACCTTCTATTAAACTCTGAGTTAATTCCTGTTGTTCTGAGCATGCTCTTTCCCTTGTCCTGTTGTAATGGTGCTTATCTAAAGTGCGCGTGAAACAAGCACTGGATTCGTGTCAGCCGGCGAAAATGAAGAACTATGTTAGTGTTGAGCTGCTGCAAAACTACAATCAAAATACAGTGAAAATCTGTGTTATTATGTGGTTTTTATGTTGCAGCCGAAACAAAAAGGAGCAGGAAGCGGGGTCTGTACTTCTGGATAGATGCAAACAGACGTAAATACATCACATCCGCCCCCTGTCCAATCAGTACCCTTCCAATCCCCCCGAGCTAAAGCGGAATAACAGTAGATAAACATGTTTTCCATGTAAACAAACAAATGAGTACTATTGTCAAATTGTTTTTATTGTTGTCTGGGTAGCAAGCTGCTCTTCTCAGCTGTACTATGGAAGTGCAGATCGTGAACGCGCAGCCCCGAAAAGTGTGATAACTAACAGAAAGCTAAATCTGGACTCAGAGGACAATAGCACTCATTGGTTCCTTCATTCTATTTCAAGTATTGGTGAAAATCAAGGAGTTTTTAGATAATGCCTTATATAGAGACTGCCCCATTTCTGCCATACTGGATGTACACCGAAAGGCAACTCAATGTAATATCTTCCAAAGCAGTCAGCATGTGTATACTCCTAGAAATAAGGTCCAGGTTGGAAAAAAGAAAGTTATCCTTTAATTCCGAATGAAAAAACATCATGTAACCAGGCCCATTGACTGTTTGTGTGTGACGTCACACTCTTCGGTGGAATGCCAACTCTGCCATGACAGACGTCCAAACAACACTGAACGTCCATTAAGCTCGTAAAAAACCTTCAGCTGGTAGCCTAATTTAGCTTTTTAATGTTTTCTGAAAAACTAGAATATGGTCATTGCATGCTGTGCAGTCGGCTGCACAAAGAGGCAAGGATGTAAACCAAACTTGGCATTTTATTGTATACCCTCTGATGAGGACAGAAAACGGAGGGCTTTTAAGTCTGCTCCGCTGTTAATGACATATGGTATAAATCGTGGGGCGTAAAGTTCAGTGACTAGCAAAATCTTCTCTGCTGGCCTAGACATAACCGGAAGCACTAGCCTACATTTACAACCTAAATTCTAATTTTAATTTCTGCAACTGTATCACTTTATTTCCAACAATCCATTCATCAAGTAAGGGCTCATTAACTGACTCTCAGGTGTCTCCAAACCATGAATTTCAAATCCATATCAGACTCTGGAGTCGAGCGCATACAGCTCCATAACAGGGTGGTCTGTCGTATTCCGTTGATTGGAGTCCAATCGTCTATCAGTGTTTACTAGAGATGCACTGATCCGATACCAGGGTCGGATATCGACTCCGATACTGACAAATTAGCTGGATAGGATATTGGATGAATGTGGCCGATCCAGTCATTTCTGTTTTTATTAATATCACAATAAAAGTATGCTGTATTTGTTAATAAATAATAAGTACATGTATATCTTTGACATCTATGTTACTTTTTTAACAAGGCTAAATGTTTATGCCTTCACTCACATGGCAAGATATCCAACTCATTCATTTAACAGTAGTATCGGGTTGGTATCGGCCAATATGCTCAGTTCAGGTATCGTATCGGATTGGAGTGGAAGAAAACTGGATCGGTGCATCTCTAGTGTGCACGAATATCTATCCAAATGAATTTTAACGAATGGCGGTGTTGCATCAAAATCTGCGACCCTTCAGAAACTGTGACTGTTCCGGGGAAACGTCATGAAATGGGCGTACAAACTTTGTGATTGGTCGAGTGCTTCAGTGGTTCAATGCAGTGAGCCATTTTACTTCCGTGCTGAAAATTAGACACATAAAAAACTAATATTTACCACCAAATTAGTTTCTATAGTGGCGAGGAGAACAAATGTAGCTTAACCCTTTTTTTCCGGTTCGATTGGAACCAGCGTTTATTTACATGCCAGATGTTTGCGCTACTCCACCTTATAGGAGCTTCTTAGGTAAACTATGAGGGAACGTCAGCTGTCAGACAGGACAGCGTTACAATCCCTCTGCCACGTGCAACAGAGGGGCAGGGGTTGATGTGAAAATCTTACCAGAAATAACATACAGTAGTATTTTTAGCTGTTTTCTTAGGTTTGTTGCATCTGACTGGGAAGCACAGCAATGTTAAAAGCTCCCAGGCTTATCAGTCCCTACATGATAATAATAATAATAATGAAAATAATATAACACATTTTATTTGAAAAGCACCTTATCAGAGCACCAAGGACACGGTACAAAGCAGATAAAACATTAAGAACAGTAAACACAATAAAACACCAAACATAACAGGTACCTCAAAAAACATTTATTTGATGCGTATGAGCTTCGGTGGAATCAGACGTCTGTACAGAATAGTTTTGAGTCTGGATTTGAAGAGAGGAAAGGAGTCCATTGTACGGAGATCAGGAAGGAGGGAATTCCAGAGATGTGGAGCAGAGTACAAAGGACTAACATTGGTTGTGTTTTGTTGAAAGAGGTTGTATACAATCTTATTTACTTAAAAGCAGACGAGTTTTTTAGTCCCAAAATGCGACTCGTCTGGACTGTGGGGCCCCGCAGCCACTATCTCTCTTAGACCAATGTTCGTGTTCTACACGTCACTCTTGTTGCCACCAATGTAACTTTCTCTGGTTGTTAGTACAACCACGAACAGCTTAACATGTTCCCAAACTATGCGAGTACATTTTTCTGAGGCAAATCTTTTAGAAATGTTATAAATATTCTTGTTGAAATGTTCAAATAAACCACTACCAGAAACGACAATGTACACGTTGAGTCAATGGCTAAGTGCTATTTCCAGTATCTCACAGGAAATTGATCACATTGTCACTTCTACATTCGGTAGCTCAGGAATAAACTGAATAGCTGCCTCTAGTTGACTTCTGGATCGTGTGAAAAGCATAAACTGTTAATTAGGGGTGTCCCTGAACAGTCGACGATTCGTTTCCAGGACTGGGCTTCGACTGTCAGTCTCTAAGTCGAATAGTCGCAGCATTTGGTTACCAAGCAAAGATCATACCATCCTGGCAGTAGGGGGGTGCTGAACGTTTGATTTTTACACATTTGTTCTTTAAATAACTCATGTTACAGGTGTATTAGCAGCCGAATAATTCTGTTACTACAGTATAAGTGTAGCATAAGGCAAGATGGGCTGGGGAGGCTGGTTTAAACCGCAGTCTCCTGGTGAGTCGCGTGCACTGACCATTCAGCCAAAGAGACGTCTCTATGACCAAGTAGCCAGAGACATGATGAAGGACCCTCACCTGTCACATTATCATCTCTGTTCTTTCAGTGATTTACAACATCAGTCTGTCAAGGTGGGAAACAGTCTGACAGACATAAACATCGCGTCTGCTCCCGTGCGTAATGCTCCAGATGGATTAGTTTTTTCAGATTTATTCAGATTGTATCAGGAAATAACGCGTTTTTAAGGGCCATAATTTCCTGAATCACGAAGCCTGCAGCTGATATCAGACTCCATAGTGCAGCGCTTTTATCTTTGTCCTGAACTGGACCGCCGTCTCGCTGCATCAGCTGTTGAGCGGCTCTTCAGTGAACGGTTGTAGAATAATCATGGCTGTGATGTTCTGCACATCCCCCCCCTTCCACCCCACGCCATCCAGAGGAGATTCTCCTATTGGCTTCACTGTTAACAAAGCGAGGAGCACCTCTCCTGTTCATCGCCTCTTTGCTGCACACTTTCTAACTTTTACTTTCCGTTTTTCATGGATATAACTTTGTACTTAGTTATGAGCCAATTTTTTGTTGTGTTATTAATTTATTTATTCAGTGAAGGTTATTCTATTGGAATTCCTCTTTATATGTTTGTCATATAACAGCGGAGCGACTGTCAACACCATTTTAATTCTCTTTCCCAACTTGAAATTGTTAGGTTAAAAAATTAATTAATTAATTAAAAAATTAAAAAATATCAGGTTTATGCCTGCAGTGTTAACTGAAAGGTAAAAATCAACTTAATGAATTGTTTCACACCAGCATGTAATTTTCTAAGGACTTTGAACGAGCAGACATGTTTTCCAGCCTAATCAGTGATATAGAAAAATGAAAGTTGATAGAGACTTCCTGTTGTTATCTTATGCCAAATGAAAAGTTTTATTTATTTAATGAGGTGTTATAGCTCTTTCTCTGGAGCAGGAAAAGACGCAAATAAGATTATGAATTAATAAGGAAAAACCAGCCAGCCAGCATGGCTGCCACACTGTCCCGACCGCGATGAGGACAGTGTGTGAGTTAATTGTGTAACATGAGTGATGTGGCTGCAGCCTGAAGACAGAATAAAAGCACAAAATGAGGCAGTTATAAGGCTTCTCACCGACACAGAGGTTTTCAACTCACAAACCATTTATTTAGGCAAAGTTTAGCTAAAATATAGGGCTACGAAAGATCCTAAGTCCCTGTTTGGGAATCGAAAGAGTCGGTTCTTTGCTGGGAACTGAGCGAAAAGAACCAACTCTTTGAAAATAGTTGAACTTCCCATCACTATAACTGAAGTGTTGTGGAGGGTGTGCTTTGTTCCACCCTCCACAAATTGGATTGGCTTCGAAGAGTTCAACATGCTGGGAGTACACAGATAGATGCATGGCAAATTATGTAAAGGCATGACTGAACTTGTCAAAGAACAACACAGAAGCAGAACTCATCTTCCTGCAGCACCGAAAGTCAATTTATTACCTCCAGCAGAACGTCAGGATACACGAGCATTGAAAATCAGTTTTTAGTTTTTTGTCCCTGGAAATATCACATTGCTTATTGCTGCTTGCAGCATGTCTGTGTTTGCATTTGTTGTGACATCTACTCGTGTTTTCTTAAGTTGCAGAATGGCCGTCTGTTTGCACGAGCCTGCTCAGTTTGCAGATCATCAAACTAAGTAAGAATACTTTTGCCCTAAACTGGTTTCTTTGGCCAGTTCAGGAACATTGGAATCACCTTTAAACATATTCTGGTCTTCTCCAGAAATAATTCTTTTTATGAAATCAATTCTATAAAACAGTCATGCTGATGTGAATATTTTGTTGGACTTGTTTATCAGAGTGACGTATTATTGTCCTATAATTGTGTTGTTTGATTCATTCATGCTGAACTCATTTGAATAACCTCATTATGCTGATTAATCACATCTCTTACAATAAAACTCAGCTAAGAAGACAAATTTTTTAGCTGAATTGATTCAAAAAGAATCAGTAAATACATTTTTACAAGATGTCATAAGGCATTTTTTCATAATAATGCAGATATTCACTCTGCAGAGATCCTGTCCATTTAAGAGTAGATACAGACATATACAGTTGTGTATCTTTCATTTCATTTCATTTCATTTCATTTATTTATTTTTGGACAAAACAGCACAAGATACAAAACTTACCCTGTCTAACAGGGATCACAAGATAACAAGCAAATTAACCCAATATATGTCCAAAAAAGGAGTGGGTAGAAATAAACACTTATAAAGGTCCCACCCCTTCTCCATTTCACATTATTGGTCAGTCTATCTCACTGTACCATTTATCTTTTTAAAGTAAAAAAAATAAAATTTTTACATTTAAATAAGTAACAAAGTGATCTAAATAACCATATTAGCATTCAAACAAAATATCGGAACAATTAAACCCCTAGTGAACAGTAAACCCATAAATACCATATCTTGACAGTAGTCAAGCTTTGTCCTCCTTCTTGTAGCCTTCAAATATGCTTTGTTTGTACTTATTCATAAACTGTTTTATGTTTCCATATTGTTTCAATTCCTCACTTAAACTGTTCCACAACCGTACCCCACATATGGAAACACAAAAGGTTCTTTTTGTTGTCCGTACATTCAAGTTTTTTAGATTTAGGTTACCCCTCAAGTTGTATCCCCCTTCCCTCTCCTTAAACATTTTCTGGATATTACCTGGTAATGTATTTGACCTTGCCCTAAACATAATTTTTACTGTGTATAATTTAACTAAGTCTGTGAGTTTAAGAAATCTCGACTGTAGGAAAAGGGGGTTAGTGTGGTGCTGACATTCAACCTTATGTATAATACGTATTGCTCTCTTTTGTAGTATGATTAATGGATGCAGTGAAGTCACGTATGTGTTACCCCAAACCTCTAAACAGTAACTTAAATATGGCAAAATTAAAGTACAATACAAAAGATGAAGTGATTTGTGATCCAAAACATGTTTTGCTTTACCGAGGATTGAAATACTTCTTGAAAGTTTTGATTGTAAATGTTTAATATGTGATTTCCAATTTATTTGATTATCTATTGTCACTCCAAGAAATTTAATTTCATTAACTTTTTCGATTGCAAGGCCATCAATATGAATATTTACATCAATATTTCTATTGTAGTTACCAAATAGCATAAATTTAGTTTTGTTCAAATTTAGTGATAATTTATTTACATCAAACCACACTTTTATTCTTTGAAGCTCGGAGGTGATGTCTTCCAACATTGTTTGTAGGTTGGCCCCAGTGCAAAACATGTTTGTATCATCCGCAAACAGAATCATTTTTAATATACTTGACACCTTACAAATATCGTTGATATACAAAATAAATAATTTGGGTCCCAATACTGACCCTTGCGGGACACCACAGGCTATATCCAAACACACAGAACAAACCTCACCAAACTTAACAAATTGCTGTCTGTTACTCAAATAACTTTTAACCCACTCCAACACAACCCCCTTATACCATATCGTTCTAGTTTTATTAGTAATCTATTGTGGTTAATTGTATCAAATGCTTTTTTCAGATCTATGAATATCCCGGCAGTGCACTGTTTCTGATCTATTGATTTTGTGATTTCCTCGATTAATTCTAGTAATGCAAGGGATGTTGATGTATTTGACCTAAAACCGTACTGGCTATCAGAGAGTAATTTATGTCTTCATTCAATCTTCATTCAAAAACTGTATTTTCTGTTTACTTGTGTTATCTTTGTCACACATTTAAATTTGTTTGATGATCTGAAACATTTAAGTGTGACTTACATGCAAAACAATAAGAAATCAGGAAGGGGGCCGACACTTTTTCACACAGCTGTATATGTGTCTCTGTAACTGAGGAATCATGCAGCTTTTCTGCTTGGCCACTTGTCTTTGCAGGCAGATCAATGTATGAACGGCAATACCAAAGTGATTAGATGCATGGCCATAAATTGGCATCTGCTGAAAGAGCTGGAACAGGATCTGATGCTGTATCTTCGCCATCGCAGCACTCCCAGTAAAGTGCTGCACATAAAAAGTTAATTCCCACAGTGGATGAGCAGGAAACCGCACCCTTCTAATAACAAACTCGCGTTCATCCCAGGACAAACAAACACAATCTGCAGGGGATGCTGTTCACTGTGGGTCGTGCATTCACGTGGAAAACATGGCAGCAGTTAATAAAAGTTATATGGAAAAATGTGATGAGACCTCGAAACAACATGTAGAAACATGGATCTGCTGAGCTCCTTTCTGATCTTCAGGAATGTCCTAAATGAGAAACTATTAAGTGCTCTGTTAATTTCCCCTCTTTTATTGACTTTATTTCTTTCAGTTCATGTTTTTTCTGCTCTCATCTGATGTTTCACGACACCTTCATGATTCATTAATGTCTCTGTGACTGTTTAAAATGGATTATAACCTGAGGTAGCAACCCTTGACAGATTAACAACTGCTTCTGTCTTTTTTCTCTGCTTGACAATAGTCCTGATAAAGGCTTTGATGTGAGCTGAAAGTCATAAAAACAAAGCAAAGGGTTAAAGTGCGCTGACAAATCGTCTACATTTTTCAAAATCCAAACTGAACAAATTGTTCCCCTCGCTTCATCCATTTATGATAAATGGAAACGAGGTACTGGAACACTGGGGCAGCATTTATGGTCCTGTCCCCCACTTACAGTAAGTCTTTCTGGTGCAGCATTTTTGATTTCTTTGAATCAGAAATCTCCCACCAGATATACACCTCGCTATTGTTGGTACCTCGCCACGCACTCGGGCTCTACCGTCATCTCTACAGTCTGCCCTCGCGTTTAGTATGGTGACAGCTAAGAGACTTATCATGAGAGAGTGGAAATCAGTGTCCCCTCCTTGTTTTGGATCTTGGCTAATGAATATGGTCTCTTGTTTGTACCTTGAGGAAATTTGGTTTTCACTCTCTGACTCCCCCACTAAATACACCCAAATCTGGAGTCGTTTTGTCAGTCACATAAGAAACTAATGTGAAACCCTCTTTTCTTTTTCTTTTAGTCACCGATTGGTGTGATTTTTTTGTTTTTGTTTATTTTACGTTATGGATATGACTGTCAGCAATTTGGTTTATGTACTCTTTGGCTATTTGTATTTGTCTCTTGAACACTGTCTTTACATTGCATGTGTTTTTGTTGCATTTCTATTTTCTGATTTATTTATTGATGAATGTACTACTGTGTATTTCTCTCTCTCACGGCGGCTTCAGCGGACGAAACTAGCGTCAGCGTGGCTATCGCTCAAGTTTTATCGGAATTACAGAGTATTTCTTCACTGAGAGGAGAGCAAAACGCTGCTCTGGAGGCTTTTCTCAAAGGAAAAGATGTTTTTGCTCGTGTTTTCGTCGGCGCTTTGTTAGTAGGTTGTATGCTTCATTGATCTGATTGGTTGATTTGTCCCGTCCATCACCAACATAGGCAGTGATAAACAGATGCCTTATCCAATCAGCTGACCAGTATTTTCGCCCCTTCCCAAAACTACTCCAACGGTTGGTTCCCAGATGGATATGCAGAGCAAATCCATCTGGCGGAGTCAGGTTACCCCCCCTTCCCTTCTTTGTTCTCTTACTTCTGTTTATTTTGTTATCTTTCTGTTGTCATTGTCGTATGCTGTATAAATAAGCTTAAATAAAACATTTTTTTTTTTAAATGCGCTGAGAAAAGTGACATTCAGAGGCTGAACTGGCTTGTAAGAAAAGCGGGCTCTGTGGTTGGACTGTGTCTGGACTCTGTGGAGAAGGTGATGCAGCAGAGGACATTCTCTAAGATCAGGGCGATCCTGACCAATCAGAGCCACCCCCTGAACCCAGTCTTCCCCGGCAGAAGAGCTCTGTGAGCTCCAGACTCCTCTCTGCTCCACTTGTCCCTCGGGCCATCAGGCTGTATAATGCCGCCATTTTAAGGAGGAGCAGGAGAAGAGAGAGGGAAATGTTTAAATCATGGTCTGGCTGGGCTTTAACTCTTTACTCTAGAGTTTGTTGTACTTGCTTTGTGAAATGGCCCTCTGGGTTATGTGGTGTACGTCAGCCTTTCTCAAAGTGGGTGCTGCGGCACACTGGGGTGCCGCCAAAAATGACGTATTCTGACTGACGTTTAATTTAAAAAAATCTGACATTTCATATATAAATATATTTGAATACATTAATATATTCTTTTTCATTTTCTAAACATATGAATGGATTGATAAAATTCATATTCATTTTTGATAAATAAATATATAAAATTAACCATAAATATCCATCTCATGTACCCATTGTCAGTAATATGTCATGAATTCCCCACCGGGGTTTTATAGCCTAACTTAACCATGAAAATCCATTTGATTTCACAAAGAGCAAGGAACAAGCAACAGCATCATGGATTTTTTTTTTTTAAAGAAAAGCCCCACCAGAACCTGACTGTGAAATGGAGCCTCAGTCTACTACTTCATACGGGCCTTTGTCCACCAGATCGGCCTGAAGCTGTTATCATTTGGGTTGTCCACCTCTTACGGTTTTATGGCATTTGTGTCTGTGATTTATTGTTTTGTAAAGCACTTTGTAAACCTTTGTTTTTAAAGACACTCTAAAGTTGCTATAAAGTTATTATTATTGTTATTTACAGTTCGTAATGTGCTTTGTTCATTACTGTTCTGTTTAAAAACACTGCATAGCCTAAATGTAAATGCAAATGTGCTGTTTATTTAATCATATTTTACACCGGGGTGCCTTGAGATTTTATGCACTTTTGAAAGGTGCCCTGGCTGAAAAAAGTTTGAGAAAGGCTGGTGTACGTAATAACATTTTGAGATAGCAAAAATTTGCAGCTTCCTCTGAAGGATGTTCTCATAAAGAGACACTGAGACTGACCCAGAACTCGCTGGCGTGGAAATGCCTTGGTGAAAGAGATGAAAGAGGTGTTCAGAGGTAGTGGCAAATGACCTCTGCTAAAACTGTTGCCTTCTTGTTCCTTGTCCCAGAAAAAGTGGCAGGAGTCCAGGACAAGCAGCAGAGTATAGATACATGGTTCTGGGTTTTTAACCTGGGAGTGTAAGGAAAGTTCCCATTATAATGACTGGCTCGTTTCAGTCAAGCGTTCAGAGTGATGTTGCCTTTGCATCCTTCAGCCATAAACTCATCCTATCATCGTGAAGTATTTTTCACCAAGCAGGAGAATGTGAGCTGAGTTCGGACCATTACATGTATAAGAAAGCTTATCTGCTGTTTTGGTTTGTTTTTTGGTGCAGCAGCAGTTAGCAGTCTGTTAGCTATATTTATTTACAGTTAGCGGCACACGGGGGGGTCACGTGGGGGTCAGAGAGAGGAAAGGGACAGAGACAAGCCTTAAAGACATCGATTTGTTCTTTCTATCCGTTGCGAATGACCAATTCCTGCCTTTCGGTGTGAATGGCAGGGGTTGGTCAGAGTTTTTAACAGAACTGCAGCTCTCACAGAGGTCTGACTTTTTTTTCTTCCTTTTTATGAATAAATGATGTATTGATACTGTCAGGATGGAAGGACCATTTCACCCAGGAGAACAAAAAGTGTTTCTGAACAGGATTACCAACTCTGGCTTTAAGTGACATCCCATTCCTAATCCATAGGGCTCAATATGACATTGGTCCACCTTTGCAGCTTGAACAGCTTCAGCTCTTCTGGGAAGGCTGTCCACAAGGTTTAGGAGTGTGTTTATGGGAATTTTTTACCATTCTTCCAAAAGCGCATTTGTGAGGTCACACACTGATGTTGGACGAGAAGGCCTGGCTCTCAGTCTCAGCTCTGATTTATTCCAAAGGTGTTCTATCATCGAGTTGAGGTCAGGACTCTGTGCAGGCCAGTCCAGTTCCTCCACACCAGACTCTGCATCCATGTCTTTATGGACCTGCTTTGTGCACTGGTGCACAGTCATGTTGGAAGAGGAAGGGGCCAGCTCCAAACTGTTCCCACAAAGTTGGGAGAAATGGAATTGTCCAAAATGTCTTGGTATGCTGAAGCATTCAGAGTTCCTTTCACTGGAACTAAGGGGCCAAGCCCAGCTCCTGAAAAACAACCTCACACCATAATCCCCCCTCCAACAAGCTTTACACTTGGCACAGTGCAGTCAGACAAGTACCGGTGTCCTCGCAACCGCCAAACCCAGACTCCTCTATCAGATTGCCATTCCATGAAGCTCTCTGCAGACTGTTATTGAGCTGATCTGAAGGTCACATGAAGTTTGGAGGTCTGTAGTGATTGACTGCAGAAAGTTGGCCACCTCTTCGCACTATGCGCTTCAGCATCCGCTGACCCCACTCCCTCAGTTTATGTGGCCGACCACTTCGTGGCTGAGTTGCTGTCGTTCCCAAACACTTCCATTTTCTTAATGGAAGTGTTATTAATACAGCTGACAGTTGACTGTGGAATATTTAGGAGCGAGGAAATTTCACAACTGGATTTGTTGTACAGGTGGCATCCTATCCCAGTTCCACGCTGGAATTCACTGAGCTCCTGAGAGCGACACATTCTTTCACAAATGTTTGTAAAAACATTTTGCATGCCTAGCTGCTTCATTTATACACCTGTGGTGATTGAAACACCTGATTCCAACAATTTGAATGGGTGAGCAAAAACTTTTTAGCAATATAGTGTATTTACTGTATAAACTATGGATGATTTTAAAAGATTTGATTTATCTGAAGGCCACCAGCCTGGTTTTACAGTAAGAAAGAATTAGCTGTAGAAAACAAACAATGTTTTCCTTTATAATGAAGTAGGCTATACATACCAAGGGAGAAGAAACACTTCAGACTCTTAGATAATTTATAGGCACATGCATTTTATGGAGCAAGGACTTTATTTCTTTAAGACAAGAGGTGGAGACAGGCAGAGAACAACACTGCACTTAAATTCTTGATGGGATAAAATAGCAAACACAGACAAAAAAGCTCATGGGGTTTAAAAAAATATATGTTTTCTGAAGATGTATAGACAATAAAATCTTTTGAAGTAAGTATTTACTCAGTCGTCAAAACAAAACAGGTGCGTGTTAAGGTCACTGCACTCAATCAAGAGCTGGAAGTGAGGAACGCATTCAGGATATAGATGAAGAAAATCCCAAAGTAAAGTTTTGCTTCAGAGGAATATGGGTCACAATACATTGACAGAAAAGACTCAGAGATAATTCCATTGTATTAGGCCGGATTCAAAGCAGATGTCTTGTTTCAGTCGGGGAAGGGCTAATAGGAAAATCTAATTCAAGTCCTCCCCAGATTACATTATGAATTTACTCCAAGCCATAAAAAAGAAGCTTTCAATTCACCGGGTGTGTCAGATGCTGGATATAACGTCCAGATGGGTGGAAGCTTTTCCCAGAAATGCTAAAATTGTCAGTGACAAAAGCATCTCGCATCGTGTAATTAATATATTTTTCCGCATTTAGAAAGAAACAGTCCTGTTACTTATTGCGTGGTTGTACTGTAATTATCCAAGACTACAAAGCTTGGGATAAAAGAGCTTGAGGCTGGACCTCATGCTGCTCACACTCACATAGCTGCAGTTACTGTACACTGTACTTTGGCTCATACCACACCAGGCTGGGAGAATAAGAGAAGGTATTTATGGCGTCTGATTTCTCACAAGGTCATCTCAGATGGAAGGAAACTGAAAAGAACAGTTTAGGATTGCACGGCTTTGTCTGGGGGAGATTGTAGTCAAACTGCAAAAAAAAAAAAACTGTCTCAAAGAAACAGACTCACAATTAAATTCAATCAACTCCTTTGACTTCCCTTTGAAGACTAAATTATAACAAAAGAGAAAAACTAAATCTACCATCAATGACGTCAGCTTAACATGTAAAGGACCCAAGCTACAATGTTTTCATGTAAGAATTGTGTAAAATGATAAGAGTTGATGGAAAAGGGTTCATTGACATGGTGGGAAGAGCCGAGGCTAACTGATTAATCACTAGTGCAGATGACGAGATGAGTTGTAATGATTTTCAAGGATGTTGCTGCTTTACTGTTCTGGCTGCGTGTTGCCTTTTGACATCCAGTTAATATGATTCATGTATTTAGTTATAAGTAAAATGTCAATGGATGTTCATTACTTTGAAGTGAATTAAGCTAAAATGGGCTTCAGAATAGTTGTATTTGCTTGCCATAAACTGAATTACTCCTGTAGTTGTCAATTAAAAGAAAAAAACTTTTAAACTACTACAGTTTATCTAGGAAAATCATATAGATTTCTGGTAAAGTAATCCCTTTCATCCCCACCTCCCACACCTTTCTAAGGTGGAATTAAACATCAAAATTGCCTATTTTATCTTTCTAAGAACTGATTAATAGTCTTGCAACTGAAAAGCTTTAATTCTCCCATAAAATATGCAATAGTGTGTGGAAGGCCCAAACTGGTCTGTAACCTAAACAATATGTTTCTCTTAAAGGAGCTGTATCATGCTTTTCAAATGTTCCAAAAGTCAAATATAGGCATTTTTAAGCTAGACACACCTGGATTAATCAGTTTATCCAACCATGAAAGACAGGAAACAAAGGTGCAGTACTAAGTTCAGGAAGTAGTGGAGCTGTGTATGAAGCCCATTGGACTCAGACAAGTGTCTTTTCTCTTCTTAGGTTTGTTTCTGCAAATTAATCCTCTGACAGGACTCCTTGATGAACACCGCTGTGTCATGAAGTGTGAGCCACTTTCAGTGACACTGTGTTGTGTTGGCAAGCACAAGGTTAACACACGTGCATAGCACCACACATGCACATGAGTTGGAGACTGAGAGGTCATCAGTGTTGAAAGCTTTTGTACTGGCCCTGCATATTTGATGCCCCATCTGTTGCATTACCGATGCACACGCTGTAAAACTCCAGAGAGCAAGTCCACAAAGCACTGCCCTGTGAAAGCTTCTCACCTCACTATGGCAACAAGCCTCTCCTGCACAGCCTCAGTGATACACCTGAGGATAACTGAACGCTGATCATACTGTCATGTTCTGAGTTGTGTCTAGCTCAACAGAAAACATTCCAGCTTTCTGGACATCACTGGCGATGCTCTCTTGAATGAGGTGCCAAGGTGCATCAATCACCGAGTTAACGGTTGCTTTGGAGAGCAGGGTGATAAGAGACCCTCTATCTCTTGATCCACTGGACTGATGCAACGTCCTGCTTTTCTCTGAGGCACGTGACACACTAGTCTAATACAATCAGTTCCAAAAAGTTACCCTGATCAATGGTGTTATCATCCAAAGTGTATGCGGCTTCTCCACCTGCCTACATCTCAGCTTCTTCTTCCCAAGTACTTTGACCACATTCACTCTCTCAGAAACTTGACATCTCTTTTTCAGTCGTTCTCTATAAGCTGACATCTGATTACCAACGAACAAGCTGCTGATGTTGCTTTTTGAGCATCTTAAGAAAAAAGCTTCAGCACAAGTCTGGCGTGCTGTGCTCTTTTCATGCTCCTCTGTGCACACATGTACATGTCACCAATCACTCATGCCTGTAATGAATGCACACTGGTATCAGTCCTCTTTAAGCAGAACAATAAATGGCGTTATTTGCAATAAGTGAGCCGCTCCCTGCTACCGCAGTGCCATCTTTACAGTTGAACATCCTCATCACAGCTGCACTGCTGGCGTTCTGCTGTGGGTATTTGTTTTATTAAGATCCCCATTAGCTATGAATAATAACAGTTGCTATTCTTCCTGGGGCCTTTTTCTCATCAATTCATATGCACCAGCATTTAACATATAACAAGATGTACATATACAACAACACTGTTGTATCGTAGTCAGGTGTTTCTTCAGGCTTTGACAGCCTTTATATCACAGGATGAGAGGAGAGGGAAAGGGGGGCAGAGAGTGGGGGCTGCAGCGGGTCCCAGGCTAGGAATCGTACGAGACCGGCTGTGTGGAGGAACTGCAGAAAACTGTGGCAGCTTCCCAACCAGCTGAGCTAAACACTGCTTCAAGTGTTTCAGCCAGTTGCTAAATATCTTTCTTCAGTCGACTTCCTTCTCTTTAGTCTGACTCGCCGTCATTTCTCCTCCTGCCGCTCCCACAGGTGACAGGGAGCGTGAAATAAGCTCAAAGAGAGCGTAATTTCAGATAGTAGCCTACGTATGACTTTGGAGGATTGATCGCAGCAGATTTTATGCTGATCAAAATCACCGGAAAAGGCTCCTCTTTTATGCTCTCATGTCGTCAAATACCACAGATTAGGGATTTCCATAACATTCAATGAGAGACCTGCTGCGTCACATATGTACGAGATGGGTATACCCCACGCGTAGACAGGTGACGCGGAGGGAGACTGACCAAGCGTCAACAGATGACGAGTTGGGAGTGAGAATGTGTTGGTATGCCTGTAACATGGCAGGCTTAGAGCAAGCAAAGTAGTCTATGCCTTGGCTGTCTCATCTGCTCTTCTGTCTCTTATACACTGTTCTACTGGGGATGGTGATTCAACCTGGTGTGACACATTAATAAGTGCTTGATGCTCGAGTGATTATGTTGTATATTATATGAATGGGGTGGATTCAAGAGATCGATTTCACGTTTTCTAGCTCCTGTAATATAAATATGAGATTGTTTTTTCGCAGTAATGTAATACACATATCCCACATATCAATGAAGTTGAAGGTGGTCATGTGGCGTCCAAGCTCCAGCGTTGAGGTCATATGACCAATGTTACAGATCAAATCCCAGGCCTCTTTGTTAAGTTTGTGCCTGGACGGTATCTTATCCTTCTTTTTCTTCTGCAGACTGGCAACTGCAGTTAAAACAGTTTAAAAACTCACTTCTAACTGATTACTCCTGTTCAGTGCTGTTTACATTTGCTGTACCAACGCAGGCAGCTTGGGGGCGTGTCAGACAAGCGACTGACAAAGACACGTGGGGTGGGGATGTGGTGGCGATTAGGGGTGTAAATCACCAGTTTAATCACGATACGATATTATGCCGATACAGTGGATAGGCAATTCGATGTCTGCCAATATCTCAGATTCAGTCATGATACGATTTTGATTCGAATTGATTTAGGATCCACCGATCTAAATAAAACAATATGAAAAAATATTACAAGTAAAATACAAGGTTATTGTTTCTTAGCATAATAATAACTAAGCTTTGCAGTACAAACTCCTTGTGTCACATTTATTTACTGCACAACTATAAACATGCATTTTGTCATGAAAATGTGTCAGAAGACTTTCAAAAGAAACCATTTTCATGATAAAAGTGGGTTGGATACTGGTCGATATTGGGGTTTTGGATACAACATTCCCATGCAGACGTCGTGCATAACCTGCAATGCAGAGCGTTGTTATTGCACTGTTTAACGACAATCACAGGATTCTGCAGTCTTAGTTTTCAAGCGGTTTGCAAGTTCACACTGCAGAATCGAAAGTAAAATAAATATTGATTCAATGTTGGCAAATTCACCTATGCTGAGAAACCCGACGTAGAAATAATGTTGCTAGATCAAGGTTGATCAGCTTTGCAAAATCGAAACTAAAATCAAGGAGCTCCATCAGCTGCCAGAGCGATGCCTTGCAGCACCGCACAGGACAGGATTATATTTTAGACTTTCGCTGAGCCTAAAGCAGCGTTTCATCCTGCTGGTGCCACATGTATCCACCTGCTTTTCTGCAGTGCGACTGTCAGTCTTCTTACAAGCAGCCTAGTTTTCCTTTCTTTGTTCAGGCATCAACACTGAGACAATAAGGTTTGATTTACCTTGACATTTTCAGAGATCAGTTGTCGTCTTCATCAGAAGTTATTACACTCGGCTGTCAAGATCTGCCCGCTGACACAACACCCTGCAGCTCCCACTGGAGATATGGAGACAGGAGCTGACCCATCATTTCAAATAGGTAATATAAAGGGAGTTTTTGCATTACTAAAATGTCCTTGTGTGAAAAACCTTTGGAGTAAAGTAGTTTTGCATGGAAGTTAATTGTAGCCACAAAGCCACAAAACTCTTTGTTGTGCCACAGAGTTTTGGTGAGTAAAAATTCAAAATAGAGATCTTACTGTCAAAGCACAGGGACATAGTCACCTTACAAAACACTTACAATGAAAACACAAGCCAAATGAAAACTGTGTGACCAAAAATTCAGAATATTTCACACCAACCGAGTGTATATTGATGGGCTGTGTAATTTTGAATTAATCTAGCCTTATAAATGGCTACCAGTGATTATTTACTGGAGAAAGCTTAGTTACTTTTGATTGAATTCTTAAATGAAAAATATTGAATAAAAAATAAGAACAAGCCAGTCTTTTGAATGGTTCTTTAGAAGGAACGGCTCCTTGAGATCCGGCTCCCTCCAAAGAGCCATAAATCTAAGCTCTAATCAAGAGCGAATTTTGGAACTTTGAGAGCATTAATCGTTGTTCTTAAGCTAAAATCTTGTCCTGCTCTCTCAAAACACTCTGCTTAAACTTAAACTTAAAAAGTCTCTGCTTGTTCTCAAAACAGCCTTTCTGCTCTTGAATCCCTACAAATGCTCCTCTCGCACGTTTGAGCCCCTCTCCTTGCACTCAAATCTTTTCTGCTTGCTCTTGAAATTTATCCTCGCGATTTTTTTCTGTGCTCTGAGATCATAGCGGAATAAACTTGCCAAAAGTCCATAACCAATAGGAAGCCAGATATGATGCTGACCAATGACATCGTCAGTAGGGTTGTAGCATTACATAGATCTATATTCTACATATCAATTGTAAATCGAATAGTGACTTCCACTGGAGAGGCAGGGGACGGGTTCAATGGGCCATATGCACAGTTCCACTACTTCCTGAACTTAATACTGCACCTTTTTTTCTGTCTTTCATTACTGGATGAAGTGATTGATCCAGATATGTCTGACCTCAGTAACTGGCCAGACACACCTGGATTAATCACTTCGTCCAAGCTGTGAAACAAGGGTACAACATGGAGTTGTCCATATAGCCCATCTATTTGTGACACGCTGTTCACTTTAATAATGCTCAGACTCAGCTGCGTTTATCCCTCTATTAAAAGTGCAAATTCAAAACTGCGCAGCCCAGCCTGATGATGCATATGCGCACATGTGCACGACTGTACACACCCTGTTTGCTTATGTACTGTACACAAATGTGCACGAGCAAATCATATTACACAGTCGTTTAATATAATTTTGATACCAGAAACATGGATTAATTATGAAAGGGGCATGGATTTTGAACTTGATGGAAATAATTTGCTGTGTGTGAACAGGAAGAACCAAAATGGAGGTGGTGTAGCGTGTGGTGTATGTGGATATTAGGGCTGGACAATTAATCGAATTTTAATCGTGATTTCAATTTTGCCTTTTCACAATCATAAAAACACTGTAATCGAAGACAAACAATTAATCCTGAAGTGAACAGACTGGTGGAGTTATAGGAAGCAAACTACAGGGAGTATAGAACAGGAATGCATGTAGACTTAGTAATAATTTTTATTGCTATTATTATTTTAAATAATATTCTTATTTTACTCCTTTACTTGTTTCTAATTTATTTTGGGTTTAATTTTTTAAAAAGTTATATTTCAAGTTGAGTTATGTGGTTCAATAAACAGTTTTTATAAAATCAATGAACAATCGTGTATATTAATCGTAATTTCAATATCAGTCAAAATAATCGTGATTACAATTTTTTTCCATAATCGTCCAGCCCTAGTGGATATGAATTATAAATATATAAATAAATATAAGAAGTATAAGAATAAGTTAACTAATATTATGAGGACCTGTAAGAAAGATTATTACAAGAAGTTACTAGATGAGAATAAGCACAGTATAAAAGGTATATGGGATATTCTAAATAGTAGAATTAAAATTAGAAATATTAATTATCCACAGTATTTTATAGAAAATGAAAAAAATCTATATAACATAGATGATGTGGTTAACAAGTTAAATGATTTTTTTGTAAATGTTGGACCAAAATTTGCAAATGAAATTGAAGATCCGGTGACATCCAATGATGATAATCTAATAGATAGAAATCCAAGTACAATGTTCCTTAAGCCTGTGGAAGAAAAGGAAATTATAGATATTGTTAGTGAGTGTAAAAACAAGACATCTACTGACTATGATGAAATAGATATGAAAATAATAAAAAAGGTTATTCATGGGATTTCCAAACCATTAATGTATATTTTTCATTTATCATTACAAACCGGTCAATTTCCCAATAATATGAAAACAGCTTAAGTTATTCCTGTGTACAAAACTGCAGCCAAGCATCATTTTACAAATGACAGACCGGTTTCTCTTCTCCCACAGTTCTAAAAAATTCTGGAAAAAGTTGTCAATGGGAGGTTAGACAATTTCAGAGAAAGATATAATCTACTGTCAGATAATCAATATGGATTTAGAAGAAATCGATCAACATCACAAGCATTAATTGAACAAATAGAAAAAACAAGAAATTCAATAGATAGCAAGAAATATTCTGTTGTTTTTTTTTATTTTACTAAAAAAAAACATTTGATACTATAAATCATGACATATTGATTAAGAAATTAGAGCAATATGGGATCAGGGGACTGGCACTAGAGTGGGTAAGAAGTCCAAAAAACCAGAGGCAATTTGTGAAAATGGGAGCTCATCAGTCAAGATGTTTGGATATTGTGTGTGGTGTACCACAGGGGTCCGTTTTGGGTCCTAAATTATTCATCATGTACATTAACGACATATGTAAGATATCACAAAAACTCAAATTTATCTTATTTGGGGATGACACAAATATAATAGGATCAGGGGAGAATTTAAAGCAACTTTTGGACACTATCACGTCAGAATTCATTAAAATTAAATACTGGTTAGATAAAAACAAGCTGTCGCTAAATTTGAGTAAGACGAAATATATGATATTTGATTTAAAAAAAAATCATCGTGCACAGGTACAGATAGGGGGGTTGATAGAGGGAAAGTATATGAAACTAAATTTATCGGGGGTGATAATAAATGAAAAGATTTGCTGGAAGTCTCATATTATATTTTTTTTTAGATTACAAATCACTCCATGCTCTGTTCTGCTCCTTGGTCTTCCCTTATTGGGGAAGCACATATAAAAGTTCACTAGAGCCACTATTCATCGTGCAAAAAAGAGCCATCAGAATAGTTCATGAAGTTGGATATCTGGATCACACCAACTCATTATTTATATTGTCTAAAATCAAAAAGCTTTATGATATGATAGAATTCCAAACAGCACAATTTCTATTTAAAGCCAGAAATAATCTATTACCAAGTCACTTGAAAAATATGTTTTATGAGAGAGAGGGAGGGTATGACTTAAGGGAGATAACTAATTTTAAGATTCAAAGATGCAGAACTACAATGAAAAGATTTTGTATAACAAATAATGGAGTGAGGCTATGAAACAGACTGAGCGTGGATTTGAAGCAATGTCCAAACATCAACCAGTTTAAAAATAAATATAAACAAACAATTTTTACAAGATACAGGGAGGAGGGGGCTTGAGGGCACTTTGTATATATATATATATATATATATATATATATATATATATATATATATATATATATATATATATATATATATATATATATATAGAGAGAGAGAGAGAGAGAGAGAGGTAGGTATGAATATATACATACAGTATATATATATATATATATATACACACACTGCCTCGCCATATATATATATATATATATATATATATATATATATATATATATATATATATATATATATATATAATGTATATATAAACTGTATGTTTATACATATATATATATATATATATATATATATATATATATATATATATATATATATATATATATATATATATAAACAGGTAGATATGAATATAGATCAGGGGTAGGATTTAATAAGTTTTATTACTTATTCCTACTCCTTTTTGAACATGATATTTGGTATGTATGCATGTTTTGTTTTGTTTTATTATTATTATTTTATCTATTTACTTATATTTGTTTTTTATTTAGTGTTTGAAATAAAGGTTACTAACTAACTTAAAAAAAACAACCCAAAAAAAAAAAGCAGTGACAGCTTAAAGCACACCGGGAAATGTAGATTGCATTTTTTGCTATTACTTGACAAACATTGAATTTATTCACAGTTGATTTTTCAACGTTATATCAATATTTCTGCATCAACCCTTTTTTTCAACAGTCGATTGATCAGCATTGTTTGGATTTTGGAATTACGTCATTTTTAGCATTGTTTTCAAACTGGCTTTTTTCAATCAGTAGACTGTTTCTTAGCTTAGCGAATGCAAGTTATCTTTTCTTCTGTCCCTGTCTGGGTCAGGCTCAGGTCCGACCGGCCTCCATCTGTCAGTGCTGCTGCTTCAGGGTAGAAACAGCTTGATGACGATGGATTTCAGACGTAGATTCTGTTGTTTGGTCAGATACGAACGTTTCATAAATCACACATGGATCCAATCATAAGATCATTTTTGTGATCAGATGTGCGCTCATTTCCACACTCGTTTGATAAATGAAGGCCAATGACTTTTTTTTCCCCGCAAAATGACGTCAAGCCTGGTCTTAGTAACAAATGTCACGTTACTAAGCAGAGACCGATATAAGAATAAAGGCTGATGAAAAGATATATGTAGCTAATGTATGTAAGATCTCCTACATGGGATTGACAAAAATGCAGGAACAATACAGAAATACAAAAAAAATAAAAAATGAAAATAGAATAAACATGAGCTACATCAATGTAAACTTTAGTAGGTGTTTTGTAACCCGTGTTCACATCGGACGCCTCCATTCGCATATGTGCCTAGATTTCAACATGCAAATGATGGATGTTTACTTGCTTGATTCGGGTGTTTTTTTTCGTGAATGGATCGAATATTACGCATGAATGAAGTGTATGATACGCACGAATAAGACGCTTCATTTGTGCGTCAGGTTGAACTTTCTGGAGTGGGGGATGGTGGTTTGTCACCCATCAGACAGTTCAGTCAGGTGAACAGGCAGAACCCGGTTATTTTGAGTACTTTGAGAGATTTGCAGCGTATTTTCATGCTGTTTATTCGCAGTGGTCCTGGTGTGAAAAGGCCTTTAGGCTGCCTCCTTGCAGCTGTAGTTAATTTATATTTCACGCCACTTCCCTGAAACACGAATCGTCCATTTCTAATGGGGAATCACTGAATGTCTGATGCTGATAAAAACCTCCAGATTGATAGATGGTTAGAAAGGTTCAAGGAGCCTCTCTGCCTGCTTCATCGTCATTGTAAAAAGAAATTTTCCTCTTGCATCTTTCTTTCTTACATCTCACATCCTGCTGTCAAATGCCAAGGCCTTCAAAGACTCACTTGTTTGCTCAGCCAGCGCCTTCGTTCCCACCCTGCTTTCAACACTACCTCTCTGTTCTCCTCCGCCTTTTTCCTCCTTCCTTCTCCCTCCTTCTTTCTCCACTGTTCAAATTTAATCAATTTTCTTTGCCATCCTCGCAAGAGATGCTGCACAAACAGATAAAATCAAAACATCAGCAAATAAGAGAATTAAGAGGAATCTGCTTCCACTCCACCCACAGTGATCTGACATAACAGTAGCTCTTTTTCAAACTTATTTTCATTAAAATGACCCCGCTGCCATGCTTTTGGAAAGGCTTTGAATACGTGATGTTTAAGACTGCGTGGCTGTGCTGTTCATTTCAATAGATATGCAGATCTTGCAGAATGTTTCACCCCCAGATTTCTCTTTATTCCTTAAATAGATTATCTTTGTGAAAGTTGATGTAATTTGTGTTGAGGTTTTGTGCGTTCATGAACTTTTAGGTGATGAAGAGGAGGTTTGACACCACTTCAGAACCAAACGGTCTGATGTGGACTACACCCAAAGACAAAATGACTCCAGAAGTTATCTGTGAAAAACTTTATGGTTCAGTAGTTATATTTGGGTGTTAAGGAACCTTTAAAAGTTGTAGATTAAGCAAATTTGGATTTTAACACGTGTAGTTTCTGTAGAAATTGAGATAAGAGTAAATCCAGGTAGCAGAGAAAGTCCAGTGTCCAAAGCCCAAACTACTTCGGATTTTGTGGACGCGATTCTTTTCCAGCTTCAATTTTTGGCCAGATATGTAAAAGCTCCTCATGCATGCACATTTATTGATCCACTGTCCTCTTATTCCTGCAATAAACAATTGTAAGGGCTGTATTTGTTAAATCTCGTCAGTGTTGTTCTCCTTTTCAGCTCACCATTCTCTTTGGATGCTGGCATACCATTTTTGAGTGGGATGTTTATCCAAGAACATGCACTGTCTGTAGTCCACTCAAACTTAGGAATTTCGGGGGGATTTTTGCTAAGCCCAATGACAGCACTGGTGCAGAGATGACACACTTAAGTCATACAAAATTTATTTGCACACACATGGACATGAAACCATAAACTGACATGTAATCATTCCAAAAGAAGGTTGCGCGGGCACAAACAGCCGAAATGAGTTTCCTCTGCAGGTTGGCCGGGCTCTCCCTCAAGCTGCAGTCAGCACAGCTACTGCCAGGTAGGGACAGATGTGCCGAGTCGGTCAACCAGGAGGGGCTCAAAGTAGAGCCACTGCTCTGCATCCAGAGGAGCCAGATGAGGAGGCTCGGGCATCTGGTCAGGATACCTCCTGAACGCCTCCCTGGTGAGGTCTTCCAGGCACGCCCCACTGGGACGAGGCCCAGGAGACCCAGGACACGCTGGAGGGACTACGTCTCTCGGCTGGCGTGGGAATGCCTCAGGATCCCCCCGGATGAGCTGGTGCCTGTGGGAAGTCTGGGCTTCCCTGCTTAGCCCCCTTGACCCAACCTCAGATAAGCAAAAGAAGATGATATGTTATGATAGTTGTCCCAAAATCTCTGAAGGATATTTGATTAATTAGTTCTAACTGAACCAATTCCATCTTTCTCTAAATCCGAGCTGGTTCTTAACTGATCAGCTCAGCTTAACCCTGATGTTTAGGGCCGGGCAGCTGCAGCTCAGGTGGAAAAGCAGTTGTCTACCAACTGACTGCATGCTGAAGTGCACGGAACCCCATGTTACATCCCAAATGTATCAATCCAAGTATGAATGCAGGGGATCGTTAATCAGTTTAGAGAAGTGTCCGTGATTGGGTAAACGTTTTAAGTGGTCAACATTTATGGTAACTTATAGAGCAGGGGTGGGCAACTCCAGTCCTCAAGGGCTGACATCCTGCAGGTATAGGAGTTTAGGACCAGTCAGCCAAAGCCAAAAAGCCCACGTTAACCGGTCAGCCAAAGGGATATCCCCTTGGGTGGGCCTTGCTCCTTTGGGCCCACTCATAGCAATATCCCTTTGGCTGACAGGTTAGCGTGCATGACTCTCTCCTGGGAGTCTGGGAATTTAATCTCATCCAAGCCGTCCTTGTGTACGTTGCCACACCAGTATAAAAATAATTGTTAAACAATAATAAATGAAAATCATGTTTAAAAAGACATAGATCAAATAAAAAGACTGGTGGGTGGGTCTGATTTGTACAGTAAGTGGGTGGGCCTTGCTCCTCTGAGTCCCCCCATAGTGCCGGGTCTGTCTTAATTTATACAGTTTCAAGGTAGTTGATCCTAGAGGCGGACTTACCATTAGGCAAAAGTAGGCAATTGCCTGGGGCCCCCAAACGGAGGGGGGCCCCGACCAGCTGGGAAAAATCATGCTGTTCATTCATAGCGCCTTTTCTCCCCATCATTCTTCTTCATACACACATAAACAGGCGTAAGTGAGGCCTGGTACATGTCCGCTGCACCTCCTGTATCTGTGTCCTCTGTCCCTGCACTTTTGTTCCATTTGTGCCATTACAACTGTTTAATTCATTATTTACATGCGACAACGTGTTTTTCCGAGCTGTCTTTGAATGCACCATGTGCCTCGCTAAAAGCCAGCATGCTGCGCCAACAGGAGAGGTGCAGGTGTTCCTCATGTCCAGCAAACCAGAGCCAGCACACGACAGAAAACGTTGGGGAGTCCTTCTCCAAACAGAAGATGTTAGTTGATTAAAGCTGTTCTATTAATGATGACTGACTAGTCCCAGCCAGCATAGCATGTGGGGCCCATATAGGTAATATCTTGGCTGCATATGAGGTCCCCAAGTGGGTTTGTCCACGGTTTCCATGGTGGCCCAAACTGTGTTTTCCCATATACCCTATAGACATGGGCTTGAACTGGGCAAATTTGCAGATGTCATAGTTAAAGTTAGATGGGCCCCATATGTGGAAGCCCACATGGGAAAACACAGATGGGGCCACCATGGAAACCGTGGACAATCCCACTTGGGTCCCTCATATGCAGCCAAAATTTAACCCATATGGGCCCCACATGCAATGCTGGCTAGGTGTAAGCTAGCTGGTTAGAAAACTGGGAACTGCAACACTGTTTCTTTTGCCAGTTACAAATACTATAACACATTACTCTTTAAATAAAATAGCTTAATCACTGTTTACTCATGGTACGGTGGTCTACAGAGGAAACTTTGGTCTGTTTTTTTCTGTGAAGTAACTTGGAAATACAGTCAGTCGCAGGCTGGAGGTTTCTGGGCTTGTCTTCATTAGTTTAGTCCACAAATAGATAAGGAAATATGTAAAATATAATAAAGCAGGAGAAAGACTTGGATTGGAGGGTCACTACAGCATGCTGCCCTGCAATACCTCCTCATCTGTGAGGCTCTTCGACATTAGTTTTACCATCTCAACAAGATAAAAATAAAAAAAAATATTCATTTATGTGTGATTATATGTGTGGTCTTAAAATGATTTGTCATTATTTAATTTTCAAAGCACTAATCTCGCTACGTCCTCCTTTACAGCAAAAACAAAACAGCTATTCAACAAAAACATTCTAGTTTAGTCATATTAACACTTTTTTGTTACATTTTTATATTATTTACTGCATATAAAGTGCAGTGGTTCTCAGAAAAGGCTGTAAATATTATTTTATTGACATGCATCAGCAGGTGCTTCGTCTGTCTGCTGCTGAAATAACTTTTATTTTGCACCCTCAGTAAAACATAATGCCACAGACTTCATTCCTGAGCAGCTTTTTTTTTTACTGTTTTTTTTTTTTTTTTTAAATTTTTTTTTTTATCTTTGCCTCACTTACAGATTAGTGTTGAGCTTCGTGTTTGAATTAAATTTCCTACAACAATTAGATTAACCTATAAGGACATTTTAAGAATTATAGTAGACATTACCTTTTGGTTAAGTAATCAAAGTAACTGAGTTAATTTTTGGATTAAATAACTTGTAACAAACTGGTTATTTTTCAGTTACCACCACAACACTGGTTCCATCCCCTGCTTATTAGTTCATGCTGGGAACAACTTCAGTCCTCTTTCAGTTCTTTGCAGAACTTGTGCTCATTATTGTTTCCCTCATATTTAAAATAAATCTTTCTGCTACAACAGAGAGAGGAGGACAGGGACGAGACATCAGACCAGAGACCAGCAGCACGGATGATGATGATGATGATGCTGGGTCTTCACTGGTAAAGGAAAGATTCGAACTTGTTGTAAAAGACATCTTTTGGAAAGAGAAACCAGGCAGGGTTCTGGTAAAATGTTTTTATTTGTCTGATCATAAAGAACTTACTGTAAAGAACGAACCTTGAGTTGAATAATTTCTGAAACCTCTTGTAGCTCTACAGTTGAGTCAGTAGGCGACTTTGAAGAGAAATAGATCAGAAAAAATGCATTTTGACATATTCTGGTGTTATATCTGAAACTTATTTCTCACATTCTACACTTTATTTAGTCTAAGTTTCCTATTGACAGGTCCAGATTTGAAGGGCCCCCTAGCTAAGCTCGCCTTGGGCCCCCAAATTGCTAAATCCGCCAGTGGTTGAACCATCTTTGTACACTGAAGCTTCATCAGAAATAGCCTCCATGAAGGGATCGTTGTCAAGGAGCCTTTATTAAGGAAGGGAAACAGAGAGAAAAGCTGAGGTATTTCAGACACTCGGGAACTGAAACTTTGGACGGGACTGATGAATCGTCCCCAGGACCCGGATCTTAACATTACTGAAGCAGCGTGAGATCATCCGAACAAAATGCAGCCAACATCCAGAGATGAGCCTCGGAAAGTCCTTCAGGAAGTCTGGAGAACTGTTCCTGAGCACAGACAGTTTGGCTCAGAAGGTTCGGACTGAAACTGCTCAGACCAAAAAGCTTGTCTGAATTTTACCTCTGTTTTTGTTTTATGTATTTATTAAGTTTTTGTTGACATATATTTTAGTATATTTTGCACTTTCCTTGCAGCTCATGAAGAAATCAGGGAGATTCAAGACTTTGCACTGCAGTGTAAGTCTGTGAACATCATACCACGTGGTTTATTGTGAGCATTTCTGCTTGAATAGCGAGTTAAAGTTTCTAGTTCCAACAAACTGGAAGTCATAGTGACAAATCCGTCGACCTCAGTCAGTTCCTATGTGGATGCGTCTTTGAACAGAGCGGCTGGTGTGGAGGCTGAACAGAAGCCTTCAGTTCCTCTGAGGCAGCTGGGCTGGCTCCGAGCCTCAACTGCATCGTCCCAACTAATGCCAAATCAAACTCGCCTCACATCCTCAAGACACACAGGCACATCCCTGAGCAACACACACACATGCAGGTGTGCCGCTGCATTCGTGTGTGTACCTGAAAGTAAACACTGTCAGAGACACTTCTTGGAAATGAAAAAATAATGTGAACAGAGCTGCAAACAAACGGAGCAGAGGCACCCACACACACTCCCACACACAAACCGACTGAGCAGAGATGAACAGAGCATCGTCATGCACAACAATAGCGATTTGGTCATGTTCTGATCATTTGAAGTTGCTAAGAACTAAAGATGTGAAGTTTGGACAGTTTTACAGCACATTATTTTTTTACTCCCATTAATCCCATCAGTTTGCATGTGTGTGTGTGTGTGTGTGTGTGTGTGGGACACAGACAATCGTTTGAATAAAGACAAAAAAGGATGACCTCATTTTCCATAAAACCACACACCGATCTACACCCTCCAGGTCAGCTGAACCTCATTTGTACTTGATAATGGTTCATCCTGACACTAAGTGTAATCTGCCAATAGATTATTTGAAACTGAAACATTTTCTTTGAGTGCGAAAAGATGAATTCTTCATGTTTCCATTCGGCAACGCCTCTGAGGTTGTTGAGCTGCAAATGAATCAAGTTTCTGACAAGCTCCCGGTGGATGCGATGGGATGTGGAAACAGTTTCAGTCCTTCCTCACCAAATAGCTGGGTTCATTTCAGGTCAGGGTAAAGGTGCACGCTCGCCTGATTCAGACCAAACACACAACAAACCGTCAGTTCAACCATTAACAAGAGATATGCTTTGGCCGCACTGCTTGAGCACTTTTACAGATGTCTGTGATGTGATATTACTCCAAAGGTGAGGCTCTCTGCTGGAGCAGATTTTTGAGAGGATAGAAAGCCTATCAGAGCCGCACCGATGTTAACCATGACCATGGACCTCACACAGCAGATTTCACAGTCTATATTTAACACTTTAGGAGTAGATTGTACACCAATTTTGGTGTTTATTTGGGTCCAAAGAGTCAGTGTACATTTTACACTGTTGTCAGGGTTTTAAATCAATCCTAATCTGGAGTTAAATGCCTAACACTATAAGAGTGAAAATGAACTCTCAGAGTTGCTGTCAAGTATAAAAATGAAAAAAGGCCTGCTTTGAGTTATTGGAGCTGAATACTAGAGGTGGGCGGATCGATCCTAATATTGATATTATCGATACCAATGCTGGTATTAATAGAATGATGCTTGTGTACAAAGATCGATACTCATGTTTTTTCCCCTCTCCCGCACTCCCTAGCTGGGTTTCTATTACACTTTTTTGAAAAATAAAAGCAATATTTCTTAAATTACGAAAAAGTATAATTTCTATGTGCAGGTGTTTCCATTGAATGGTATACGCCGTAATTCTGGTAAAATCCCGTCCCACGAGACTCCATTTTTCGAAGGATGGAGATGTTGTGTTTAAGAGCTGCTGCTCATCAGGAGATGAAAGTAGCAGATGATAATTCAGAGGTAAAGTACGAAGCCTCTGATCACATCAGCAGGGAAAAACCACTCATGGCGACTTCCAGAACAGACGCCCGAAACATAACATGAATCAAAACCCCTCAGGATCAACTTCTGGGGTGTGGATATCATTTCTTGATCTTGTATTCCACTTTTATCTGGCACCAGTTCCTGATTAATGTGGTGATACAGCTGTTGCATACGAAAGCGCAGTCATACGATGTTATCCGTGGTCACGTTTTATTTAATCCTGGTGACGTATAATTAACATGTGGGAACGAGATAACTGAGTCATGGTGTTACAAATGTGTGCAAACACCATAAACAGCTCGTGGCCAATAGTTAATACATGAAGAACTTAATTAAACCATCTGTATAATGTCCAAAATGAACTCAGTTTGCTGAGTTACAATGATTTGGGGATTTTTCATATATGTGACTGATAAAACTTCCCCCAATCACTCCGATTTCACAGTTAATGTTTGTAAATGATCATATTCATCAGAATTAAGAAGAAAAAACTCCATTTTAACCCCCCTACGTCACACCTGATGGCGTGTAATTGCGAAAAAGTGTTTCCATCATACTTGTGCGAAAAACAACTTTATCGAAACGTCTAAATTTACTGTACGCCTCATGAAAGCGTAAAACTTTTTTTGCGATATTTGAGAGTTTTTTTTAAATGTAGGTGTTTCCATTAGCGGGTTTTTTTTTTGCGATATTTAGGTTTTGCGCAATTCCAGGAGTAATAGAAACCCAGAACTGACTGCTGCACAAGCAGATTCATCAAAGGCTGTTTGGAGGAGCGCTTCACTGTCACACAGCAGAGACAAGTGTACCCTCATCTTTTGTTGTTGCACATGGCTCAGCGGCACCAGCCGAGTTTCATTTCATTCCATTTATTTGATTTGGACGATGCACATAAATCAATACATCAGTAAAAAAAAAAACATCAATATAAATATGCCGGAGTTAGCATAGTTGCTAAATTTCATCTGTTGTCCTAAGGCAGGTATCATAAAACGAACAATACAACATGACAGGACATACAGTACAGACCTTATACCCATTCATGTACATCACAAACACAAAATACATATAAAAGTACAGAAAGTAAAACCATGTTCACACTAAACACTATAGCCATGCAGGTCGGCTCAGCCTGGCCCGCCCACTCAGCGCTCTCCTCAAGTTGACATGTCACGCTACAGAGAGAGACACCGGTGTATCGAAATGTCTGAGAGGAAGAGGAGCGTCGTTTGGCTTTATTTTATTGCAGAAAATGAAACTACAGCAGCTGTATAGTTTGCAGCAGGGCTGTTAAATGCAGTGAAAAAACATCTACAAGCACGTGAAAAACCATGCAGTTGAAAACTTGGAGCTGCAGAAACAGAGGAGAGACATCCTCCATGCCCAGGCCTCGACAGACCCTCGACTCAGAGACAGAAGTCACTGCAGAGGCCTTTCAGTCGCAGCAGAGAATATCCAGGTAAGAGTGGTCATCTTCAGCACCAGTCAGACATTTTTTTGTATCGCTTTTTTCAGCATCAGTCCATATTAACATTCAAAGTGCATGCTACTTAAGTCATACAGTATGTTACTGTATCGAAAAGTGTTATCTAAGAAAAGATAACATTAGATAAAGCTTTGATTATCCCAAAACAGGGAAATATACAGAATGAAAGCAACAGGCAAGTACACACAGTGCAAACAAAATTACATAATGATTGAAAGATTTATCATAAAAGGTGGACTATAAAAAAATAGATTTTCTGAAATTAAAACAAATATTAAATATGATACAGCTCAGACTTGATTGCATATAAGTACCCTTTTGTGTTACGTGTGAATTAAATACAGAATAATTACACACAGGTTAAAGACCTGCTATATTATTTCCCTGAGCTGATTCCCCAAAAACCGAGTATGGCGAAATTTTATCCAAGGTCTTTTGGATCCCTTGGATCTATGAAGTTTAATTATGAAAAAGTATTGATATCAGCAATATTGGCCCCGTATTTACTTTGTATCGAATCAGTACCAAAATTGGTATCGCCTCGCCTCGAGTGAACCGTGTATTGATCCAAAACTACTGTCCCAAATATCAGCACAGAAATTTGGGTGAGTTGTGACGAGACGTTGTTACTTTGACAGTTAGCAAGCAAGCACTGATAGTCCGCACAAACTACCAACTTCATCAGCATGTTTTACTTGATACACACTAAAGAGACCCAAAGGGATCACATATATACTTAACTCACGGTGCGGGACCGTACGAGAGTCACAAAGCATGATGGTAAATATTCAAGCCAAAGAGAGCAAAGTCTTCCTGGGTGCACAGAGTTACACTTGATAGAGTCAATTATACACTGGAAGAGGAAACTTGTTTTCACCAGCACTGGTGGTCATTTTACTCTCAATGGTGTTAGAATTACTCTGAAAGAGTTTACATGACTTAACTCAAATTTAACACTGGGGATTTCACTGTGCAGCCTCCTGATAAATCAATAAAGTCTCCCTTTTGAAATCCAACTGAGAAGATTGTGTTATCGTAGCCAGACTGGATGAACGTTGAGAGGAAAACCAGCCAAAATGTGTCCAGGTTGTCAAGTCTTTATTTAATCATGTCTGCAGATGTTTGTAGCTGTGTGAAAATAACTGGAGAGAAACGGTGTCAACAAAACAACATTTGGAGGTTGGAGCGGTTTCAAGATGGAGCCACACATACATGACCACTAACCAAATAACCAAGTTTAACTCTTTCCATACCGGTCAAAATTCACCGCTGTCTTACTAGTTCAGTTGGCCCGTGTACGATAGTTACAACACTAACCCAACAAGTGAATAAGTGCAGACCTTGCACATCATGTGCACATCCAGATTGGAGGTCAGCAAGTCATCAGGATTGCACCTCCATGCGACTTCTGAAAAAGATGTAATAAAAACTTTCATTCTGCACCTTCAGGTGACCTGATTTGGACGTCGAAAAATTACGCTAAATGTACGTCATTTAAATGTCTCATTGCGCAGTGGGAGAGATCCAGAGAAGAAGATCCAGCAGCCTGGACACATTGTGTTCGTTAGGTTCTCTTGATTTTTGACGGAGCATGCTTCCAGAAAGCATCAAGCTCTCAGCAAAAAGATAGAAAATCAGACATGGAAGCAGGTAAATTTCAAAATAAAAGCCCCCTGCAGATTTGCGATCCTGAACTATGTACAGTAAACATCCCATGATTGCCAGTGACACCAGGTTAGCAGTCAGGAGGTCTCAGTCTGTGTTCTTCATCATGGACCATCATTGTTATTGAGTGACCTACAATTTCGTCATATGTTCCTAGTCCCATTATCATAATTTATTTATTAGTTTTTGGGGGTGTTTTATACAGTTGAGTGGAACGAGTGTTGAGTTGAATGATTTTAATAGGAAAAATACTTAGTGAGGTAAATTTGTCCTGTCCTTTTTCTCTTTTGCTGATCTGAAAACTGATCATGACTCAAACCATAAACTGATCTAAACTGTGAGTTCATTGATCTGTTGCACCACCCACAACATGCCAGGAACACAAAATTTGCTGATAAAACTGGCACCACACAACTAAACACTTTGAGTGAACACAGAGCCATTTGAAACATAAATATTCCATGACCTGTGAACATTGTAGTTTTTGCATTTATTGTTCAGGTATTTATCAGTAATACAGTGAAATTGAGAGAAAATGTGAACATTTGCTTTGCAAGTTGATTTTGGTGTGTGCTCCTAAAGTTTCTGCTTACGCTCCTAAAAATTTAAGTTAGGGGCCACTGTGCTACTGGTGAAAAAAGTTAGTCTGAAGCCCTGAATAATACTCGTTCATTTGTTCATTCTACTGAAAGTATTGATGAAATGAAGGAGTTTTGCTGCAGATAATGCCTTATATAGAGACTGCCCCATCTTTCCCATTATGTAGATGTACGACAAAGGGCGACTCAACGCAATAAATTCCGAAGGAGTCAAAGTGATGTAGAAATTTTACCGGTAAGTAAATATAAATTCCTAGATGTACTGTAAGGTCCAGGTTAAAAAAAAAAGAAAGTTATCCTTTAATTCTAAATGTGGCGCTGATGGTGGTTATTTTCTTTCAGAATGTCAGAAGCAAAGAAAAGAAAAGTGGACATCAGGAAATATTTTAGTGAGTCTAAAAGTTAAAGTCACAAAGAAATTATTTTCTCAACTGTTATGAAGTCATAGATAATGTTGATAAGCATAATACGTTTTTCTTTAGCATGCCCCTGACAGGAAAACCACGTGGTTCACTTGTGCAAACATGTGGTTTTCATGTGTCTTTTCTGTAAAAGGCATCAATGTGTTCATTTATCAGGTGAATTAAAGCTACCAGTCAGCTGAGAGAGAGGAGGAGATGTTGAGGCAAGCAGTAGGTCATGGTAACAGCAGGTGAGATACGTGCTTAGAGTTGTAACTTGGTATACATAATTAATTAGAACGTAATGAAATATATTGTTTACCTGACCTTCACAACATATTCAAGACTTTAAAAGACATTTTTGTTTGCCACAGATCCCTGCAAATTATGGACCATAATATTTTCAACATCTTCTTTAATTAAAATGAGAGCAATTTGTAATGTGCTATGACAAAAATCATTGCAGATCTGGAAGAATAATCCTGTAGGGGGAAAAAAGCTACAGTAACTGTTACCAGTCTCTGAGCAGTATATTTTAAATGATAAACTTATGCTTTTGTAAATGTTTAAAATTTATGATTCTGCAAATAAATGTCTGTCATAAGGGGGTGGGGGGCATTTAAGCCTTCATGTCCATACCAATGTCAAGATCAAACCTACGCCCTTGCTAATTGGGTTTCTTTGCTGAATCAACCATGTGTCCGAAATTGCCAGCATGTTGACCTGCAGTTGCTGGCGTGTCACATGGTGCCACATACCAAAACAAAGCTATCATGTGATTCCCTGGGCTGTGAGTATGATTTCTCAGCCTCAGGATGCTGCATTGTACTGACAGCTCCAGGAATGTGCATAATGGATGTCAGTGTGACATCATAATGAGACTGAAGTGCAGAGTTTCACAGCTGGAAAATCACATGGTGTTTAATATGATGCAGTTCTGCCATTGAGACTGATAATTAACCGTCCTTATAAAAACAAATTATCTTAAGTAGTATATAATTTTGACATTCAAAATTTTTAGTACTGTTTACTCTTTGAAAAGTATAGAATTACCAGTACTGAATAGACCGATAAAAAATTTTTTTATGGCTGATATCAATAATTTCTCATCAGTGTGAGCCAATGGCTGATACAACCTGCTGATATTTGGGGTCAATACTGCATTTGACTCCCAAATTAATATAAAGAGGGATACAATGAAAAATAATTTCACAACTATTTTCATATAAAAAAAAGAACAAAGCACTTCAAATAAATATAGAAAAAAGAAACAGTGCACTTGTTTACAAATATATAGAAACATTAAACTTGTAATAAATATATACATGTATATATAAAAAGTCTTTAAATTATGCTGAGTGGAGGTATCAGCCAATATACCTGACATATCGGCTGATGCCGTTACCAGCAAAAAACTCAAATGTCGGCCTAAAGTATCGGCCCACTGATGTATCGGTCTGTCTTTAGTATTGAATGGCATGAGAGATATGTTTTAAACACTAACAGAATTATTGTCTTTCTGCCGTTAAATCCATTGTCAACCAAAAAATCGAGTTATTCCAACTGGTCCCCCATATTCTGTCACTTGTTTCTAGTCTTGGCAATCTTTTAGATGATATCATCCAAACTGCTCCAAATCCAGAGTAATATTTGATCCTAATTTTACTTTTTATGCTCGGGTCAAACGTGTCGTTCAGCCTGTTTTTTTTTTTCCAGCTTCAGACAATCACTAAAATCAGGTCATTTCTCTCAGCTGCTTTCTTACTAAAGGTCATGCATGCTGTTATCTAGTCTCACCTTGTCTACTGTAATTCATTGTACTCAGGTATCTGTCAGGGCTCCCTCTGTCGCCTCAAATCAATGTAAAATGCTCCAGCAGGGCTCATTACTGGAACAAAAAGTATGAGCACATTACCTCTGAGCTTGCTTCCCCTCACTGGCTTCCTTTTAGATTTAATAATGACTAAATCTCACTGCTGCACCTCAAGTCTTAAATGGCCCCAACATACACCACTGGCTTAATATGTGTCCGACTGACCACTGTGACCCACAGATAATGACTTTCCAACTGTCCTCAGATCAGTTTCTTACAAAGGAAAATCAAGCTTTTTCCATAAGAGGCTCAACCTTGTGGAACTCTTCACACCTTTAATATCTTAAAACTTTCCTTTTTCAGAAAGCATTTGGTGTTTTCTGACAAATATGAAATGAACTCTGTTGCTGCTAATCTGGCTGCCATGTTTCCTTTTTTTTCTGGGTTACTTCTTTGTAATTTTGTTTGGAGGAAGCTGATAAATACACAATATTTTCTTGTTATTGTGGCAGTTATGGTTATTAATGTTACTCTTACCTTTATCATAGGCGCCACATTCACCACTTCAGAACATTGTTTACAAAAGTGCTACACATAAACTGTATTTATGATGATGATTTTGTTTACAAAATGTAAAAAGCCTGTTTAAAACTAACATGTTCAAGATGGTAGTCTCTGTAATTACATTGCTCCATGTTTTATGCCTGTATTTTATGTATTTCTTGTTGTTTTAATTCTGTTAAAGTACTTCACTTGTACAACGTACTTTAGTAGCCTGAAAGGCGCTTTCAAATTAAATGTATTATTATAATTATTATAATTATTATTATCATTATTATTATTGCTATTATCGTTATTGTTATTATTACGATTAAGTTTCAACAGTTCTGTGATGAGTAATGCGCTGAACACAGATAAAAACAAGAGTAAATCACATGTGAATGTGACACCACTCTCAGATGCTAAAGGCTGAACTTACTTGACAGTATTTCAGACTTAAACAGCAGCAGGTCCATGATGGAGCGTAATTCCAGGGTGCACGGGTGCATGGATGGCACGGAAAACAACCAGGAGGAGTTTGACCTGGACTCTGAACTGAGCTGGAAGCCAGTAAAGAGAGCGATCTCATGCCAGATGAGAGTAAAATGTAAAGAGCTGCATCAAAATATCAGTTGCCATGTTTACATGGAGACTTTTTCCCTTTTGGGATTAAAATTATTCTGAAATAAGATTTCAAGGGACCTGTTTACATGGAAACTAATCTACTCTGATCAGGTGTGCACATGTGCCAACATCTAAGCAGAGTGGTCCTGTCTGACATGTGCAGAGGGATGTCTACATCACATGATTCATCAAAGACGGAGGTCTACAAACTGATCGTCACGGTTGTTGTGGTTTCTGCGGGACTTTAATACTCATGCATTCCTACAAACATCAAAGAGAAAAAGGTGTAAATATAGACTTTGAATTAGAAACTGACTTTCTGCTGCTGTCC
Source organism: Atherinomorus stipes (assembly GCA_023101725.1). Lineage (NCBI taxonomy): Eukaryota > Metazoa > Chordata > Actinopteri > Atheriniformes > Atherinidae > Atherinomorus > Atherinomorus stipes. Next base: position 56,549 of record JALJCO010000989.1, read on the forward strand.
AGGGAATTTTGTTCTTCACCGCCTTATTCCAAAACAAGGAAACATCCATCTTTGCATATTACGGCATGTCGGAGCATGCACTGTAAGAACACAACTTCACAACTATTCTGATTCCGATTCAATGCTTACATGATACCACCATCGGTTTGGGGAAAGGAATATTCTACCGAAAGTGCTTTTGGTTCGGCACTTTTCATTCTGAAAGAAGTGGTTACATGGATCATTTTCATTCCCGTAGAGCAGGGATCTCCAAATCCAGACCTCTCGGGCCAGCGTCCTGAAAGTTTTCACTGTGTTCTTGTGCCAACACACCCAGCTCAAATTAACGAGTTGTTGAGCAGAACTTCATAAGCTGTTGGATCCATTTAACTTGAGTCAGGTGTGCTGAAGCAGGGAAATGTTGAAAACCTTCCAGACTCTGGCCTAGAAGTCCAGGGTAGGTGATTCTTGTAATAGAGCTTTCAAACCGATTGAAGTCGGTATATTTGGCTCCATGTAACCGTGGCAAATAACCTTTATCAGGCAGAAACACGGTACAGGTAGAGCCACTGCTCCTCCAAAACAGATGAGGTGGCTCAGGCACATGGTCATGAACACCTCCCGGTGAGGTGTTTCGGGCACGCCGCACCCGGACAAGACCCCGGGAAAGACCCAGGACACAATGAAGGGACCACGTCTCTCGGCTGAACGCCTCGGGATCCCCCTGGATGAGTTGGTGAATGTGGCCCCGGAGAGGGAAGTCTGAGCTTCCCTGCTTAGCCAGCTGCCCCCCGACCTGATCCTGGATAAGAGGAAGAAGATGGTACGGTACAGTATGTTCGCATCGGCACTATGGGAACCAATCTGGTGTTGAATATTAGGTTTTTTTATGTGTCTAATTTACAACACATACGTAAAATGCCGTCTGTCTCTTGACCAATTTCAACATTTTTGCATGCATATTTGATGATGTAACTCAAAGCGGCAATCTTTAGGCTACATTCACACAGAGACGATCAGAAGAGAAGATGCAAAAGTGGCGTCTCGTCTTGATCCATTTATCCGCGTTTATATGAGCATCATCATGAAGAAATCTGCGTGCATACGAGGACGCAAGTGTGTATGGAATTTGATTGGATATGCAACAGCGGAATGGAATTCCACTTTGGAATGAGTCTTCATATTTTTGCGTCTTCAACCCAGAATAACGGCGTTGCCGTGTGAATGAAAAGCACTTCTGATGAAATAGTTTGCCGTTTTTACCCACAATCGTCCTCGTGTGAACGGCCCCTTAGTGGTCAACTGTGAGACCAATGTGGGAATCCGGAAAAGTGCTGAAAAATTGTAGCTCTTTCTTGATCCGCTAGGGGCTGCAAAACAGAGTAAATCCCCACAGACTCCCATGTTAAAAAGACCAACTTCACAGCAGAAATAAACATGTTTACAGCAGAAATAAACATGTTTGCAGCCTGGTTCAAAACATCATTTTAGGTTTAATAGGTCAAGTTTATCTTCATGTCAACTGTGAGGGGTAATTTTTTTTTTATAACTCATCCATTTAGATGTTATTTAATCTTGAAATTACACATAATTAGGAGCGGGACTTTTTGATTGACAGGCGGCAGACTGGATGGGTAACAGTTAGCTCCTTGTCTGCTCTCGGTAAGGTCTCAGTCTGCAGCAGAGTAGCAAAATGGTGTTTTTTAGCAGCTAGCAGCAAGTCTAAACATTCTTTATCTTAAGCCCACCACTTAGAAGGCTAATCTTCGTTAGCTCCTGTTAGTTTCGAGTTAGTTTGTTTAGCATTTAGCCCAGAGTACGTTGACTGTCAATCATTTGCCCTAAGGCTGTGCTTTGCCCATTTTTGTATATTATTCAGGAGTGATGACACAAGCAACAAGCAAGATGGCGCCGGTGGGAAACGCCCAACTGGCTTCACTTTCAGCTCTTCACACGTGACCGCATACTACATCCATTTTTTTTTTTTCAGCCTTTGCGCAGCCCTAAAACAGACAAATTCTAAAGGGTCACAGATTTTGGTGTAACACCACCTCGTAACTCATGTAGATGGAAATTTGTAAACACTGATGGATGAATAGACTGAACAGCGGAAAAAAATGGATTACCCTGTTATGGAGCTGTATGCACTCGACCCAGAGTCTGATATGGAGTTTGAAGTACATGTGGTACCACAGAGACCTCTAGTCAGTAAATAAGCTAATAAGTCATAGGCTAACATTTAGCATTGAGCTGGGATATGGTTTCACTCACCGATGTTGTATGTCTGTCCATGATGCATTTTTATGGTGAGAACCGCATCAGGTTTCAGAAGTAATCCCAGAGAAAAACTTTACTTTGCTTACTAGATTCATGAAGTTGTCAGGAGTGGAGTTCACACATAAAGTTGAGGTTATTTGCTCCTGAAGATAAAATCTAGCCACTCCTGGTGCTTAGATCCAGCTTTTGGTACAACAGTTAACTCTCACGTCAAACGCAACCACATTTTCCAACTTGCCGTCATCTACAGTTAAAAAATATTTTTTAAAAAGGAATAAAAATGAAAAAAAAAAAACTTTTTTTCTGAACTCTGGAACAATCTTCTGTTAGCTGATGGCTGCCTGTTTCAGAAAAAGTCTAGTTCCTCAGAGAGAGTGGATAGTTCAGGATTCTTGGCATCTGTTGTGACTGAGTAAGTAGGCATCTGTTATGATGCTGCGCACGTGTATTTGCCGCTTCATGATTGGTGAAATAATACGTAATATGTAAGAACTTTTGAGGTAGTCCTTTGAAAGGAGGTAGAGCTTGGACTGAAAATAAGAGAAGGGAAGTTTGAAAAGAGAAATCCGGAGCTTTAGTCAAAAAAGAGAGAAAAATTAAACGAAAAAATGTAACAAAAGCCCCAATCAATCATCACGAAAATGAAAAAGGAGGAGTATGAGTTATATGCACGAGAGAGAGAAAAAAAAAAAAAAAAAAAAAATAATTATTTTTGGGTGTGGTGGATAAAAAGAGGAAGACGAAAGATCAAAAACCCCCCCCCCGGCAAAGCGAAAAAAACTTTGAGAAAAAAAAAAAAATAAATTTTTAAAAGAAGAAGATAATTGGAGGAGAAAAATAATATTTATCAAAAAAAAAAAAAAATAATAATTAAATAACAAAAAAAAAAGGAGAAAAACAATCCACAAAAAAAATATTTTTATTTACACAACTATAAAATAAAAAATTATTATAAAAAAAATATTCATAAATATTTTAAATAAAAATAAATTAAAATAAAAATTATATAAAAAAACAAATTAAACACAGATTTTACCTAGATAAGAAAAAGATATAAAAATTCTCAAAACAATTTTAAAAACTAAAACAAAAATATTATATATTTTATATTTATATAATATATAAAATAAATTAAAAAAAAAAAAAAAAAAAAAAAAAAAAAAAAACAATAACAAGAAAACAATCATCAATTTAAAGAAAAAAAAATTAATAAAAAAAAAAAAAAAATAAAATAACTCCTTTGTTATTTAGAAAAAGAATAAGAAAATAAAATAAAAAATAAAAAAAAAAAAAAAAAAAGAAAGGATTAATATAAAATTGACTAACGGTTATCAAGGAATGAATAGAAAAAAAAAAAAAAGAGAAAAAAAAAAAAGAAAAGAAATTAAAAGAAAGAAACAAACATCACGAACAAAGATCACCAGAAAACGAAAGAAAAAACAAAAAACACTAACTACAAATAAAAAAATAAAATAAATAAAAAAAAAAAAAATAAAAAAATTTTAAAAAATAAAACCATAAAAAAAAATGCAAAAGAAAGGAATAACAACAAAAAAACAAAACAAACAAATCAAAATAATGAAAGAATGATAAGAAATAAAAAAGAATTAATTGAATTTAAAGAATAGAAATAGCAAACACAAAAAACAAAAAATCAAAAAACACAGAAAAAAAATCAAAAACAAAAAAAAATAAATAACAAAAACAAAAAGAAAATAGAAACATATCTAAAAGAAAAAAAAAAGAAAAAGATAAATAAAATAAAGAACGGCCCTCAACAACCCCCAACCAAAGACCCTGAAAATTCCTGTAGATTCAGATAGATTCTCAAATATGCATGAATGAAGAAAAATAACAACTTAAAGGGGATTTTCATGAGGAAATAACACACCAACATGGTTAAAAACTCATAAAAGTTCATTTTTCATGCAAGGGCTACTTTAATTCATGCTGACTGACATGAATCAAGGAGTACACATCACTGTCTAACACCACAAGAGGGCATGCACATGCCTTAATATGTGCATGCTGTGTAAAAGTTGTCATAAAAAAAGTTAAAACCGTTATGATAATTTCCTATAATACAATTTAATGCCAATATCGGCCAATAATTTTGGTAGGCTGATAATATCGTGCATCTCTACTGAGAAATAATCCATTTTTTTCTTTAGAAATGTAATCAGAATACACCAATGTAAATTGTAACTATAACAGAACGGTTACTTTTACTTTGTATTTTAAAAATGTGAAGCCGTCACTTCCTAACCCTGACCCGAGAGATGCTTGTGTGGGAAAATACTAGTAGATCAGCAGTTTACAAGATCCTCAGACCATCAACCATGCCACCTTAAAAGTCACTTAAATCCCCTATAGGTATGTTATCCAGAGATCTTTAAAGTTTTCTGAATTTATTTATTTATTTATTTTTTACATCCTATCATTAATTTAAACTAGTATTCATCTCCTGAAACTGGCTTTAATGACAAGCCACACTAGAATAACACGCACATCTTGTGATTATCAAAGTTTATAAAACTAAACTCTTTCAAAGGTGGTTACTTTCTATTTTAACACATATTTGGCTTTTGGTATTGTTCAAGGACTATACAGACCATGTAGCCTTCACATGTCCTGCAGATGAAACGATTGGCTGTAGGACACCGTCTTCCTGATCCGTTTGATCAGGAAATAACGTCTGATCAGAGCAAATAACGTTATATTTCACAATATCTCCCAGACACCACAGCTGTCTCTGTTAGCATTAGCTAGCATGATAACGTTATGCGGTGCGTCATTTTCGGGAGCATAGATGCATGAAAGTGTCAGATTAATGAGTGTTCACCATAATTTACCGTGTTTTTGTTGTTGGGGATTAAATCCAATGTTTTCTCCGCTGTGGCAGCAAGTTATTCCTCCTCTGCTCTGTGTGTCTGACATTCCTCCCGATACAAACACACTGCTACGCAGTTGATGGAGCAGTGTCCAGTTTTGTCACAGACGGCAGAAATCTTCATGAAATAAATGTCCGTGATCTTCTTATTCACTAATAACCACATTAAAGTTTTCCTCTGATGTTCCAACAACCAGGAATGTGACAGTTCTTCTAGATTTCCTCCATGTTGTTAAGAAAAAAGTCAGATTCTCATCTGTTGTAATTACACATGTACAGAACCGCCCCCATTGCAATGGCAGACGGTCTAGTTGTGGCGTTTGGCCAGATCAGTCTATAACTCTGCACTGACAAAAGATATGAAATTAACATGAATACAAAAATATACACCTGAGACTTTGGTCTTTCATCTGGTACACATATATTTTATATGATGTATTGATTCCAAGAAATATATAAGAATGTTAAAAGTGTGACAACTAGCCCCGGTCTCCCCTGTCTGCAGCTCATTCGCTCTTAGCACAATGTAAACAGCGAATTTCTTCTTCTATGCTTGCATTATCGGCAAAGTAGTCGCTGAACGCTGCGGCTTCTGTAGTTTCGTGAACTCGCACGAACACACAAATATTGTAGAAACTGCAATGTAGTACTGTTTAGGCCATAAAAATATACTAAATAATGTTGTTTCCAGTAAATTCTGGACGCTACCCACTCAGGACACTTGGATTACATTGGACGAGCAGTATGGAGAAATATTCCCAAGTTTTTGTGGACTTTCATGGACTTTTTTGGTTCAGTCGCTAGTGAACTTCATTATATGAAAGTTGGAAGAAAACGAAAACCTGTCCGATCTTCGGCTGCATTTGGAGATATTAAAAAAGTGCTCCACAGTCTTGCTCAGCATGAGGGTGAGTAGAAAATGAACGCACATCATTCTGTGGGTGTACTATCCCTTTAAAGGGTCTGTAAATGGATGTCAGGACTCTGCTGCTTCCATGCTGTCCAGAGACCTGCAGCTGAATCCTGAGTTGACTTTGGTGATGTATGTGGAGCTGAAACCAGCTGAATCAAACAATGAAAGCCTCTCTAGGTCTGCTAGTGCTGTTTGTTTATATTTTTAAAGGTCTTCTCCTAATATGTCAACACAGAGAAGGAGACTGAGGAAGGAAGCCTTTATTAGCCCTTCATTGGGGCTTTAATGTGACATTTATCCGTCGTTCTTGCCCTTCATTATTTCCTCAGTAAAGGTCAGGCTCGTGCATGGGGGACCTCTCGGGTGTTTTGCCCCCCCGAAACCCGAAACATCTGCTCCCCAGTAGCACGTGGCCAGAACTTCATTACCTGTGTGCTTACATGCTGCGATCTTTTGCATAAATACAATAAAAGCGAGAATGAAATGAGGAGTTTCATGAAGAGGTGGCGCACAGAAAGCTGTTGGCTCCTTACAGAGGACTTCTCATTGAGGGAGGCTGAGGTTTGGTGGTGGAGGGGGTGATGATGGAGGCTGAACTTCCTGTCTGTCTCTCTGCATCCCAGTGCATTGAGAAATAACGGCGCACTAAAAGCCGCGCATTCATTCAAGGACCTTGACTGGCGCTGCTGAAGCTGGAGGTTTAGTAGTGATTCAGCAGCATCACAGCTGCGGACAGAAGACACAATAAGAGTAGAAAAATCAGAGGAAACAAAAGGAGGAAAACAGCGAGAGCCGCGCGCCTCCGCGGAGTCGCTATTTTTATTTCTTGACAGCAAAACCAGCGAATTAGGATGTTTTTTTTCTTTTCGTTTTTTCTTTAAACCGATCAAAACTTCCACCTGTCGCCTCAAACCTCCTGCGTTCATTTAAAACTCCATTAAAACTTTGGTAAATTTGACTTTCAGTTGATTTCTTGGGTGCGTCAAGCGCACGGGAAGTATCTAGGGGTGTAGCCGCGTGTTCCTCGTGCGCCTGGAGGTTGTGCGATCGTGTGCGTGCGTGCGTTTGTGTGGCAGAGAGGTGGAGGATCAGCCGGAGTGGCCGACCATTCAGAAGGATGCTGGAGGGCAATGCCTGCAGAAAGAGAGGATGAGATTTGTCGAAAGGCGCTGGAACTGCTCTCCGACCTGTGCTCCAAGGGAGAGGTGCAGGACGACAACTGCCTGGATTTCATCTACTACTTCAGGGACCTGGCCAGACCGCGGTACACGGACTCAGGTTAGCCCCCACACTCTTAAAGCAGAGCAGACTTTGGTCATCTTCAACCGATTGTTTGGTTTTCTGCGCTCCAGGGATGGATTATCAACAACTTTTTATTTTTAGAAAAGCCGTGATAGCCTACCAAGCACGTCTGCGGCTTTTATATTCAGGCACCACTCCAGAAAAAGCGCTGTGTAAACTTTAGATTGAAGAATAAAAGAAAATGGTAGGAAACTACTGAAGAAGCGCATAATTACCCCCCAAATTTGATCGAATATTTTACTTTAATAACTGAGCAACGTAGTGTTTTTGTATATTCAATGCATTCCTTTGTGTTTTATCCATAAGTATGGCATTAAAATGAAAGAAAAGCCTGTTTTCTGTGAGTGAAAGTGCAGAAACGCCCTGTTTTAACATGTTTCCAGTTCACTGGAAATATAAGAGGAGTGCGAACTTGTTGCTTGCATCCATTAGCACCGGTAGAGCTTCCAGATCTATATGTTTGCTTGGTCCATTCATAATACAGACTGAATGGGAGTGTTGGTTTGATTTCTGTTTCACTCAGGCAGCCAGAGAGAGAGAGAGAGAGAGAGAGAGAGAGAGAGAGAGAGAGAGAGGGAGAGAGAGCCCCACCCAATATTCCTGATAACTCCCAGAGCTGTGCAGATACAGTTGTGGAAACAAACCACAGACACATCCGCTCTGTATGAGATTGATTTTAGACTCTCAGTCTGGAACAGGATGGGATTTCTACGTATAAAACTGCTTTCAAGAATCTTTAAAAAAAAAAAAAAAGAAAGAAAGAAAAGTGTCTCAGCTTCACCTGTAAAACTGTTGGGTTTTTTTTTTTTTATTATAAATCAGGAACCATGAAAATCACATGGATATTGTTAAAGGAGGGATACTACGTGTTTAATCTAAGCCCCTCCTCCTCTCTCCTCTGGGATAAAATGTTCGGTCTACTGTGCACATATGAAAGCACACATAAAACCATTTAAATATGATCTACAGGGAAAATTATGGAGAACATTAGTTTGCTTTTCTCTTCCTGTATGTTGAAAATATTAATAAAAACATATTTAAACATGTTAAACTCTATTATTAAACATGTATAATGAAGAGGAGACTCATGCTACCAGATTAGCTCCCTGGAGACGCTGTGACCCACTTCCTTTTGTTGGCTATAAATGCACATATGTACAGTTTGATTCACCCGAACCAACCCCCCCCCCTCTGAGCATCAGAATGTGGCTCCAGCCTCCTCCATGATGCTCAAAGTTTTCACATTTTGGCAGCCTCACAGTTTCCAAAGTCCCCGACTAGCCGACACCCAAACGAGCGCTACAGAAGCTGAAACGGTGCAGGAGAGGTGTTTCCACTTGCACATGCAGTGGATCCATGTGAGATAACGGGCTGTGTGCTTTCTCATCACCCATCAGTTAATCTGGAATTAAATATACAGTTTTAGTTGTTTTTCAGGCTCCGACCACAAAAAGAATAATTTGCTTTTGAACAAAAGATCTGAAAATGATCAGTGATTAATATTTGACATGTTTGTGTGATTTACCTCCTGCAGCTGCCGTGTGAGGGATCATGCCTTCTTACTGCACTGACATTATGACAGGGATGGGCAATACCGATATTTTTCCTGTCAATACGATACCAGTAGTTTATGGTAATTTTTCATCAATATCGATACAGAAACCTTTTGTCCCGTAAAAGGAAATCACATGATTGTAAAGTTTACATTAATATCATGAATGTGAGGGCAATATTAGATATGAATATAAGTAGGGATGTCCTGATACAGATGCCAGTATCAGTACTCGCTCTGATACTGGCCTATTTGGCTGTACTCGTACTCGTCAAATACTCGCTCATGACAGCACCCGATACCGGACGTCACGTAACTCGCTGTATTTACACCGACATGCCGGGAGGAAGATATGAGCAGCGGCTTTCAGTTTAGTCTCATTTAAAATCAGAAGTTGCTTCATTACATGAGGACAGATTATCTGACCCTGGGATACTTTTTAAAACATTGGTGGTGGTCGGAGCGAACTTTTTTTCCTCCCTCTCTCTCCTTCCCTCCAACCGGACTGGCGGCTGCGGTACCACCACAAACATAAATACAGTTTTATTTTATTCCCATTCACTTAGTCGGTGGTAAGTTTCCTGCTAATTCTGTTTCCTACGCTTTCCAAGTACATTTTGGTGAGCTGGTATAAGTTTAATATGCATGTCAAATTTACAACAGGGCTTTGTTAAAATACAGAAAAGTGAAATCCAACTGACGTTTGAAGAGGTAGTTGTGGTAGGGCAGCAACATACCCGCATCACACCTGAGCGCACAGAAATGCTTCTCTTTATTTAAAAAACAGACAAACGAACCAAAAAAAAAAAGCCTCTCACTTCTCCCTATTACTTACTTGGATTGGTACTTGGTATCAGCAAGTATTCAAATGCCAGTACTCGCTAAATATAAGTAAAACTTGATAACACAAGAAATTAAAGAAATTTACAATAATAAATTATATTGATGAGTAAATTAAACAAAAATAAGCTTAAAAACTTCTTTCAGTTATCAAATAACTTAAGTACAAGTTAAGATTATTTAAATTTATTCAGTGGAAAATGTTCAAACATAAAATATAATAGTAATGTTATAAATTTACCAAAACATAATGTGCAATAACCTGCATTAGCCACTGAAAGATACCAAAACATCATCATCATCACTGACAGCAGCAGCATCATGACATCTGATTGGCTACCACCATCATGTGACACAGAAGCAGTGAAAGCAAATGGCATGTTTTGTATCTGTACAGTGGTATCCCGATACCCCAAAAAGTATGGAATCCGATATTTTGTCTGGCTGGTATCGAAGTATTGACTTCAGGGTATCGGTATGCTTATCCCTACTTTCTAGTTTCCACTCTGTATGTGGGTAGCAGGTCATTATAAAGATGTTTCCACCCCTCACACTGACAACTAAGCAAGTGTAGGAGCCAAAGCACAGATGGTTTTGGGAGATTACATAAACTCGTATGTTGTTTTATCTTATTTTATAGGTTGGTTGTCTCTTGTTAGAGCCTATATTTAAAGGCTGGAGTTCAGCACAGCTCAGCAACAGAAACAGTTATTTTCTAGTCCGTCTGATTGATGTTTGATGTTTTTATTTGTTCAGAACTCATATTAGATATTTAACTTTGCTGTCTTTGTTCAGACTTCAGATTTCTGTCACATCCTGATGGCAGCAGAGTTTCCGGGTCAGTCTGTGGGAAGTTAATGCAGAGACGGAGGAAGCTCAGTTTTTCTTACCGCAGCTGTAAATATATCGCGGTACGAGGCTATCAGCCAATTTCAGCTGTTAGAAATTATTACTGGATCCCTCCTGCATAAAGTTCACCTGTAGAACCAAAATATTCCTGCTTGTCGTCTTGTTGCACTGGAGTACCGTGGAGGTTTGACTCCCAGCAGTATGAGTATTGTTGACATCCTCTGTGGATCTTCAGCCCTCACAGCAAGCTTAACAGAAGTTTAATATTGAATTGAAGGGTTTATTTAACAATTATCAATGAAATATTCTGGACTCATAGTCAACTCATCTAAATAGTCAGTTATGAAAACAGTGTGTAGTGGTTTTGGTTACAAATACATTGCAATTTCTAACTGATTTCACCTGCTATTGAAGTTTCTTATTTTTTTATAAGCAAACTGCCAGCGGAGGGAGGATTTCTGCACACATACATCTGTGCGATATTACACTCGGAGACCTTCAGAACGTCTGACAAGTCTTCTAGAGAGCTCAACAGTGAAGTGTAATAATGCACATATGCAGGTGTGCAGAAATCCTCTCTCTGCTTTTATATATGTGTTTTCAGTTTCCAGCACCTTTATAAATCTGCACCGTAGTCCATAGTCCAGTCGCAGCTATGAGCAAACTGCACAAAATCTGCTGAAATCCTTTATTTACAACAACTGCAGTGCTATTTTTTATCATAACATAATTGGCTTACTATTATCAGTAATTGCACTTTCAAAAGATTTTATAAATAATATGCAAATCAGTATATTTCAAGCTTTTGTTTGTTTGGATGTTGCTGATTAGGACTTGCAGCTTAAGAAAACCTCAAATTCAAAAACTCAAAAAATTAGAAAAACTGTGAAAAGCTCCAGTATTGTAGCTCAGAGTGTCACATTCTAATCAGGTAAGTAATCCAAAACACCTCCATTAGTGCCCAGAGCCTTTAAAAAGTCCCTGTCTTGTTTAGAAGAATTCACAATCATGGGGAAGACTGCTGATCTGACAGTTGTGCAGAAAACCATCATTGACTCCCTGCACAAGGTGGAAAGACACAAAAAGTGATAGAAAAGAAGCTGGATGTTCTCAGAGTGCTGTCTCCAAGCACATTAATGGACAGTCAAGTGGAAGGAAGAAGTGTGGAAGAAAACGGTGTAGAAGCCGGAGGGCTGACAGCAGCCTGGAGAAGATCAGTGTTAAGTTTCCCAGTCTGTGATGACCTGGGGTCCATGTCAGCTGCTGGTGTTGGTCCTCTGTGCTTCATTAAGTCCAGCATAAATGCAGCCGTCTACCAGGACATTTTGAAATGCTTCATGCTTCAGCAGACCAGCTGTATGAGGATGCAGACTTCATCTTCCAGCAGGACTTGGCACCTGCTCACATTGCCAAAAGTACAAAATCCTGGTTCAACAACCATGGGATCACCATGCTTGATTGGCCCGCAAACTCACCTGACCTGAACCCCATCGAAAGCATGTGGGGTATTGTCAAGAAAAAGCTGAACGGGAAGAGACCAAACAATAAAGAAGAGCTCAGGGAGGTGATGGAAGCATGTTTGTCTTCCATAACAGCTGAGATATGCCACAAGCTGGTAGCATCCATGCCACGCCGGGTTAAGGCAGTTCAAGCAAAAGGGCCCAAACCAAGTATTAAGTACAGGTGCAAGATTGTATTTAGAGGGCCTAACATTGTTGCTTTTAAAATATTTTATAATTGATTTCATGCAGTATTCTAATTTTTTGAGTTTTTGAATTTGAGGTTTTCTTAAGCTGCAAGTCCTAATCAGCAAAATCCAAACAAATAAAAGCTTGAAATATATTGATTTGCATATTATTTATCTATACAATATGTAAATTGCACCTTTTAAGTTGAATTGTAGAAATACATTAACTTTTTCAGGGTATTCTAATTTTTTGGGTAGTACCTGTGTGTGTGCATATATATATATATATATATATATATATATATATATATAAGGAATGCACAATATAATCAGCCCCCTATCGGTATCGGCCTATATCGGTCTTAAAACTGAGTATGGGAGATCGGCAACCCCACCGATATTTGCCCGATATTTAACCAATATTTAACCGATCCGGCCGCTATTTCTAAAGTCTAAAAAAAACCCCTCAAACTTCTTCTTCTCTTCTACAGACTTTAAAACTTGCAAAGAAAGTTTCTTTTAGGATGCTCTGTGTGAACAGTGTTTGTGTAAATAACCAAATATCTCCTGTTTTCTTTTTTTTTTGGGGGGGGGGGGGGGTGCACATATCCTATTAGTTTTGTTTGAACAACTGTCATGAAGTTTGACTTGCTATAAATAACACAAGTTGAGGTATTTTTCTAATTTTGCCCAAGGAATGAATATTACAAAATTTATTTTTCAGCTTTACTATTGGTATTGATATCAGTTATCGGCCACATGAGTTTTAAAATATCTAAAAAAAAAAAAAAAAAAAAAGGTATTTAGCCACTGTTTCACAGGAAAGGTGCTCTAATGCATCTAGGATAGTTTTTTTTTAAATCATTATTATTATTAATATTTTCAACCAAAATTTAAAAGCAACATATTTTACTATATTATACTTTTGTCATTTTTGATTCATTATTAGTTGCTGTAGTTTCCTGTTATTTGAATTAATGTTTTGAATTTAGCATTTTCTTTAATTGGAGAGTATGAATCATTTTGAGGATGACTGTGTATATCCTGTATATTAGTGGTAGGCTTGTAACTTATTAACCAGCCTACAATGTAATAACCGATCACACTTTTGCAAAATGTTATCAACTCAAAAGCTTAATTGGAAAGTTATAACTTTATTAACTGTTATTGCATTAACAGTTGCTGCGGAGAGAGAGAGAGAGAGAGAGAGAGAGAGAGAGAGAAAAAACCCTGTTACATTCAGGCAGCTGGGGCACCAGAATAAAATATATTAGAAGTAAAAATATTTTGATATTTTAAGATTAAATGATTAAACTAAAGTCACCTCAAAATCCTGAAGGCTGAGGATAGTACAAACAGCTGGAGATGAGTCAAAGTCAAGTCAAATTTATTTATAAAGCACATTTAAAAAATAACCTCAGTTGACCAAAGGGCTGAACATAGAAATGATAAGATAAAAAATCAACAATAAATTAAGAGCACAGAATAGATAAAACAGCACATAAATAGAATACACATAAAACCACAGAAGAAGATAAACACATAAAATAACATTAAACACATAAAAGCCAAAAAGAGATGCTCAGGCTGGAGGGAAGGCCAGTGAGAATAGATGTGCTTTCAGTAAGGATTTAAAATGATCAATAGATGAAGCACATTCATGATTTTATTTGTTACAAAAGACCAAGAAGTCAAGGTACAGGTACTTCCTGAAAGGAAAAATGTGTTTTGTTGATCAGCTGTCTCCTCGTGGGGACAGGAAATTGTAGCATTTTTAACAAAATGCTACATTTTGTGCATTCTTGCCTACTTTCATATTCATGTTCTGCTATAGAAATATTTGAACTTTAAACACCCATCTACCCCAGAGTCATGTTTCAGCCCTCAGCCAGCCTTACATGCCAATGTTAAACTGGGGAGGAAAAGGGTACGGTGTGACCATATATGGTGTTTGTATGTTTTTTTGTTGTTGTTGTTGTTGTTTTTTTATTGCTGGTCCCTCATAAATTAATTTAATTTGATTTAATTTGATTTAATTTAATTTAAAAGTGCAGCTTACCATACAGTTCACAAAGAGATGCAATGGTCTAAGTGGAAAGCATATGTATGGGCATATTTTGGGCACTTTGGAGGCATTTTTGGGAAGGGGAAGGACAATAGGGGATTATCACGCTTACCGGAAGTTGCCGGCTTTTGACACTTCCTCTTCCGGGCCATGTTAACGACAGCCGTTCCTGCTCTGTTATACTGTTTAAATCGGATAAACTCCAAACATATTGAAGTTTTCATTCTAGACTGAAGTGATACTGGATCAAAAGCTGGATCAAAGCGATCGATTCGCCGCGGTGAAGGGCCGAACTTTATAATAAAACACACGTTTGTTTGTCCCCGGTGGGGCACGACACCGGCACTTCACAGCATGCTAGCATTAGCCAGCTAGCGTTTACTGACGTGCTTAACATTGTGCGTCTTAAAACACACAAACATCTGAAAATCGGGTCTGTACCTCCCCGTTTCCAGTGGAACAACTGGGGACTGCCAAGAAAGGAGACGCTTTCAGATGATTGTGTGTTTTCAGCCGCACAAAGTTAGGCACGTTATCAAGCTGGCTAATGCTAACCTGCTAACACGACTGCACAGTCTGCCGGCCACAAACAAACGTGTCGTTTTATTATAAAGTTCGGTCCTTCACCGCGGTGAATCGGTCGTTTTGATCCACTTCTTCCTCAGCATCACTTCAGTCTGGAATGAAAACTTGGCATTGGCGTTTATCCGATTTACAAAGTTTAACAGAGTAGTAGCTGGCGGACTTTTGTTAGCAGGTTAGCATTAACTTAGCAATAAGTTAATCACATTAATAATCTTTCAGACTGCAAAGTTTAACAGAGTAGTAGCTGGCCGAGGGGAAATTCATGTTTCAGTACAACCCGTCCAAGACACACAAACACAAGAACATTACAAGACAGGATCAGGCAGACCGTGGTCACGCAGCCCCTCACAGGGCGCACCTTTGCAGAAAGAAAACGGTAACATGAGGAAAGATGGGTTGGTGGTAAAAAAAAAAAAAAAAAGAGGTCTCCGAACTCTCCACATATGCAGGTGGAGACCTTGGAGACAAAAAAACACACAACGTGGAGGCCACCGTGCTCTTAGGAACCTTTAGTGCTACAGAAATTCTTTTGTAACCTTGTCCAAATCTGTGACTCACCACAATTCTGTCTCTGAGCTCCTTGGACAGTTCCTTCCACCTCATGATTCTCATTTGCTCTGACATGCACTGTGAGCTGGAAGGTCTTACATAGACAGGTGTTTCCTAATTAAGTCCAATCAGTTTAATTAAACACAGCTTGACTCCAGTGAAGGAGTAGAACCATCTCAAGGGGGATCAAAAGAAATGGACCGCATATGAGTTAAATATGAGTGTCACTGCAAAGGGTCTGAATACTTATGACCATGTGATATTTCAGTTTTTCTTTTTTAATAAAATTTGCAAAAGATTTTTACATTTCTGTTTTTTTCTGTCAAGATGGGGTGTTGAGTGTACATTAATGAGAAATAAAATTCACTTTATTTTATTTTAGCAAATGGCTGCAATGAAAGAGTAAAAAGTTTAAAGGGGTCTGATTACTTTCCGTACCCACTGTAAATTAAATTTTTATGCACAGACTGAGTGACAGGACTATAGGCCACTTCATTTGCAGCCAGCATGTCGGTGAGGGGATACTGGTTTAATTTGTTGTCATTTGGTGAAAAGAAAGTGCAGTCAGTGAGCTCTAAGATCAAGCTGCTGTAGACTGGAAATAACATCTCGAACAGAAAATGGATTGAAAGTTCAGAAAGGAGGTTCAGCAACAGTCGCCGCTACACCTCTATTAACGGTAAGACATGCAGTCAGTTCACTTCATGACACCTTGGCTTCATTATTACACAAAATGTGGAATGTCTGGGTTTAGATTTGTCTGAATTTGTCAAATTAGAGTTTCACCGTTGACATTTTTATGTGCGTTGTATGGGAGAAATGGAGAGGCCGATGGAGGGATGACAGACGTGGTCTAGCCACACGTCAGCTTTTTTTTATCCAGTTGAGATACATGTGTGTGTATTAAAAGGGGATTCTGCAGAATGTTGCGCTGTGTTGGTTAATGGTAACTCATATTAAGCATTTACATCATATATTGCACCTCTTGGTCTCCACAAGTAGTTTTCAATGTCTGTCTTGCTTTTGTTAGACGTCTTTTTGACACCATTATTGGATCAAATCATTTTTATTTTCACTTATGTGACAGTGCAACCAACATTAACAGCTCTTGTGAATTATTCCCCATTACTCGGCTTTTACCTCCTCTGCTGCTCAGATCTCAGTCAGCAACCTCAATCTCCGAACTGGTAAAGTTTCTCTTCTCTGTCTTCGATGGCATTTTTCTGAACGAGCACCTTCTGACAAGCGTGGGTATTCATAGCCTTATATGGAGTTATCGGGGCGGTAATTATGCAGATTTGCACACGTGGAATGCATCATGTTGATGAGGATCATTCACGAAGTTATCTGAAGTTAAAAACCTTTGTTAAATCTGATGTGGCATACTTGTAGGAGCTCACGTAGAAGAAAAGGAAAGAGAAAGTAATGAAAAAATACAAAAATGTTATTGCATGAGGCCTAATGTTCCTAAAGTTCCTAAAATGCCTCATTTTATAATCCAGATTTTTATGCAGACTATTGACATAACGATATTAAAGTGAAACCCATTTGCACAAAGCCTGTTCAATAACTAGTTTGGCACACCGTCAAATGAAGAAGGTGCATATTTATTGCAGTCCATTGTCTTTCAACCAATCAGCTTACCAGTCAGCACAGGTGGGGATCAGTGGCAGGAAATGTTGCTTTTATTTTTCGAAAAAGTGTTATGGAAACCCAGCTATTAACTGTGTAGCAAACTTTCCTTGCTTTGCTGCATTTATCTCAATGACAGGATATGGCGAATTGGGAGTTGGGTTGATAATTGTTTCTAAAATTCACTGTGCTGTTGTATACACACACCGGCCACTTTATTAGGTACACCTGTCCAACTGCTCGTTCACACAAATTTGTAATCAGCCAATCACATGGCAGCAACTCACAGCATTTAGGCATGTAGACATGGTCAAGACGATCTGCTGCAGTTCAAACTGAGCATCAGAATGGGGAAGAAAGCTGATTTAAGTGACTTTGAACGTGGCATGGTTGTTGGTGCCAGACAGGCTGGTCTGAGTATTTCAGAAACTTGTGATCTACTGGGATTTTTATGCACAACCATCTCTGGGGTTTACAGAGAATGGTCCGAAAAAGAGAAAAAATCCAGTGAGCAGCAGTTCTGTGGGTGCAAATGCCTTGTTGATGCGAGAGGTCAGAGGAGAATGGCCAGACTGGTTGGAGCTAATAGAAAGGCAACAGTAAGTCAAATAACCACTCGTTACAACCGAGGTATGCAGAAGAGCATCTCTGAACACACAACATGTCGAACCTTGAGGCGGATGGGCTACAGCAGCAGAAGACCACACCGGGTGCCACTCCTGTCTAGCCTCGTGAGACCATCCTGATCTCGCGAGCTTCAGGTTTTCACTCGCAGATCAGTCTGGCTACTTTCCGTTGAAGAGAATTTGGAGCAGTTCAACAAACGAACGTCCAATCAGTGTTGGCTTTGAGGCTGGTTGAGGTGTGACGCAACGAGAGGCGACAGTTCAGTCTAAACAACATGGCGGCTTCAGCGGACGAAACTAGCATCAGCGTGGCTATCGCTCAAGTTTTATCGGAATTACTGCCGACATGTTTCTTGTTTGCTGAGCTAAAGAGCCATTGCCGGCAGCAGCAAGAGTAGCCTGGCTTGTGGTTGTGTTTTCGTTGTTGCTCTGTTAGTACGTCCTTCGTTGATCTGATTGGTTGATTTTTCCATCGACAGATGCCTTACCCAATCAGCTAACCAGTATTTTCCTACAAAAGGCGCTGACCTGATTATTAAAGCTGCTCTTAGAGCATAGACCGTAAATAAAGAATAAAGCAGAGAGCAGCTACTACTGTTTGCAGCCGAGGATAGCACCGTTAGCTGTCAGGGCAGAAATTGTGATGGAATCGAAATAAAGTGTCAGATTGCTCTCCTTCCAGTTGTTGTGGCACCCGCAGACAAATCAATGAATGCTGCTCATGTTAGAACACTTATAGCATTAAATAGCATTAAATCTATTCATGTAGCTCATCCACAGAACTGCCGCGGAGGCAATGGTAGACTACCGCAACACTGACTAGCCGGAAGTTGTAGGCCAGCACCCATCATGCCTTTCTGAATAAGGTGAACAGAGCAGCTTTGGGTTTGGGATGTGGTGGAACGTGAGATTCACATCATGGATGTGCAGCCAACAAATCTGCAACATGCTGTCATGTCAATATGGAGCAAAATCTCTGAGGACTGTTTCCAGTACCTTGTTGAATCTATGCCACGAAAGACTAAGGCAGTTCTGATTGCAAAAGGGTGTCCAACCCTGTTCTAGCAAGGTGTACCTAATAAAGTGGCCGGTGAATGTATATCGCATGTATAATATTTATTATGTATTGAATTTCCCTTCTGAGATTAATAAAGTATTTTTCATTTCCTTCATTATATCATGCTCATTGAGACTTTTAATGCTACTTGGCATGTGCAAGTAGTTTGGCAAGTTAAATTGCAATGCCACATCACTCCGCTACCAGCATCACCATAGCAACGTGCAAACTAGCTGGTTCAGATCAGCTAGCTAAAATCTGATGATAATTACACATTCCATTTTTCTTGACAACGGTTGGTTAGCATGAAAAATAGATCGAGGCCACCATAAAATAGTTCCTATACTTAAATGTTTGGATCCGTGCATTACACATTTCTACAGTTACGTTTACATTATAGAGTTCTAGACATTACAATGTTCTAGACTCCGCAATGGGCATTAAAACCATACAATGCATGGCTTCTCCTTGTTTAATCCTTGCGTACATAAGCCGGTATATTGCCGCACCAGTACCACATGTCCCACAATGCTCTGCACCGCCACTTGAATCGAAGACCTGCAGTGTGAATCTCCACAGCTTTTATGTAAACTGAGCAGCCTGAAGATACAGGAGGAAAATGATGCAGGTGAGCTGATATAAGACTCACTGAATCATCCAGGAATCACTGTGCAGCAAAGCCTTGAAATCAGAATGTGTAATGAGCTCCAGAACACGAGCAGTTCTCTTTATAAAGGTTAAATGTTTAGATCTGATCACCACCAGTTTAAGTTTAATCTTCAGCAGTTAACTCACACAAGCC
Organism: Atherinomorus stipes; assembly: GCA_023101725.1. Lineage (NCBI taxonomy): Eukaryota > Metazoa > Chordata > Actinopteri > Atheriniformes > Atherinidae > Atherinomorus > Atherinomorus stipes. The sequence goes on from JALJCO010000989.1 coordinate 76,154, forward strand.
TATTAGATTACATCATGTTTTCAAAGCGCTGTAACAAAAAAGGGGAAAAAAAACTAGGTCACATAGAGGCTGCTGTTAACTTATTTTTTTTAAATGGAGATTTTAAACTATTACAGTATTTGTTTGATGTCAATTGACAGAGTAAAACCGGAGATACTGTATGAATGTTTGAATGTGACTGCAGAAAAATGATGTTGGTTATTGATAAGAATGGTCTAATAAGCCATGTTCATTCCAATGGGAAATGTTTTTATTAGAAATTGCAATGGAAATCTGCAAACAAAGCCATGTTAAAATAAATAAATTTACTCAGTTGTTTTATAGGAAATAACTCATAGTCAGTGTTAGTTCTGGGATCAAAATGTACATTAAGGTCGTCTTTACTCAACTTTTTTTTATAAACACTGAACCAGTACAGACTGTAACTTGAACATTTTCTAAAATTTTGTCCTACTGTAAAAACCTCTGAGGAAAAACCCCCATGACCGAGGCAGTAGGGTCTGAGTAAACCAGTATGATGGGATTAAACAGTCAAGATTTAAAGAGCCGAAAAAGATCAGCTTTGTTTTTTACTATTTTTAATTTTCAAATTGATATTTCAGAGACATGTTTTAACTGTTGCTGTTAGATAAATACTGCTGTTAAAAAGCAGATTATTTGTTTAAAGTATCATTTGAAAATATGCAAATCAATACTTCTGATTCGTTATTGAATTTTGTACATAACAAAGTAATTAATTGTAATTTATTGCGGAAAATTATGTGATTTATTGTGATTAAAAGATTTAATGGTTGGTTAGCACTACAGGCTACGTTTTGATAAATCTGCTGGTTGGATGTGAACATCCCATAAAAGGACAGGATTCATATTGGGGCGGCTGTGGCTCAGGTGGTAGAGCAGGTCAGCCAGTGATTGAAGGATCGGTGGTTGAATCCTGATCCCGTGGCCATATATTGTTGTGTCCTTGGGCAAGACACTTAACCCTCCTTGCCTCCAGTGGGGGCACCACTGGTGTATGAATGCATGTGAATGTTCCGGTGGTGGACAGAGGGACTGTAGGCGCAAAATGGCTGCCACGCTTCCGTTAGTCTGCCCCAGGGCAGCTGTGGCTACATACGTAGCTTACCATCACCACGTATGAATGAGGAGTGGAAGAATAATGGAACTACTGTGAGTGCTTTCAGTGCGCAATATAAATTTAATCCATTATTATTTTATTATCATATGAAACTTGTGATTTTTTAGAACATGCTGAATGAACTAAATGTGGCCTGTCACACCCTAAAAGGGGTCATGACAAAACAAAACAAAACAAAAGCAGGACCAGGCACAAAAAGCCAGTTAAAACAAGTTTATTAAAACTTTGTCTCAGCTGCAGCATATGTGGTGTTTTCTGCTTGTCTTTGAGATTGCGTCATACAGGACTTTATTCCCTCCCTGTGCAGCTTTTTGTGCATTTCTGTGATAAACATATGAACTAAAAATATATGAAATCACCATAATCACGCATTCAACATGTGTTAAAAATATGGTAAATTTTGTGAAAGAGGGAATATAATTTTTTATATTTAATTTAATCATTAATTTAAAAAGGGATTTTAAAAAATTATAATTATTATTTTTTCTTAAATTAATTATTTTTAATTTTTTTTAAATTAAATTTTTTATTTAATTTTTTTTTTAATAATTTTAATTAATTTATTTATTTTTTTTTTTTTTATTTTTTTTCTGGGTGGGGGGGGGGCGGGGGGGGGCGGGGGGCGCATGTTCCATCCATCTCTCTGCTGTCTCATGTGTAAAGAGATAAGAGGGCAGAGGATTCATGGCTTTTTCCAAATTCCAGAAATTAGAAAATAGAAACAAGCACCTTACAAACCAACCAAACAAGCCACACAAAGAATCTGCGCAGAAAGAGATGGAAGGAAGGGTGCGCGGGATCCAAATGTCTCTCTGTCTCGTATAAAAGCGTCAGTGTGTCTGTGGTGCAGGCTTGCTCGGGTGCTGTCGGCGGGGGGTGGGGGGGGGAGTGAGGTGGGGAAGGTGGGGTCGGTGGGGGGGAGGTTGGGGGGGCATGGTTTGGTGGGACCAGGACGGGGCGAAGTGAGGCAGGCATGTACATCAAATTTGGGGCGCTTTTAGGCGTTGTGGCAGGCGTGCTGAAAGTTCGGGGGGGAGTGTGGAGGGGGCTGTGTCTCGGCTGTGCGCACGGGCTCCTGGGCTCTTGTGAGGGGGTCCCTGGAGTTCTCAATGGGAGACTGTGGTGGGAGCGTGGATAAGGATGTGGGGTGGGTGTGAGTTTTCGCTTGGTCTTGTTGGGTTGTGGTTCGGTGGGGGGTGTGGTGGGTGGGTGGCGGTGTGTTGGGGGGTGGGGCGTGGGGCGCATGAGTGAGTGCACGTACTCAAATATCTATTTTCACTAAACTGTACAAAGAATTAAAATGAACAATAAAAAAGATCAAAAAGCAAATCTTCAATATCTAATATGACATGTATTAATACAAAAATCAATAAGGTAATATAACCAAAGAATAAGTCATTAAGATAAAAAAAGTAAAAAATATTAAATATTAAAATCATCTCTTACCTATGTACCTCTAGAGACTTTATTTTCCTTTTGATTTGTTTTCATCTCCCGTTCGGGGTTGGCAGGAGGATTGGGGGTTAGACGGGACGAGGCCCAAAGAGAGTTGGCGCAGAAAAAGAAAAATTAAAAATAAAAATAAAAAACTAAAAAAAAAAAAAAAAAATGTCATCCATTAATAATAATATATAAAAAAAAAATAATTAAAACTATATATAATAAAATGGATGAGATATCTTTTTTGCACAGATCGCCATGATACTTAATATTTTAATATAGAGATACCTAAAGAGGAGAAGCTGAAATAATGATTGCGGATCGGGTGGGGGGTTGGCCATGTGAGGTCGAGTGGCAGGGGAAGTTGGTTGCGGGTCATAATTAGTGGAAATGAATTCAAAGCACACACACACATATATATACTAAAAAAACACACAAACACAAAAACACACACAAAAACCAAGGTGGGTGGGGATTAAAACAGATATAACAAGTATATCTCATCTGAAGCTCTGATGATTGAGGGTTTTCTCTCACCTGACCTCCAAAGAGAGGCTTTTTTGTCTTTTTTTTTCTCCGGGCGGGGGGGGGTTTTCTGTCTGTCTCTCTCTATCCCTTTCAGACGCCTCACACAAGGAGGGGGTTGTCTGAAGGAGAGAAGCAAACAGGGGTGGCTATGTTCTCATTTGGGGAGGGAAAAATAGTGTTTTTTTACAAAACATCACTTGACAAGTATACCCTTTTATTATAATAATCATCACATCGATGACACCACTCCACCAGTTATCCTTGTCATCAGGGGGAAAAGGCGAATTAACAGAGGGGACAGTCGATAGAATAATGTGGTGTTGTGTAGAGATTGTTTATTAGGTGTGTGTTGTGTGTCGATGTGGTGAGAGGTGTTGGTGGAGCAAATAAAAAGTTTAAAAAGATCATGAATCTTTTGTTGTTGTTTTGATAGGTAGATAATATTTATGTTTTGTTGTGTTGTTGTCGGTGAGTTTTTTGTTTTTTCCGGTGTGGGGGCGGGGGGGGGGGGGGGGGGGGCAAGTTGGTCGGCGGGGGGGGTAATGCTGGGCGGGGGGAGAATTGGGTGTGATTTCCTCTGGTGGGGAGCGGGACCGAGGGCGAGGTAGAACGGGGCAAATAGAATCCAACAAGAGGGTGTCGGTGGAGTGGTCGCAATCCCTCCCTCGACAGGGATGGACTGAGTGTGGGTCTGGTGGGGGGCAGTGGTGATCAGTACGACCCCCGTGATGTCTGGTATTTTAGTATTAATTTTTTTTATTTTTCCGGGTGTCGGCGGGGCCTGGGGGGGGGGAGAAGGTAGTGGGCGGACGGTGGCGGGGGGGAAAAATGGAAGTTAATAGAGAGATGTCATGGAGAGTATGACATTTTGGGAGTAATAGATATTGTTGGGCGGGGGGGGGAGGGGTGGGGGGGCGGGGTGGGGAAGGGGAGATGGGGATGGATTAGTACTAAGTTTGGTGGTGCTGGGGGGGGTGTATGGGGAAGGATGGGCGTCGTGCCTGCTGGTCTCTCCGGGGGGGACAGCCGAGGGGCGCAGTGTGGAGAGGTGGGGGTGGTGGGGGGAAAGAGGGAAGGTGGCGAATTTTGAATCAAGTTGTAGGTTTGTATGTAAGAAACATATATTAATCCACGAGTCAATTGTGTTTTTTTGCGTTCAATGCACGTCGGTTTTCCGCGGGTTGACCATGGTTTTTCCTGAAGAGCGACTGGGCAACAAATGTGCAAAATAAGTCGAGAATCAGGAGAAAGAATAGCGAGTAAATTTTAGAATTCGGGAAGTGCATGAGGAGCCTCAGCGGCCGATGCGGGGCCGCGCGGGGCGGCGGCCCGCGACCGGGGCGGTGGGGGGGGCCGGCGGGCGCCGCCCCCGGCGGGGCTGCTCCTCTGGCTGCCTGCGCGCTGTCTCCGCGGTCTGTCTGCCTCTTTTTTCCCTGTTGGCCGCTTCGGTGCGTGTGGGGCGTCCCCGGGTGTGGGCTCCCCCCCTTCAAGGTCGTGGCCGTGGGATGGGGGGTTAGGAAGTGGGGAAAAGCCATCTGCGGACGGGATCTGGAGGGGGAGAAAAGTAAAATGAGGATGAAATTGAAGAAGGAATTGAATTAAAAAAAAATTGAATTAAAAGAAATTGAAATAAAAAAAAATTGAATTAAAGGAATTGAATTAAAAAAAATTGAATTAAAGATTGAATTAATGATTGAATTTGGTGATATAAAGGAAATAATATTGAATAGGAATTAAAAAAATAGAAGTATATTAAAAATTTATTTAGAAATTATTTAATAGGAATTTATTGAATTGTTGAATAAATTTAAATAAAGGATGCACCGGCTCTGCATAATTGTGCGAAAATGACCAGGATGCAGACGCACGTTCTGCTCTTTACAGCGCGCACAGTTTGTGAACTTGTGATGTTTGTGTGCAGCGAGTTTTATACATCAGTGTTGGGCAACGTGGAGACTAACGTGAAGTTGCTCTACATTAAATGAAGTCGGTCAGCCAAACTAGCAGACAAACTGTGGCTGGATTGATTGTAGCGGCCAAACGAGACGGGCAGGGTGTTCGTGCGCGGAGATTCTTCCGTGTCTTCTGTACGAAAAAGATCACAGAAACGGCTGATGTGCAGAGCTCACTCCGTCTTTTCTCTATTGCAAAGTTTGAAGCTGTATTCTGAGTTTATTCTCATCACTGCTTTCTTTTTTTTGTTTCAGCCATATTTTAGTGTATTTTGAAGTTGCAAAAGTTTGTTCCTCCTGTGGTTGACAAATCATAATGCCACTAGTTGTTTTCTGCTCAATACGGCATATCAGTTCGCTTGTGACTATTAGAGAGTGATTTTAATTTATGTTCATCACTATGCGATTTTTTTTCTCCTGTATTTAATGACCACACAAAAGATTCTGCAGCTCTGCATGCCTGCTGCAGAGTACTTCCGTTTCTTCACTGCATCTGCTGTTTTTTTTTTGTTTGTTTGTCTGTTTGTTTCTTGAGAATTCGAGTGACTGGTTTCGACTCCAATCAATGAGTTTCTCCCCACAAAGCGCTACACCCTTAGCTCTGTCATTGACTGGAGACAGATACACAAATCTCTGCCCACAAACATCCCAAATACACTAAAACAAAAGGAAAAAATGAAATACAGTCAGGGGAGAGGGAGTTGCAAACAAAGTCACCGCCACATGAGAGTAGAGACCCAAAGATGCAGATTGAGACGGATTTCATTTGTTCAAGTCTACCGTTTATTTTCAAGGGGAAAACTCTGGATTCTACATTTAAGCCAGCTCCTTTGTTTCCTGTCTTTCATGACTGGACAAACTTATCAATCCAGGTGTGTCTGGCCATCGTCATGTCGTCGATTTGTCCAGTAATGAAAGACAGGAAACAAAGGAGCTTGCTGAAGTTCAAGTAGAGTTGTGCGCATAGCTCATTATCCAATTGGGCGTTGCAACCACATATACACACAGGCCACAGACACCACAAACACCTAGAAGTGCAGGAGCAATGGGTAGCCAGTCAAGTGCCATGGCAGCAGTGAGGAGGTAAGGTGCCTTGCTTCAGGGCATTTAAATTGTAGATTAAATGGTGGAAAATCGAACCAGGAACCAGAGTTGACCGTTGAACAGTCTGCGGGAGTAGAAAGTGTGAATGTTGTAAATCTGAATAATGACATACATAAATTATTCAACTTAAAGGTCCTGAAAGCGAAAGAGCCAGACACCGCCTGATGCACACTGCCTCCAGGCCTCAAAGACTCAAGAAACAGTAAATGTGAAATTACTGCGTCAACTGTTCAATGCACCTTCAGGTACACATATGTCCCCCTCACTGTCCATCGTCTCCTGCCGATCAGAAAGCTTGTGGAGCACATTTGGAACAAGCATAAATAACTTTTTTATAGCGGCATTGAATAAAAAGAACAAAGTGTTTGCTTTGGAGTACGCAGCAGTATACTCTGGTATACTTCTTCCTAGAAAAAAACAAACATCCCTGTCTGGCAATCTCACGCTGAAACGTGCAGCTGACAGCACACAGAGATCGATTATCATATGTTTTGGTGCCAGACAGCAAAGTTTTTTATAATTTAGACCAAGTGAGACAATCCAAATAACAGCTGTGGGAACACTTGGATTTGAAAGTTAAAATGAAGGAAGTATTTTCATCTCTTGGTCTCTAAGTTGAGGGATTGATTAAATGTCAGGAGAACTATGTTAGGTTTCATTACACCCTTGATTGTATTTTCAGGGTATTGTTGCTGAGCAACAATACATTATTAGATATTTGGTTTAGAAATCTTTGAGCCTCTAGTGATATTCTCGAATGGGCTCAATAAAGTTAATGAGTTCTCTTCTCTTCTCTTCTCTTCTCTTCTCTTCTCTTCTCTTCTCTTCTCTTCTCTTCTCTTCTCTTCTCTTCTCTTATCTTATCTTATCTTATCTTATCTTCCAGTCCTGGGTAAATTGTGCCTGCAGGGTATTTTTGCCACTTGTGGACCCCCAGACTCCCATTCCCTTTAACCCCAGTCATCGTCTCATTGTTTCTTATTGACCCAGGGCGGACTTGGATGTCGCCGCTGAGAGGACTCAGCTCTCCGGAGAAATGTCGACTGTACATGCAGCTGTTTAATTTAGAGGCCCCCAGGCTGACTGCAGCAGACATTTGACTCAGAAAAAACAGCATAATTCTGTCCTGATCGTTGGCTTGCTCTGCTTCTGCCGGCATTAATTGCACAACCTGAAGGTTTGTTGGTATTATTAAGCTGCGTTCGGGATGATATCCGTCCAGATCCTGATTTTAGAAGTGATTTAAGTTGTGGTTTAAACTGAAGTTGACATGTTTTCATTAGACTTTGTGTAAGGATCTCCGCATGTGGTGAAAAGTGCGCCTGTCCCTTTTCTGTAGCCACTTTCCTCCTTCAGAAAGAGACAGCGTTGAGAGGAGAGAGACGTAGCCTCGACAAGTTGCCCACTGATCACAGAGATATACAGCTGAAGGCTAAAAGTAATGGCATTTAAAAAATTCACTGCGTAAAACACTCATGACACCACATGAAACCATTCACAGGATATGTGCTAGGCAACAGTTACATTTTTAAAAAGTGATGCATTGCATTATTTTCTGCAATTTGTTGCATTATTATGTGCAAAGTTCAATAATGTGTCCTACTGTATGTGGTGGATTGTAGCCTTTTCTCTTAAAAGTTCTGTTATATGAAGAAAAATACCGAAACCTTCGGTCTACAATGCTTTTATTGGCTGGCAACAGATTTTTTTCACAAAAAACTTGGATCGTTCACGTAAGCCCCGGAAATACAATCTGACCAGCAGATTTACCTTTTCACAGTTTCACAATTTCCTCTGGTATGTTTTGGCTGCAACATGCTACAGCAAGGATATTCACATTCGACGCAGACTGCTTGCATGAACATTTGCGTACACAGCAAGTATATCCCAGCCCTAATATGCCGGATTGTGGCTCTTGAGGACTGGGCTTAGCCACCACTGCACTAGATGATAACTTTATTCACCAACGATGTCTTTATAAGAAGGAGGATGTGTCAGACCGCTTACTCCCAAACCAGAGACAAAATATTCAAGTTTATTCCACTTCAGTCTCAGTCATTATTTCTCACTTTTTTGCCTCACCCTGGTTGGAGTTAAGAGTTTAAGTGACATTTTTGGGGGGTTTAGATCAAACTTGTTCCAGAAAGGTCCATGTGGTTGTAGGTTTTCATTCCAACTAAGCAGTATCACACCAGACTCCACTTATTCTATCAAATGAGTCCAGTTTTAACCTGAAGACTTGATGAGCTGAGTGGAGTCTGGTGTGCTTCTACTTGGTTGGAATGAAAACCTGCAACCACACAGCCCTTTCTGGAACGACTTTGACTCCCCTGGTTTAGATGTTACTAAATGACAAGTGTCAGGAAATTAATCATCGTTCGGAGTTGCATATTTTAATGATCATGAATTACTCTTCATGTGTTATGATTTTTATGTGAGCCAACATGGATGCTTTTCGTAACAAATAAAACAGCCTGCACACGAGCTGCTATGTCATGGTTTTCAGCTTTGAACTGAGATAGTAGCCTACAACGTTTTGTACATGTGCAAACATTCACGGACCAGGCTGTCCTTCAAAATCACAAATATCTTTGGAGAATAACCGTATAAGTCAGTTACAAACAATAAAAGATAATCTTCCCCTGTGATGTTGCAGGTAATTAAAGGAGCCCTATCATGAAAAATGGACTTTTAAGAGCTTTTCAGTATGTTACTGTGTTATTTCCTCATAAAAAACTTCATTTAAGTCGTTTTTTTCTTCATTTTTGCATATTTGAGTAATTTATATGAATATTCAGGTCAAGCTGTAGCTTCCTTAACAGAACTGACTGACCACCGATGTACGTAACGAGGTGGCACCAATCACGAAGCAACAAACACGCATGCGCAGCATCGTAGCAAGACGCCCTCTTTGTTGAACAGAAACTCAGAGAATCCTAACCTATCCACACTCTCTGAGGAAGAAACTAACAGCATGCGGGAAGATTTATAGAGAAAATAGAAAAACTAATATTTAACACCAAATTAGTTTCTATAGTAGCGATGGGAACATATTTAGCTTATAAATGCCTGTATTTGACTTTTGGAATGTTTGAAAAGCCGATACAGCTACTTTAACTTTATAGGTTTTCTGGAAATGAACAAAAATAAACTGGTCTAATGGAGAGTAGTATGTTTGAGAATAGTGTCTGATCGGAGTCCACCAGCTAAGAGAAGTGTCTAATGGGCACTAAATGAGGACTCCTGGGGCTCTGGCCCCTGCCTGCCCCTGGAGTTTGTGCCTCATGGCTGCTCTGGCTGAGACCTTCCTGGGTGGGTGTGTGGTTGTCTCTGCTGTGGGCTTACATGTATGAAGAGTATTTTGTTTCTTTATTGTTTAATCAAATAAAATAGATTTGAAACCGAAAAAGAGATTTGAGAGCAAAAAAAAGTAAATGACAACCTCCCCCCCAAAAAATTTTTGAGGTCAAAACAAACCAGGTTGCAATTGAAAAATAAAAATATAAAGCAGCATATTTCTTCAACTTTAATCAAAGATAATGTTTGAAATTATAAACAACTATTTTGCTCATAAATCGGTCCTTTTTGATTTCAAGTAAAAAAAAAATGGTTGCAAATCATTCTTTGCTTTCAAGTCAAAAACTTTTGCTTGCAAATCCTAAAGTTTTGCTTGCGAAGTTAAGTGCAGTTGGTGGGCGGGGCCTACGCTGGTGGATGAGAAATGTGTTTCTATTGGTTGGTGTGACCTGGCTCCAGCCTTCCACATTACAGCCACTTCTCCCATGTGCTGTGGTGCTTGGAGCTAAGTTGTTAGCTTGTAGCTTTTGCAACGTTTCCCATAAATAATGAATTGCGCTAAATATTGTTGGCTACAGCCTGCAGTACATTCACATCATCACCACCACAACGAATTATGACGCTCTGCTGCTGCAAACACACTGATTAGCAGCGACGTGGTTGTCTCTGCTGGTCACGGTCTGAGCGACTGAGCGAGTGAATTACAGGGAAGCATGTGCAATGTAGGGCTGTGATCACACATATGGTGATAATATCTGTATTTGTATCGTAATATCATGGAGTGATCAGACTGTAGCCTATGTGAGAGCCTGGGAGTGGTAGTGGGCTGTATGAGATTGCACCCCTACCCCTAGACAGGGGTGTGATCGAGAAGCGGTGTGGCAGGTACTCGGACGCTGAGAGCATCAAGTGGGCAGGAGGAGCAGATCCTGCTCGGTGTGGAGCGGATTCCGTCGTGGCGCGCCGAAGGACATCCAGCGGGCCGAGTGAACAGCAACGGAGAGGCTGGAGAGGAGAGGTTGCTGACGGAGAGGTTGCTGACCGGACCCACCGTTATGGATGGGAGTGCAGGACAATCCTCCTCTCTGTTTATACTGAAGTGGTCGCAGTTGTGCTGCTTTGCATAGTTTTAATGTTTTTTTCATTTGCTGTGGTGTGTGATCTTCAAATTTAAGGCAGCTCTGCCTGACCAGCCCGCCCAGCGTGCAGTTTCACCGGCCCGTTGAGTCACGGTAGCCGTCGGCCTGTCCTCCACAGGTCGCCTTGATTTCGTCAGCACCATGCTGAAGACTGGCGGTGAGAGAAAGACGCCCTGTCGGAGCGGTGCGTTTGAGGACCATCTCTCTTCAGTTAGGAACTTTCTTTTAGGTCGACCTGGGAACATTTCCCACTGAATATGGTGCCAGTTATAGCGGATCCTGTTCTCACTACAGCTGTTCCAGTGTCAACAAACAGACGTGGCAAATAATTTTCCACACTGACGCATTTCTAAGCAGCCAGCATTCCTGATTTATACAGGAGCAGCTGCGTCAGACGGTCTGACTGAATTGTGCTTTTGACCTCTGAAATGTGGCTATAGTAAAGAAATGCAAATTTCAGCACCATCAGCCCAAAAGACACATCCTGCAATTTTAGGCCCCCTTTTATAATTAATAGATGCCATTATACTGTAATAGGCCTAATATATTTAATTTATGTTATGTTAGTGTCACATGGAGAGCGCCACTGTTCCATCTGGGTCCCAGGAGGACATGTAGGTTACCAAAATACTATAAGAAATAATCAAAATGTTTATTTTGTTTCCTTTTTTTCAAATGTTAGAATGTTTCCAGGCTGGGACCTAAAGATGGTCCTCAAACAGCACCGTTCTGACGCTGCGTCAGGCCGACCATGGCTCAACAGACCGTGCAGGAAACTGGCTGGTCAGACAGGGCCGTTGACATTTTACAGTCACAGCAAATAAAAAGAACATTAAAACCAAGCAAAGCAGCACAACCACGACCACTTCATTACTTGTGGTCACTTGATGCTCTCAGCGTCCGAGTACCTGCCACACCGCTTCTCAATCACACCCCTGTCTAGGGATAGGGGTGCAATCTCATACAGCCCACTACCACTCCCAGGCTCTCGCATAGGCTACAGTCCAATCACTCTGTGATATTACGATACAAATACAGATATTATCACCATATGTGTGATCACAGCCCTACATTGAACATGCTTCCCTGTAATTCACTCGCTCTGTCGGCTACTGAGCTCAGACCCGCAGAGACAACCACGTCACTGATAATCAGCAGCAGCAGAGCGTCATAATTCATTGTGGTGGTGATGATGTGAATGTGCAGCAGCTGTAGCCATCGATATTTAGCGCGATTCATTATTTATGGGAAAAGTTGCAAGAGCTACAAGCTAACAACTTAGCTCCAAGCACTACAGCACATGGGAGAAGTGGCTGTAATGTGGAAGGCTGGAGCCAGGTCACACCAACCAAGAGAAACACGTCTCTCATCCACCAGCGTAGGCTCAAAAAAATTTTGGGTGAATGCCACTTACCGTGTTTTGCTCTCAAATCTCTTTTTTGGCTTCAAACTATTTTATTTGATTGAATGATAAAGAAACAAAATACTCTCCATATACATGAGCCTGTGTTCTGGGGTGGCTGCTCGTCTCCCGGGTCCTGGGGTCCCCCTGCCTCTGGTCTTTACGGTGGCCCTGTCACATCTGCACAATCACTTCTCACTATTTTGTCCCCACATTTACTGACTCGCATGCTGACAAAATCCCTGCCATCCTGTGGTATTCATCACTAATAACCTTCAAGTCTTTTCTTTCCCTTCCTCTGCGTTGCTGATGCTTTTGTCCTTGTGATTCATTTTTCTCTCTTCCACCGCTCTCTATGTATAGAAGCTCCCAACCAAGGTTATTGTAGTTAACTAAATCTAACGAAAAAATGTAAACTATAACTGAAAACACATTTATGTTAACTGAAATAAAAATAAAAATGAATAAATATGGGGTTTTTTTCTTTTTAAAAAAATGATAACTAACTGAAACTGTATTGTGTCTTTACAAAACTAACTAAAATTGTTGCAAAAACATCCTTAGTTTTAGTCTTTGTAAATTTGTTTAAAACATAGGCCTCTTGGGTTGATATGAAATCTATTTCTATTTAATTTATTTACTTTGCTCTACCGGCTTTACTCCGAGTGACTTTCTGATGATTTTGAATGTCACACAAGAAAAATACCTATAATGTACTAAAAAACAAAACTAAAAAGAAAACTAAAAAGAAAACTAAAACGAACACTGAAACTAATAAAAACTAAACGAAAACTAAGTATTTTCCAAGAAATAAAAGCTAAGAAAAACTACCAAACCTGCTCAATAAACTTCCTAAAACTAACTGAATTGAAAACAAAAGTAAATAAAAACTGTTGGTCATTTTCTTTACTGCTTATCCAGTTCAGGGTCGCTGGAGTCTATCCCAGCTATTATCAGGCGAGAGGCGGGGTACACCCAGGACAGGTCACCAGTCTGTCGCAGGGCCAACACAGACAGACAGACAACCATTCACACTCACATTCATTCCTAGGGGGTAATTTAGAGTGACCAATTAACCTAACATGCATGTCTTTGGATGGTGGGAGGAAGCCGGAGTACCCGGAGAGTAGGGCTGGACGATTATGGAAAAATTATAATCACGATTATTTTGACTGATATTGAAATCAAATTAATATACACGATTATTCATTGGTTTTATAAAAAATGTTTATTGAACCACCAAAACTCAACTTCAAATATAACAAAAAAATAAATAAATAAATAAAACCGGAAATAAATTAGAAACAAGTAAAGGAGTAAAATAAGAATATTATTTAAGATAATAATAGAAATAAAAATTAATACTCAGTCTACATGCATTCCTGTTCTATACTCCCAGCAGTTTACTTCCTATAACTCCACCAGCCTGTTCACTTCAGGATTAATCGATTAATCGATTACAGTGTTTTTATGATTGTGAAAAGGCAAAACTGAAATCACGATTAAAATTTGGTTAATTGTCCAGCCCTACTGGGGAGAACATGCAAACTCCACACAGGAAGGCCACAGTTGGATTTGTTCAAGCCCCTCCCCAGCCGGGAATTGAACCATTGACCTTCTTACTTGTGAAGCTGCGGTGCTAACCACCACGCCACCGTGCAGCCAGAAATGTAAATAAACGACAATAATAATGATAAATAAAAACTGAAACTGATTAAAAATCCATAACTATTATAACCTTCCTCCCAATGATTGTCAGCTTTGTTTTCTGGAAGATGTCGCCGGTGGTGTTTTTCATTGTTACAGGTGTAGCAGCTTTAATCTCTTTTTTTTCAAATTTCTTGTTTCGTTCTCTCATTCCCGCTTGTCAGGTCCAACATTTATAAATTCAGCAATATACTTATTAAATATAAAAAGATATCAAGTGGAGCCTTACATCCATAAAGCTCCTCTTGGCAAAGCAAATTTGTTTGACACAACACATCAGCCAGATCACCATTCTGCTGCTATGATGCTGAACAGGATGCATTTTTTTTTTTCGTTGTTGTTTTTAAGGGAAAAAGGGGCACTTAATGAACGTTCTTCAGTGGCCGGGATGTACGTATGTGTCCATCACCAATGATGCTTCCACAGACATGATATTACAGTTGAGGACCTAACATAAAACCAACCTTTAGGCCAAACCAACAAGTAAAACTTACAAATAACAGATCCTGTTACAGCCAACTTCAGCTGCTGTGATGTGTGAGTATTATGATGATGTATTGATTTAATAATAAGCAATAAAAGGAAGCAGAGAGCATTCAGAACACTTTGCTGCAGTTCAGGGAAGAGTGGCCTCAAGGCAGAGCAGATGTCGTTTTCCACTTATGGATGAGACAGTACACACATTAAATCACTACTTGTTTTTATATTTTACCAAACTGTTTTTTTCTGCACTAAATAACACATCAGATAGGAATGGATAATGAACTATTTCAGTTTTGGTTATGATTCTGATTTCCTGGGTTGCTGTGTGGTAAATACTGTATCAATGCAGCATGCGCCACACCAAAGCTCGGTTATATTTATTTCTACTCTTTCCGTTTTTATAATGACTATTTTGTTTATATTTTGTTTTTATAAAATGCTTTTCATTTAATGATCCATTTTTATTATATATACAGTATTCAAGTGATGCTATTAAAATTCAACAGAGCAATAAGATCAATGATTAGTTGGGATTCATTAAAATAATCAGGATTATGGTTTTCAGCCTCACTGCTTATTGGTGAAATATAACAGAGGTAACTTTCCAAACAATGCAAACCAAGTAAATGAAGTAAGTCAAGAGAATGTTTATACTAACAATGGTTTTAATATTGTATTAAATTGAGCATGTTAAGTATTTTCAATGAATGACTTTTATAAAAGAAAAACTGCTTAGTTTGATCAAATGTGAGTAGAAATCAGAGCTGGAGCTCCTGAAATTAAGATTTAAACAAACAGAAGTTATAGAACTGGAAACCAAAGTTTTGATAATCCATGGAAACGGCGAGGAGGTGGGACCCAAACGCAGGACGACAAGAAGGTGAATTCAATTTGGAGATTATATAAAAACAAACAGAGATCACTGCTAAAGCGGGGTGATTCAAAAACTGAATTTACAATTTAAAAAATGGTACAACTTAGGCTGAAGCACAGGATAGATGAGCTGACCAATGAAAACCAAAGACAGATGCAATGCAAAAAAAAAATCAATGATCTAGCTCTGAAGAAAAGAAAAGCTGGATTAATGACGAATGTGGAGCAGATGCGACAACAAGCAGCTGAGAACCAGATGAGCAATAAACCGATACAATGAAACACCAAGAAAAGAAACTGCTTCAAACAGAAAGTAAAAGTTAACTGAACACAAACCAGAATAAAACATTTACAAGGGAAGAATCCAGACCAAAGACCGTATGATAGATGGACGAAGTTCTCGCTCCCCCACTGTCTGAGCTGAGGTGAAGCTCATTGGGCTTTTCCCACGTCACCATCTTAGCCGAGTCACGTGTGTTGTCACTTCCAGAAAAGACAAAAACGGGCAAAGAGAGGGGGGCTGTGAGCATGAGGGGGAATGAGCTAACCCCGAAATAACGGAATTAAGCGGGCTAAAGCTAAAAATTGCCTTTGTGCTACTCTGCTACAGGCTGAGACCCTTCCTAGTTAGCAAGCAGGGAGCTAACTATTAGCCTCCAGTGCCTAACGCAGCAGCCGATCAATCAAACAGAAAAACCCCTATTTATATGTAACATCTAATGGATGAGTTTATATATATATATATATATATATATATATATATATCATATAACACCCCCCTCACAATTGACATGAAAGTAAACTTGGCCTTTGAAATCTAAAATGAGATTTAAACCAGGCTGAAAACTCGAAGTGTCAACATCTCCACGTGTAAACGGGTACACGGATAGCAAATCATAACTGTTTGGAAAAAAAAAAAAAAACCTTATACAAGTCATTTTTTCCATCTGATTTTGGGTGGTTTTGCTGGCTTGATAATACTTCTGATGATAATAGTGCCGGAGTGAATGTCGTTGTTTTTTATATGGGGAGTGGATAGCCAGTGGTGCGTGTGGGCTTGGGCGCGGAGGACCCGGGTTTAATTCCCTGACACACTCCTGGGTGACCACTGTGGACCCTGGCAAGGTCTTACCCCCACCAACTGCCCGGCACTTTAAGTGCAGCCCACTGCTTCTGATCCAAGTAAAATGAGGCCCTAATTTCCCCTCGGGGATCATACACGTATAACAAAGAAAAAAAAAGAAATTTAGGCTACTAAACACAGCCACAGTCTGTTGCGTTGACTCGGGGATGCAATGGCGGCAAACAGCAGCAGAGCACCAATGCTTTGTGGCAACTACAGAGACACAAAGACAGAAGACCAGATATTTCTTTCTATGGATTAGTGAGAAGAAGTCCTAGAGATGCTTTTAGTGATAAGAGAGCTATAGATGCCGACTGCATCTGTAAATGTTGTATTGGGTGAGTTTAGTGAAGTTAGGAGAGCTAGCTTAAGTTGTTGCTAACTGGGTTTGATGTTTTTTTGTTTTTTAGAAAATTAAATTATGAGTGTGAATCCGTTGATAGTAGAGAAGTCTACGCTCGTGTTGCCAATGTTTACATAAAGTTGATCACCAGAACATGACTTCTTCTCTCAGCTAAAGCATTTCCATTTTCCGGGTAGCCAGCAGCGTGAAACATGGATACACGCTGCTTGTGAAAGCTTTTTTCTCAGTGTATGAAGACAGTTATTATGTGTCTGATAGATGGAAGAAAAATCGGTAGCTGACATAGCTGTTTAAAAACTTTGAGGGCTGTTCGGATTGCACCCAATAAAGGGTGTTTATTTATTAAATTATATTATTAAAAAATTATTATTATTTATTTATTTAGGGGAGTGGGTGGCCTAGTGGTAGCGTCGTGGGCTTTGGCGCGGAGGACCCGGGTTCGAGTCCCCAACACGACCCCTAGGTTAAACACTGTGGACCCCTGAGCAAGGTCCTTAACCCTCCAACTGCTCCCCGGGTGTTTAAGTGCAGCCCCTGCTCTCTGATCTCAGTACAGAGATGGGTGAAATGCAGAGCCCTAATTTCCCCTCGGGGATCATACAAGTATAAATAAATTAGATTTTTTTCTGTTGAATCATTTCAGTTCTAATGAGTTTAAATTATAAATATCCATGAACTTACTTTGGCTCTTCTACAGTGTCTCTGCTCTGAGTTTAATATGATGGTAGGAGGACAGTGGGATGCCTACTGAGGTCACCATATGCAACCTAAAGATCATTAATCTATACGACGATTAGTAGTCCTGATTACACGTGTAGAAAAAAATTCAGTAAACACCCCTTCTGTAAACATGCTTATTTCTGCTGTGAAGTTGGTCTTTTTTTAACATGGGAGTCTATGTGGATTGCTCTGTTTGCAGCCAGCCCCAGTGGATGAGGGGGAACTGCAATTTTTCACACATGTTGGCTTCACTTTTGTCCCCCGGAGTTTGCTGCTTGATCAAGACTCAACACAACAAAATGCAGAGTCTGTGACATTAATGAAGTGTTTCTCAACTGCAAACCTCAGACCCACTGCCCTGCATGAACTCAATGTGTTCCTACTCCAACATACCTGATCCAGATGATTGAACTTCCTCATCAAGTTTTTTGCAAGCCTGTTAATGAGCCATTTATTTAAGTTAGGTGTGTGAAAGTAGGGTTGCCTCTTAGACATACAGTGGGCAGTGGGTCCTGAGGACTGGAGCTAAGAGACAATGCAAGAATGCAACACTCAGCCAACAGTTAAACTAGTTAAATATGGCTAGATAAGGAGGCTAGAGGTGAGAAGGGGGAAGATGTCTTACCTGAAGTACAGAACTAATGTTCAGATATATTTCCCCATCTTTGTTTTGACTTCCATTTTTCAACTACTTGACTAACTTTTAAACACATAAAATACAAAGATAACTATAATAATGATACAAACATACAATAGATTTTTTTAAAACATCCACACACACGCTTATATATATATATATATATATATATATATATATCAAATATATATATAGAAATTCTTTCTCATCTATCTATATATATATATATATAGAAATTCTATTCTCATCTTCTTTTATATATATATATATATATATATGTTTCCGTTGGAGGGAAATATTGACACCATTTCTTGATGTGTTCAATATTTATTGCCTGTGTCATTTCACTATATTACACATAACTTCATTTCGGACGTAAATGTAAGGATTACTTTGTATGTGTGCATTCTTGGGTTGTTGCCAACATCTGGTAAAAAATTTCATGTCAATAGCTCTACTAGAAATAGAATTTTCAAAGAAAAATGTTGACATGTTAATATTTTTCTCCCTGTGTGAATACTGTATATATTTTCTACTTTCCTCTATATAGTTATTTGTGATTTTTTGCTGAGTGAGTGATACTATTTTTGAAATGGTGGATTTGGAAAAAAAAAAGGTGTGGTGTGTCGGCATTTGTTTGGATGCATTACATTTTCTTTTAGTGAAGAATGGAAGCTGCAAAATAGATTTTCCTTAAAAATTATGATGTTTATGATCATTTACAAGCATTACTTTGAAATCGGAGTGATCAGGGGAAGATTCAACTGTCCATGAGTGAGTTATGTTGTTTCCACGTATGATGAAGACATAGCTCATGTGTGCAGAAGGTACGCAATGCACAGCACATCAACATCATATCTGCTAGATGTCTGTGAAATCTAGTTTAAATCTCAGACTTCCCGTGTGAATGGGCCACAGGAAAAAACAGACGTAGGGGGGTAATTTATTTATTACATGTGATCCCAAGGTAAAACTAATCCTGTTATAACAGGGCTTTTGATGATGATTTTTAGTAACTGTAATGTCACAACATCAAAAAACCCTGTGTGTCCAAAGGTAATAGTTTAAGAGACCCCTCTGCAATCAAAGCAGAGCCACTGGACTCTGACCAGCATCAGTATGGTGGTATATCAGTATTACTCTTGCAGACCCCTCAGTCATCTTTACCGCGTTCTTATATATGAACCCAGAATGCCTCGATGGGTTCAAACACAACTAATTTTTTTCTTTCAGCTGCCCAACTGTAAAGTTTTTTAAGTTTATCTTTCAGGAAATTGATGATAAAAGAAGAAAAATAGGCTATCGGCAAATTTATACACACACTATCAAAATGTAAGCAGTAATAGCTACTGCAGTTGTTAATTAAAAGAAGACTTACTGTGCACCAAAAAGAATTATGCTCCACAAGAAGATAATCCGTCTCATCCTGTAGATATGCTTCAATGAATGGAAAGACATCTGATAGGAATCATGCCTGAAGGTGCTGCACCACTGTGTCGCTGCCAATCTTTGCAAAGCACCGAGGAGGCGGAAAGATCACAAAGTAAATCAGTCGCTGTAGAAGTGAGGAATACAGATGCTTCTATAAACTACCCAGCTCTGAAAACCAAACTGGAATGGCTTTTCTGCCCCTATACAATCTTTAGTGAACAGGAGCGAGTCATGTTTACGGCGCAGGTAAACTTGGGTCAACAGCTGTCTGAAAGCAATGTTGTTCAAGAATTGTTCGGGAAGTTGTTGAAAAGTGCTCAGAAAAGAGCAAGCATCATTCATAAAATACTCAGAGGTGAATGTGATGAATAATTTTTTAATCAATCAAAGCTTTGCTTCAAATAAAACTTAGAACTTTTAGAGAAAGGCAAAAGGAAAGTTTGATTTTTTTTCCTGAGAAAAGTCTTAGGCGTTGTTCTGCGGCAGTTCATAAAGGGAACACTTATGCTCTGATATACTGTTACTGATGTTATGGCACGGTATAAGGTCACGATCTGTAAATGCTGACTGACCCAAAGCCCACCTCTGGCTGCCATTGAAGGATGCAGACAGCTCTCCTGCTGTGAAAACAAAGATCAGATTCTGACTATGAGCTCTGGTATCTGGAGACAATCTATCTGCTTTGGAGGATATGTTCATTTTTACAAGATTTTAATTGCATCAGAACTTGTGTTGGGATGGTTTCAATCATTTATCTTGTTGGACTGTGTGTATTTTGTATATTTGTCACTAAGGATATAAATCAGGTTTGATCATGACACAGTTAATTCAGTAGATAAAAATTGTTGTGATATTAAAGTCTGCTAGAGTGATTTTGATTTAATTTGAGTAAGTAATGGATATGACTTTAAAGGAATAGTACACCCACAGAATGATTTAACTTTATTTTCCACTTACCCTCATGGTGAGCAAGACTCTGGAGCACTTTTTTTAATATCTCAAATTGCAGCTGGTGATCAGGAAGGCTTCTCGTTTCCACCCAACTTTCATATAATGGATTTAGCCAGGGACCGAACCAAAAAGGTCCTTAAAAGTCCACAAAAACTTGTCAATATTCCTCCATACTGCTCGTCCAATGTAATCCAAGTGTCCTGAGTGGGTAGCGTCCAGAATTTACTCGAAAAAACGTCATTTAGTATATTTTGAGAGCCTAAACAGTACTACATCGCATCTCCTGAGAGCACACCAATGCGCTTTCACGAAACTACGGAAGCCGCGGTAGATGAGATCACACGTTCTCTTTCTCTTTCTTTCTTTGTTTTAAATCAATATCCAACCCCTCTTGGACCCGCTTGTGTTTGTCCTGGTTTGTCTGCAGCTCTGGCGCTCTTAGCACGATGTAAACAGCGAATTTCTTCTTCTATGCTTGCATTATTGGCAGAGTAGGCTCCGAACGCAGAGGCTTCCGTAGTTTCGTGAATGCGCTTATACGTGCTTCGCGGAAGTAAGATGTACTACTGTTTAGGCTCTAAAAATATACTAAATGATGTCGTTTCGAGTAAATTATGGATGCTACCCACTCAGGAAACTTGGATTACATTGGACGAGCAGTATGGAGGAATATTGACAAGTTTTTGTGGACTTTTATGGACCTTTCTGGTTCGGTCCCTGGCTAAATCCATTAAATGAAAGTTGGGTGGAAACCAGATGTCTTCCTGATCGCCGGCTGCATTTGAGATATTAAAAAAGTGCTCCAGAGTCTTGCTCAGCATGAGGGTAAGTGGAAAATAAAGTTACATCACTCTGTGGGTGAACTATTCCTTTAACAGAATCAATTACATTAAAGGTAGAGTCCTGAGGTTCCCCCCTGAAAATAAACGCTGCAAGTGAAATCTGTCGCAATCCGCAGCTTTGGGTCTCTACTCTCGTGCGGTGGTCAGTTTGTTTGCAACTCCCTCCCCCCGTTTGTAATTCACCTTTTCTCTTTGTTATGCTGCATTCAGGACGTTTCTGGGCGGAGATTTTTGTATATGTCGCCAGCCAATGACAGAGCTAAGGGCATGAACTCATTCGAACTCTTGAACAGAAAAAGAAACAAAAAAAAAAAAGACTGACAGCGAGAAAAGGAGTACTCTGCAGTTAGAGCTTTAGATGTGTAAAAAAACACTATGGAAGCTGCGGCAGACGAGATTGCCCGTTTTCTTTCTTTCTTTTTTTCTTAGTTTTAAATCAATAGCCAACCCCTTTTGTATTTGTGCAAAATCAAGGCCACAATAAACGTTTTCCTTCCTTCTCTGAACTGGCATCACGAACGCTGCGTTAGCAACAAACGCCATAATGAGAGATAACCACAGCCTTAAAACTTTAGCGGCAGTCCTTAGGTGTGTTAACTTTAACGTCAGGATAACACATGGTTAAAGTTAACTGAGTTTTGAACAACAAGGTAACTGTACTGTTAAAGTTAACGGCTGGTGAAATGTATTTACCGACTGGTTAAAAAGTAACCGAGTTTTGAACGACTGAGCCTTGATGTTTGAGAACATGGTTGGTTTAAATAGATGTAAAGATTTTAGAGTTCAACCCGAACTGATTTTGTTGCAAGGGTCCATTTATGTGTCCATTGCGGTTCATTTAATTGTTAACAGACTATTGTCTCAAGTACCAGTTGGCAGAATGTGTTGCAGGATAAAGTACTGATGATGATGTAGATGTTTAAAAAGAACGCAAACAGCCAGTCACAGAGAGAAAGAGAAAGAACAGAAGGAATGGATAGGATATAGGGCACGCAGTAATTCAGCAGCCAGCAAGCTGACGTGTGTCTTTCTGTAAATTGGTATGGATCACGCCTTGAAATGTGACATATTCAAAGGATCACTGCTTGTGTTTTTAACACAATCGCTCACAAATCATAGCATACATTCACTGGTTCACAGAAACATATTTGTATAGTAATTTTACTGAAAAGGTTCAGTGTACAACAACTACGTTTTCCTGTTTTCTTCTGAGATATAGCTGTTGTTAATGTTGTTTCATCTCTTTCAGTCAAAATACTCTCTTTATTGTTTCTTTCCATCATAACCTTCAGCAATATAACTAAAACTAAAGAAGTACTGTATATATTTAAAAAAGAAAAAGGTGAGGTTATAAATCACCAGCTTCTACTAAAACTCATTAATTTCCTTTTACCTTTTAGATCAAGCAGTTCAGCTTCTAAAACTGATTATCTGTGAGGCTCATAACAGTATGCCAACACCAATAACACACATAATAAACACAAGGGGAGATGTAACAAGCCAAAAAGAAAGAAAGAAAGAAAGAAAGAAAACACGCCAAAAAAGTAAAACAATTGTTTTCTTAACTTGCATAAGGCATACTGTACGTTTTCCACTTCTGTCATGACGTGAAGATGATGATCCCAACAGCTACCACTCCTGATACAGAAATACCATAGAAGAAGGAAGTAGGGCTTAGATGGCATTGAATCTGACTTCCCCCCACTCATCAGTGGTGAAAATTGAAAATGGTGAGAAAAAAGCATCTCGTTGGTTAGAATGAATGTGAATATGATTAGTTAGAAAGTCATAGCGTTGCTGTGTGCTCAGTGCAATACTCCCAGGTTATTGTTCTCATCAAGTGATGCAAGTCTACCCAACCAAAAACAGCTGCATGGTTTTGAAACATCTACGCATTGGATATTAGGTTAAACTTCTTCTGAGATTTAATTCCAAATCAGGCTGAACATATCCAGAGAGTTTTTTAGCTAGCCTCAAAAACAGGACCTCTTTAAGTACAATAACATTAGTTATCGACTCAGGCAACCCAGGTTATCTACGTTAACGTTCATGTTTGACAAACCAATCATAGTCCTATAATTCTGACACAAAAACACCTGCTGCAGCCAAAGCAGGAAGGATGGTAAGTATTACCCAATGTGTGAATGAATTAATAAATGAACTGTTCAGTATGACTGCTATGTTCTAACAGCATGAGTAGACAACAAATGAGTGTGATTCAGGTTTATGCTAGGGTTGTCAACGTTTACAATTTTTTCTACATGTGTAATTGGGACTTCTAACCGTCGTGTACATGGTTACACGTCAGAGATTAATAATCTTAAGGTTGCAGATGGTGACGTCACCTATGCATCCCACTGTACTCCCACCGTTATACTGAACTCAGAGCAGAAACACTGTAGTAGAGCCAAAGTAACGTTATGGATATTTATCATTTTAATCCCTGAAAAAAAAAAAAAAAAACTTTATTATTGGGTGCAATCCTTGCAGAAGTTTTTAAACAGCTGACATCAGCTAACCCAGTGGTTCCCAAACTTTTTTTGCAGGGCCCTCTTTTCATCGGAAATTATAATGTCAAGCCCCCCCCCCCCCCCCCCCCACGGTGGTGCACCAAAATTTCTGAGACAATGAAAATGCTGATTTGGGAGGGGGGGCCTTTGAGTTGTCTCACTTGTTCATTTTCTTTAAAGAATTGCATTTTTGTTAAACTACAAAAACTTGGCTGGCTGGGCCCCCTGACATACCCTGAGCCTCCCAGGGGGCCCGGCCCAGTTTGGGAACTCTGGGCTAACATACCGGATTTTTCCGAATCTGATACATAATAACCTTATACAAGGAGAAAGAAAGCTTTAAAGAGGGATGTGTTCATGTTTCCGGCTGGCTGCCCGAAATACGGAAATGTTTTAGCTGAGAGAAGCAAGTGGTTGGTGATCAACAAATGTAAACAGCGACTAACACGAGCAGCTAGATTTTGCTAAACAATGCATTTGTTCTGTGTCTGTTAAATTCACGCTCATCTTAACAACAACAACTTAGCTGCTCTCCTAACTTGCATTGAAACTCACCAATATGACAGTTACACTGACCAGATGCAGCTCTCCTGATCAATAAAAGCATCTCTGACAATGTTCGTCTTCACTAATCCATAGAAAGAAATATCTGTAACTCCCAGCCGCACAGTTTATGGATGGATCTCTGACAGCTTGAATAGAGTTGCTACAGCACCACAAAGCAGCGCCGGTGCTCTGCTGCTGTTCCCCACCATCATGTGTTGGCGAAAATACAGTGTTGATGAGAAATTAAAGAGGAGGGGGAGGAGGAGCAGGAAAAAAAAAATATGTGTACAGTTATTGATTTTTTCTAAACGGTTATTATTTACTATCCGTGTACTAGGGATGGGCGATATTTTATCCTGTGTGATATATCGTCAAAGAAATTCTCCACAATAACTATTTGAATTTGTCGTTTTTATCGTGAGATGACAATTTATCAGGTTGTTTGCAGTTGCACTACTTTGGTTTTTTTAATAAGCCAAGTTAGTTTTGCTGTTTGCATCGTTTGAATGAATGTGGAATTTGGTCTCTCATATTTCAGACTTGTTTGCTTGGTGTCACTGCAGTTTTGCAATACAGGTGCACTACTTGAACTTGATATAGTTTAGTGGCCTTTAGTATTTTGTAGGGCTTTCAAGACAGAATTTAGTGACAGATCTATAATACAAAATATTTTGCTGATAGTTTTTATTGTCACTTATCGTAACCGTGATAAATAAGAGAAATTATTGTGATACATTTTTTAGTCCATATCACCCATCCCTACCATGTACCCATTTACACGTGTAGACATTGACACCCCTTGTTTATGCACAAGAAGAAAGCTTCATGTTCTATCACATGCAACACTGGTTGTTTTAAAATGATTGTTGCACCTAATAAGAAGCAAACATGACAGCAAATCAAACCACAGGACATTTTTGTCACAAGTGAACTGTTCTTGAGTCTAGAAAGTTGGTTAGATCTGTATTTTATGCATCATGTGACAGTGCCAAAAAATCGCAACAGTTGTCACAACAGAGCGATTGAAGGAGGTCGACTGCACAATTGCAAAATCTAGACCGGTTGGATCAGGGGTGTCCAGTTCCAGTCCTTGAGGGCCACAACCCTGCAGGTTTTCTGTGTCTCCCTTTTCCAACACACACCTGACTCAAATTCATAGGATTGGAGGCATGGAAAACCGTCAGGACAGCTGCCCTTGAGGACCGACTTTGGACACCACTGAATTAGACAAAAAAAGGGTGGGGTGGGGGAATAGGGAGGAGAAGGAAAGGGGGGTGGTGATGTTGATTGTGAAACACAAGCAACAGGTTGCAATGCAGTGTCCATGATGTCAGCGGCCATCTGCAGTAAATGCTTGTTTGTCTTTGGTTTTAAGGAACAGGCTCCTGAGTTAGACACTTAAGTGACCATTAGCATCACCAGCTGGGCTGGAGTTATGCAGGAGCTTTCTATTAGCGTCACGATGTGGTGACGAGGGTTTTGTAGTCAAAATGTTTCAGAAAGCAACCATGAGAACATGCAGTTTTCGGACTCCTGCAGCGAGAGTCCAGATTGTTCAAGTGTAGTTGTTTGAGAAAACCCATGAGATCGCACCCTAAGGGTGCAGTCATGCCAGGACAGTCCGCTAGACTTGGTACGATTGGGGATGTGGTTCAGTTGGGGGGTGCAACACTCTTCCAGAGTGGGTTTGCAGCAGATGAGGATAGATCTACCTTCATAAATCTCTTAACTTTACATTTTTCTCATCTTTTTTTAGTTTGAATTCTTTCATAACCTTCCTTGTTTCACAGCAACACTGAGTAGTGACGACTGTAACTCATCTTTGAAAGAGCTTCATAAAAAGTTGAGCTGTAATGAATGAAACGTGAACGTGGCAGGAATATTTCAGTTCCACAGATGCTGCGGCAGTTTCTCTTTGTGCCTCCGCTGCTCAGCATCAGCCAGCCGGGGGGCATGTTGTTTGTTTACGCAACATCTCATTAAAGGGAGATTTAGTCCAAATCAATAAAAGCAGCCATCTCTCTGTCAGTTCACTTTGGGGTTTTAAGATTGATCCGAGGAAGGCAAACACCTCTGCCAAGGTCTCCATCAGGACAATCTGTTCGAACTGGCGGATGATAAAAACTCTGCTTCTGATCTCTTCCACTCCTGTTCCAGGTGATGAAACACTCACAAATGGCTACACTTGAAATGCTTGCTAAAACATCACATTATAGGCCTTGGAAAACCTTCAAACACGTTTACTTGCTGTTGACTCCTCGTTCCTGTCCTCTCCACACCCAACCAGTTGAGATGCCTTCCAAGCTGAGCCTGGTTTTGCTGGAGGTTTTCCTTCCCCATTGTAACCTGCAGCATGCTTAAATCAAAGAAAAGATTTGATGCAATCTTGGGGCTGGCTTGTTTTGTTGATTAGGTTGTTTGGTGAGCTGGGGGTGGGTGAGGGGAGGGGCTGTTTTTTTGTTTTAATTTTTTTCCTTTCTGTTTGGGGTTTGTTTTTGTTTTTTTGAAGTTGGTTTTGGTGGTTAATAACATTTTTATAAACAATGAATACGGTTTTTGGTTTAATAAGTAAAATATCGGTTTAATTTTTTCCATAATCGTCCAGCCCTAATCCCTTGGTTTTCCTTTACTTGGCAATTAGTTTTATGAATTGACTCTCATCAAATTTATTATAAATTGTATTGTGAATTTAAATGGGATTATAATTGGACTACAATGACTTGCACTGAACTTGACTGTCTTTGAAGTGCCTTGAGATTACTGTTGTAAATTGGCGCCATATAAATAAAGCTTGAGTTAATTGAAGTACTAACACAAGTGCAAAATAATTTGTGTTAATAGTTACATGAAAGCACATTTAGTGTTTGATAAGACAAAGTTCTTGTAAAGCCTCACAAACATACATTGTATAAGAAATTCTGTCTTTACATTAACAAAGCAACAAATAAAAAGCTATAACTTTAATTATAATTAAAACGTTATAGCTTATCATTATTAAACTTTTTCTATTCCTTCTGAGTCCCTTACTGAAGTTACAAAGGACCTCCCACCAAAACAATGTGAAGAACAACACAACACAAATCCTGATGGCAGGAGTTTGATATTGTAAAATATATACAGCTTGTCTGTTTGTTTGTTTTTTGCAAACAAACAGTTTTATCATTTCTTTCCTTTAGAATGGAGTATATACAATGGTCCCCCCCCCCCCCCCCCCCAAAAAAAAAAAAAAGAAAAAAAAAATCTAATTTCTAGCTAACAGATTTCATCAGCTGTAGCATTTACTATAATCAAGCTAACAATATCCTAAAACTAGGGTTGGCAATCTTGGAAAAATGGTTCGAGCAAGCTACATTTTTAGTGCATGAACATGCGCGCAGGAGCAGGTTGGTTGAAGAAAACTGATAACAGCCAGGTGGATAGCATGTTAGCTAGCTAGTAAACAGCTGAAGAACCACGTTTTTAAAGGCATTAATTTGCTTACCTCCAACTCCTTCTTCAGTGTAAAACATCCACACTGACAACACCTCCGAGACTTGATCCTTATCTGTTTTTGTTTTGTTTTGTTTTGTTTTGTTTTGTTTTGTTTTGTTTTGTTTTGTTTTGTTTTGTTTTGTTTTGTTTTGGGGGGGGGGGGTTCTTGGTGCAGCAGCAGTTAGTAGTCCGTTAGCTCTATTTGCTTAAAGAGCAGTGTACATGGGGAAGTGGAGAGGGGAGGGACATAGACGAGACATAAAGGTGTCAATTGGTTCTTTCTATTCGGTGCGAATGACCAGTTCCTGCCTTTTAGCACAGATGGCAGGGATTGGTCAGTTTTTACAGACTTGCAGCTCTCACAGAGGTCTGACTTTTTCGTTCCTTTTTATGAATACATGATGTATTGACTACTGTCAGGATGGAAGGACCATTTCTCTCCGTATAACAAAAAGTGTTTCTGAACAGGATTACCAACTTTGGCTTTAATTTCTTGAGAAAGTTTCTTAAAGTTATACCGTGTAACTGTTGACTCTGACATTAAGCCTAAAATGAGCAGTATTAGATGATTTTTCGGGCCACTATACAGTGATTGACGCGTATTAGCACTCTGAGCGGGCTGCCCTCGGCAGAAACCAGACATTGTAACTTTTGAGAGGCGGGCCGTCGATAAAAGTGCCGTAAAGCAAGTTGCTTTACGGCTCCTCATCCGTAAACACAGAAAGCTCTACTTGTGCTCTACTCGAAGCTTAGTCATGGCGGAACAAAGTAAAAAGGTGAAAGTGATGTCTGAGCAGGCCAGAAAAAAAAGAGGCAAAGGGATCACGGCAGATCAAAAACACGAGTGGACGTTGGAAAAGAATTCAGTCGTTGGAGATTTCTGAAACAGCAGCGTGGAAGCAAAACCCACTCTCTGTTTGCCACGGTATCATTAGACTGGTATGTAAGTTTGGCTGTTGTGTAAACATATGAAAATGTGATGCTTTTCTTTTTTTTCAGTCAGCGTTTATTTAAAACAACGTCAATAAGAGCCATATAAGCTGCCGATAGTTTCCTGTTAGCGAAACGCGGCTAGAATTAGAACAAAGCTAATGTGACTCCCTAAACATTTTGCGCAATTGTGGCTGGTTTGCAGCAATGAATGCGTTCTCTGTAATTCATATAAATATCAAAGAAGTAACAGAACAATCGGCAGTTTGCTTGGTTTAGTTGTATGGTTTTCATACGCTGTTCAGAAGGAAGCAGAGCCACTGTAATGTCCCGTAAGCTGAGCTAATCCAGACGTTCTCATAACAAACATGAGTTTTGCCAAAGTTACGACTTCATTCAGTGCACAAGACTGCAACTTGGTTTCGTGGCCGGTTTTGATTGCACATTTTTCTTTGTATTGTGCGTTTGTGTGTGTGATGTTTTATTGATGTAAACATATATAATTAGAAACAGAGGCGCGTACCTCTGCCAGGGGCAGATCCTCCAATGGTGAAAAATCCTTTAGAAAATTCTTGAATCTTGATGGACTCGTTTATTTCTATATCCAAACACGGGAGAGGAGATTTAAATTTGCGTCATTGCCGTGAGGCCTGTGAGACATTGGTGCTGTGCAGGTTTAGCGCTCTTAGTGGCCAAAAGTTACACGGTATAACTTTAAGGAAAACCTGGAGGGTACAGTGGTTTGAAAAGGTTTTGGCAACCCTGAAGGTCATACTTTCTTATGATTGCATGCACCTGTCTGTGAATTTCAAGGCTTGACCAGATCATCACTGATTTTATTCATTTTTTATTTGTGTTCCCCTCCCCCACTTGCCCTACAGGTGCCTATGGCACTTGTCAGGCCTTGTAAATAAGAATCTTGTTCTTAATGTCTTGCCTGGTTAAATAAAGGTTAAATAAAAAAAAATAAAAATCACAGCAATTTTGTGTTCCAATGGGCTTTATGCACAACTCCACTACTTCCTTAACTCAAGCCATCTCCTTTGTTTCCTGTCTTTCATTACTGGACAAATTGATTAATCCAGGTGCGCCTGACCTCAGTAACCATGACGACAGTGGCCAGATACACCTGGCTTAATCATTTTGTCCAGCAAACGACGGAGCTGGCTTAAAAGATAACTTCCTTTTTTACACCTTATTTCTAGTTCATACCTTTACTCACCGGTAAAATTTCTGAATCACTTTGACTCCTTCAGGAGATATTTAGATTAAGTCGCCCTCTGGTGAGCATCCATATATTGGGAGAGACGGTGCAGCCTCTCTATAAGATATTATCTGCATCAAAACTCCTACGGGTACTATTGCCCTGTGAATTCAGAGTTAGCCGCAGGGCGACTTAATCTAAATATCGCCCCTGAAGGAGTCAAAGTGATGGGCAGAAATTTTACCAGTGAGTAAATGCACATATGAACTCCTAGAATAAGGTCCACACACTCAAAAACAGAGGTACCAGTTTGTACTTTAAAGGGTACAAGGCTTGTTGCTGGGGGTGTTCCTTTTTGAAAGACATTTCTGTACCTTCGGTCCTGGTCCATTTTTGTACCTTATCAAGCTGTAAGAGTTAATAAAGTACAATTAAACCAATAAAAATGAAGAATAAAAGTCAATAAAATAGAGATTATGGCAACAATCAAAGTTGCTAATAATAAATGAATAATTCTTATATACACTGCCCGGCCAAAAGAAAAGTCGCCAACAAAAAAAGGTCAAACATTTAACATTTGGTTGGACCGCCTTTAGCTTTGATTGCGGCAGCATTCACTGTTTCCAGAAGCTTCTGCAATGTCACCAGATTTATTTGCATCCTGTTGCATCAATTTTTCACCAAGTTCTTGATGATGATTGTAGAGTCTGACCACAGCACATCCCAAAGATTCTCAATGGGGTTCAGGTCTGGACTCTGTGGTGGCCAATCCATGTGTGAAAATGATGTCTGATGATCCCTGAACCATCTTTCACAATCTGAGCCCGATGAATTCTGGAAACATCCATTGATAGAAAAACCTGGTCATTCAGTATATTCAGGTAGTCAGTTGACCTCATTCTTTGAGCACATACTGTTGCTGAACCTGGACCTGAGCAACTGCAGCAACCCCAGATCATCACACTGCCCCCACAGGCTCATACAGTAGCACTAGGCATGATGCTGCATCACTTCATCTGCCTTTCCGGCCACATTTCTTCCTGGAAGACGATGGTCCACTATCCTTCCAGTTTTTCATAATTTTTTCATAATGCGTTGGACTGTTCTGAACCCAGTTTTAGTAGTTTCTGCATCTCCTTAGATGTTTTCACCCTCTTGATGCCAATGATTTGACCCTTCTCAGACAGACTAACATCTTTTCCAAGACCACGGATGTGTCTTTCCACATGGTTCTTTAGGAAATGGGAGGCAAGTCATTGCACCAGTTGGGGTTAAATAACTTGTTGCCAGCTGAAAGATAATCGCCCATGCAGTATCCAATAGGAGGCTCGTACCTATTTGCTTAGTTAAATCCAGGTGGCGACTTTTTTTTTGGCCAGGCAGTGTAAATATTAGGCCAAACACATATATAATTATACATGTAATGAAAATCGTAATATAATAACTACAATTATACTACTGTTTAGAAGTACTGCTAAATATACTTATTGTACAAGCTACACACGTTTTTCAATGCTGCAGGTACCCTTAGGGTTGAAATGGTACAAATTTGTACTTTATATTACTTTGGACCCTTTTTCATAGTATATAGGTACACCTTTGGCCTCATAAAGACCAATATTGTACTTTTGAGAGAACATTTGTAAAAAATTTACCTACAGTTAAAGAAATGTTCCTGTCTCGTACCTCTATTTTTGAGTATGCGAGTTGAAAAAAAAGGAAGTTTTCCTTTAAATTCAGGAAGTAGTGGAGCTGTGCATAAAGCCCATTACGCAGAGCTAAGTAGTTACGGGTATTTTATTCAACAAATGACAAGAATGCCCAAATTTGCACCTAATTTTGTTTTGATACATATTGTACATCATCTGTTTGTCCAGTAGTTTCGCATCTGACTTATTACTGTTCATCAGTTATTTGATAGATCGAAATCAAGTTGCTGATCCAAACACCCATTGATTTATTAATGACAGTGCCCTACACAGAGCACTATCTAGTGCACTCATTCTGCTGGTTATTTGGACACGTAGCTGACTACTTTCTCCTCGCCACAGATGACGTGATTACCAGCTGTTACTGCAGCAACCATGGCAACACGAAAAAAATGCCATCCCAAATCAAATCCATAATTTTATGTATAAGATTTTTTACTCACTTACTCCTTTTGGGGGTTTTGCGACAATCAACCCTCCTGCCCACAATGCATTGTGGTCTATATTGACCCATCTAGGGATCATCAAAGCTCACTAGTTTTCAAGTTGCATTGTGGGTAATTGTGTGTACAGTACTTTTTTTCTGGACATTAGGACACCCCAAAAAATGGCGTCATCCTTGTAGGGAATAGGGTGTACATTCGGACACAGCCCAGATGTAACGAGGGGACAGGAAGTAGTCACAACAGAATAAACAAGGGGATGAACTTTCCAACAGAAACTGAAAAACAAACTAAACCACAGCAGGAAAAAAAGATCATGACTCAGTAGATATATGTTGGTATTTTAACTAATCAATAAATGGTTTGCCACCTTCAGCTGTTTAAACAAACTCATACAGTAGCTCTTAGTCAGTATAATCTATTACAGGCTGCAGAGTGCTTTTCCCCCACATGCTTAGATGAATTCAGTGTCTCACCCAAACACACTCTGACATGTGGACTGGGGAAACCAGGGATCAAACCACCAACTCTTGGCTTGGCAGACAGCTGCTCCTCCTCCAGCGCTACGGCTGCCCTGATATTGATAGCAAACATGATGCTTTCAAAGTATTGCAGACTACCACAAAGTGGAGAGGCTATTTTTCTTCTAAATTTGCAAACTAACATAAAGCTGAAAATTATTCAGACTGACAGGAAACATTTATCAGTTAGTCATGATATACTTTTATTGGTCAATTCTATTTAAGATGAAATAACAATACAAGCCTGAAATTTGCACCTGTACCACTTTTTCATGCATACTCACATAAACACAAGCAGCCCTTCAGCAGACAGTTGGACTCATTAAAACCTTCCTGACCTTTTTTTAATTGTAATTGTTGACTTCCTTCAGTGGGGAGTGAGCTTACTGATTAACAGAATCCAATTAACTGGCGCTGACTCTGAGTGTCGGGCTCGCTGTCTTGATTGCACCAAGCTAAAGGAATTGAGCAGAAACACCCAGCGGCTTTAAAAGAAAAAGCTCCATAAGAAGGTGCTTTTTACTCATTTACTGTAGAAACCAAGATTACCAAAAGAGGAACAACAGGGTTTTTTTTGTTTTTTTTTTCCATTTTTTCAAACTTAAATATGTACAAGAAAGTTGAATGCACATACTGAGCTGTTTTTAATTTTTTAATGAAATGAAATGAAAAATACTTTATTCATCCCAGAAGGGAATTTCAGCATTGTAAAAAGCTCACTCTTTTTTTTTTCTTTTAACAATATAACATTTATATGAAATGATCATATAACAATAATAAGTCAGTCAGTCTTGTTCTTTAGGGTGATGCTGCTGGCAGGAATGAATTTCTGTATCTCTTCGTCCTACAGCGAACCTGACGCAGCCTCCCACTGAACACACTCTGTTGATTTGTCACCGTTCACAAAAGCTATGCCAACTGAAAACACGAGTGGCGATACTGGACTGGGACCCACTACACATCATTTCTTTAATGAATTCATCAGCAGGTAGTTCCCAGAGCAGCAAAGTGAACCCGTCTCCTTTCACAAATCACCGTGCTGACTCTGCTGTAATTATAACGAGCGTATAATGTGGTGCTCTGCCGGCAAATTCAAGCACCTTTCGGGTTTGCTCATTTTGTTCGGCGTGATTCTGTTCACGTCGCTTTGGTTGAATAAACTAACTGAATTCGGGGAAAGCATGCCGTACAGCAGATGGATGGAATGAAAAAAAGTGACCATGTTTTTAAGAAATTTAATTTCAGGAACGCAACATCTGCTTATGAATAAATAATAAAGCTTTACTTCTTTTGAAGATTTTTCTAATAATAATTCAAATTGTTAATGTGGATAATAACTGTGAAATCACAATATTAAATCTATCTTATCACTACAATCTGTTCAAGCTCTCCCTTTAATATTCTTAGTGGTTTTTGTTGTTGTTTTCTTATGTCTACCTAAATTTAGTAGTAATATATATAAGAGCTAAACACAAAGATTGTCCTGCAATGTCCCTAAAAAGAACCCAAGAAACAACTTTGTTGTGCAGCATGTGCCCCTGTTTAGCCACTGATTCCAGCATTGACCATTATATAAGCTTAGTGTTTGATGCAAATACTGTATGTTAGATAAATGGGACTTCATAAATGAGTCCACATTAGAAATGGGACTTACGGCTCTTTGAAGGGAGCTGGATTTGAAGAGCCACTCCTTCTAAGGAACCATTCAAAAGACTGGCTCATTCTTATTCTCAATTCAATATTTTTCATTTTAGGATTCAATCAGCAATAACTAGTGTTTTATCAAGAAATGACCACTGGTAGCAATTTATAAGGCAAGATTTGTGATGGAATAATTCAAACTTGTACACCTCATTAATATAAAGGCCTAATATACACGTATAGGTGGGAAATATTCTAAATTATTGGTCACAATTTTCATTTGTCTTGTTTTCATTGTAAGTGATTTAGAAGCTGGCTCCATATCCCCGAGCTTTGACAGTGAGATCACTATTTTGGATTTTAACTCACCAAAACATTTGGCAAAACAAAAGCTAAACTGGCTACAACTAAATTCCATGCAAAACAACTTAACTCAAAATTTTCCACACAAGGACATTTTAACAAAATACAAAAAAGTTCAGACTAGATAAGAAAAAAGGCTAATGAAAAAATATATGTATCTATATAAAATAAAAAAAAAAAAAATGCAGGAAAATACAGAAATACAGTAGAAATATAGATATTTTATAGACTGTGAATTTTAGTAAATGTTTTGGAACTCACAGTTTCTGAGCAACACTTTCTGCCCATAGATGCATTCACATGAATGAAGAGTGTTGGACATCAGACTTCCGTGATGCACACACGTGTCACAGAAAGGCAGCATTGACAATTTGCATATAAAAAGAATGGCTCTTAAATGAATGGCTCACAACTGAGATCCGATTCTCAGCGTTCATTTAAAAGAGCCGTTCAAAAGAATCCATTCGTTCATGAGCATCACATCTCTAGTTAACATCAGTTAAAAAGTGCTGTATTGTATGTGTTTGCAAGTGGATGAGAAACATGTTTTACAGCATCTTCTACAGTGCTGTATATTCCAGGCTATAAGCTGCTACTTTGTCCACACGCTTTGAACGCTGCGGTTTGATCAATGATGCTGCTAACTGATGGATTGTTACAGGCAAATAAGTTTCATGAGGAAAATCAGGGGGAAAAAACAACACTTGATCCTCCTTATTTATGATTTTTCTCTTAATGCTCGAGCTCTACACATCAAATATTCATCATCCAGTGGCCACAAATGCGTTAAAATTGCTGCTGTATGAGGAATCTGGATTTGATGCTTATTCTGGGAGAAAACACTAAAAATGGAAAAGACTCCAGCTTCATGGGGGAGAACCAGAGCCACACACCAATACTTGTACCTTCTGATTGTATGATGGACATGAGCAAAGCCATACAGTTGGAATTTCAAAGATCAGATGTGAAGAAGGATAATTATGAGCAACAGCATAATGACATCTCTTTTTTTTTTTAACCAGCTGTGTTCCAGTCACCGTTTAGAAAAAAGACATTAACGGTTTGTGGCCGATATGTAGCCTTTGTTACTGGTTAGACTATTTAATTAAAAGTTTAAAAAAAAAACTTTCTGTGTAAATATCTCATGTTGGCTTATTGACAAATGTGGCCTGTACATGTACAAGTCTCATTTTCTTGTGCGTGTGGCTTGTATTCAGGAAAATATGTTACCTGGATAAGACTAAATTTAAGTGCAAGACCTCTGTAAAAGCAGACAGCATACAAATTTTAGCTTTCACTGCAAAGGAGGCCTCCAGGTGTGAAAATGGAAAAGCTCCTCTGCCATAACTTGTTGCATTTGATGAATCAGCCACAATGCATGTTAAAAACAGCCATTGGGTTGACATCCAGTCGCTAGTGTGTGACATGGCCCGTTAAGCGAAGCTCAGCTTTTACATGATGCAGCAACCTGGAAGCAGAAGTTGTGAAATGTGGTTTGTCAGCCTGGGAGGATGGGTACCATTCACATTTGAATAGATTAGATACCAATTTCCGGTACCAGGGAATCAGTATCAGTATCCAGCAGCATCAGTTTAGGTACTTTTGTGTGTGTTTTTATGGAAAAAACTGATTTATTTCTCATTCTCAACCACATAACAGTTGCTGCTTTCAGTCTATATGGTGTTGGAGCATCTGGTACACAGAGGGAAACTTAATGATGGAATAAATCAATGAGAAAAAAGAACTGATACTGTCGCTGCATTTTGCGCAGAGGTAAGATGGAGGCTAAGAGCTTCCAGCGCAGTGACCAAGCCCAGCTTAGGCTACTAACTTGGTGCAGACAGTTTTTGCCGGATTAACCAAACAAGCGTCTTCAGAGAGAGACGCAGACTAGATGGCAGATGTAAGTATTGTGGCTGGTGCAGCAGCTCGTGTGGGAACTCGGCTTTGATGAGGAGTTTAATAAGATGTGGGATGCGATGATGAAAAGAGGGGGAGATGTGACCCGCAAAGTTGACCTCGAACTGTTGGTTGGTGGCAAACTCATGAAGTATTTACATCATATTGAGTTCTTGAAGGACAGTTTATGAAGGCCCGCTGGTAATTATTTGCACCCTGTAAAGATCTGTGCCACTGACTATGACTTTTCCTCTAGCTTTGAGAAGAATATCGTGCTTAATCAGCTGCTTCCTCAGATTAGATGTATTCCCGCTACTTGTCTTGCATTTTGAATCACAAATATTGCAGCGAACTTGATGTTTTAGAGAAGTGGAGCCAGAAAAGCTTCAATCAGCTGCTTGTTATGACTGAATACGCGGGTCGCAGCGACTGATGTTATGCGTGTGATGTGACGTTCATGTCCGGCATAGAAATCACCAACTCTTGTAGATGTTTTAGGTCAGAAAGTTACGTAGTGTTACTGGAAAATCCCACTCTGACAGTTAGGGCAGGGCCTTGTTTGGCACGATTGGTTTAATCCCATCCCAACTCACCAGATGTCAAAAGTCTAGCACAAACGGCCTCTGGTCACACTTACAACGTTGGAAACACACCACTACGCCACCTTGTCATGTGACTGCATTTGCGTAAGTGACGGCGCTTGCTTCCAGTGGGTGGCGCTACTAGTCATTTGTGTTGTTTGACGCCCACCCAAACATGCTGATAACGCTTTTGTGTCTTCACAGTTTTCCGACAGCTGCCTGATGGTGAGCTTGTATAAGCTGCTAAACAAAATCAGAAGACCAGAACTGGTTTCTCCAGTTTAAGACAGATTCACATGACTTCACATTTCTGAGCTGCTCGGCTGATTGGAAGCAGAAATCTCCTGCCATCGCATTGATGACTGATTGTCCTCATAATCCTGCTGCAGAGGTTCAAACCTGATTTATAGCTGAAGTAGAGAATGATCAAAATTGAGCTTTTATTCAAATATGGTCCCTATTTAGGGCTGTCTTTCAATGCTAATTATGATGCTGAAGTCAGAGTTCTGTTGATATTTCTTGTTTGTCTTGACCTGAGTAAGTAAATGTTTTCTGCATCACTGGGCAGGGCTGATGCTATGCTGTTGCCCGTGCCCTGACATGTTCATTTGCCAGAAACAGTGATGCTGTTGCCTTTGACAGCTGAAGTGTGATGAAATCACACTGACCAGTAGTACAACATGGGCAAAAACATGAATTCAATGGGGGAAATGGATTCTCGACACACTGCATTCATGTTCACAGCCACCTGCTTTGCTGAAGAAGCCAGTGATAGTTGTTGCCATGGAGACCATTCAGCAGTGTAATCTCTGCATCTTGTGCCATTTGATTGCAGGGTCTATATCATTGCTAGATATAGATGACATGATGAGTGGCAATTCAGTATACTGTACAATCAGAACCTGTGTACGATGAGCCTCTTGAGATATACACACTTTTTGAAACTACAAAAATTGTATGAAACCTACAAAAGTGCAACCATTTTTAAAAGGTGTCTCGATACCTATTATATATATTCAATACATTTTTAAAACTGAATTATTCAGTTTTTTTCTGGTGTTTTAATCTTTGCAACACTTTGAGCAGCATGTTTGTGCAACAGATATGAAAACATGTTGAGTTGGGTTGGGTTTTAAAAGAAAAGACGAAAGTCTTCTGTGTTATGAAATGGTTCACTACGGACACAAAGAATCTAAACAGATTAGAACATGGACAGACTTTATTAACAATGAGGGCTGCAGGTCTGGACCGCAGGAACTGATTGATCTGTAGGAGAATCAGGTGAGTGACAGGGTTTAAGAGATCTGCACAATCTTGTTTAGAACAAGGTTTGACAACCTGTCCAGGTTACAGCAGACACAGTGGAGATACTGCAGGATGGTGTGGTCTGAGCGATGATCTTCCTTGGTTGGACGAGAGAAATTGGTAGGTAGAGCAGAATCCAGAAAGTCCAGAAAACCTTACCATAGGAGCAGAGCGAAATGCTTTTCAGACAGGGAGCAGGCAAGCGGGGGTTCAGATGGCAGAAATGGATCTGGTGTCTTGATAACTGAACTTGACATGAAAAGACTGGAAGCTTCAGATAATCTGGCACTAGCGCAGCAGCTGGGAGAGATGAGGGCCCTCCCAATACACAGCCTAGCCCTACTTTTTAGCCCTATTCCTAAATTTTGCGTGTTCCCATTAGGTGTTCCTTTTTGCATGTAGGGGTAGGGGGTTTGAATCCAACCCTTCAGAGCGAGGGATTTCAGATGCTGACTTGCCAATGAAGGACCAGAAGAAATTCCCCAGAGCTTTTCGTCATCATTTGCATACAGAATCAAACAAAAACAGCAACCCCCGGAGAGCGAGAGGACTCGGAGAAGAAAACTCTCTAGTGTAGATATGTACACATTACACATTTGCTCATAATGGCAGCCAGACTAACCACGCTAGCTAGGCTAAAATACTGATGAAAAGCTTGCGAAGGCTTTTCGGCAGTTTTCAAAAGACAACAGTCGTCAATGGCAATGTCTTCTCTATGTTGTAAATCAACCGAAGCATGATGAGTGATGAAACAAAAGAAAAACGACTGCAACTGTTAACTCCATGTTGCTGCTTGCTGTGCTGTTATGGTCAGACGTAGCCTATGATTAAACGTCACTACACAGTTGCTTACATGCCTGAATGTAAATGCAGCAAATGGTGTCCCAATTCCGAGCAAAGATTACAAAGCCCTGCCCCCTGTAGCTTCAATTCGAGGGTGTAGTGGTAGTGGGTGAGGGTTGAAAGTAGGGGTACATTGGGATTGTGCCGAATATATAACTTGAGATGATTTTGCAGACACAGGTGAGCTTAGTTAGGTGCTTGGAGAGTTGAGGGTAAGGAGTTTAAGGCCCGCTACCCACTGGATACAAGCATAACAGATTTATGCGCTTACAAATTTTGTATCTGATCGGGCGTCGATGCATTTCTATGGGACCTGAAGTCAGCAGTGATTTCACTCCCAATTACATCGTGTCACCCTTGTTAAACCGACGCCCCCTTGTTTATCTCGTGCATGTGCTTAGTTGTATTAACACCCCAAACTCCCTTGTTTCTTGTGTGCCTGTATCCTTCCTTGATCCCCTCTACATGCAACCCAATAATCAGATAACTCAAGAAATCTTAATATGATCAAATTGTTGGTGCGCATGTCAACAGGTTCATTGACAGGTCATACCCTGGCAACCCCACTTCATTCACAATGCGTCTTCATCTCCTGCTTACATGCAGATCCAAGATGGAAATGGACTGAATTCTCCACTTTTTACACCCCACTTCCTGCCATATGTCACAAATTCAGCTGTGCCAAGCACAGAAATTAAACCTGACCCCAAAACGATCGCTGCACAAGCCTATTCGTGCCTGGTGGAAAAGATTTGATCTGTTGAGATGGCCGCCCAATTTTTTTCTCAAAAATTTGTCTCTATTCATGCGTCTGCCGGTTCTGGTGAAAAAACAGGGTAATGAGGAATGGAAAACCCGTTCAAAGACAACAGGAAAAACGCAATGAATGAGCAGTCCAGAAGCATGAATCATGACAGAATATTCTGTTTCTCTGTGCTTAAAATGTACTTCCCATCAGTTTATTCAAGCTGCTTTTGTTTTATAGTGTTGATGTCCTGTTATTGTGCTGAGATATCTATTTTAACACAGTGTGGGATGTTTGAAGTATCTATAATGATGACTCTTAGAGAAATTACACAATTCACAAAACACCTCAAACAAGTATTTGTTATAGTTTCACAGCATATTTGGGAGAGAAAAGTTTTTTCTTGGGCCTTTAAGAACACTGGTAGCAGGTATAAATTATCTGATGTCACACTGGGCAGAGCTCCGTCTTTATACCATTAAGAGAAGCTTTTAGCTCTGTTCAAACATTGCAAAGGACACTGCTGCTTATAACTAAACCCAATACAAACATGATGTAGGAAATGCATTAATGACACTGTTATAGTGTCATTGTGTCAAGAGCAACTAACCTACCTAAACATCTTGAAAGTATCACAGATAAAGTCTGTTATATGAATCTGCTAAAAAAAATAAAAAATGCAGACATTCGTGCCTATTGAATCTGATTCAGAATGACAGGCAGCAAAGAAGACAGGAGATGGATGCAGAGAAGTGTGTCCTCTCTGAATTTCCCTCTAGAAAAATCATCTTACAGCAGACAGTCAAGGTTTTAGATGACTTTCTGAAAGGCTGCCTCCCAACAAGGAGCATTATCTGTCTGACTGCTCTGTGCTATTACTCAGCAGTTACAGAGAGAAACCCTCCTCTGTTAATGGAAAACAACAATATCCAAACATCCTTTCAGCTTTGAGTCTGTCTGCTGCTTTAAAAGATTAATTATATGCGGTGATAGAATATGCAGGATTTTTTCTTATCGAAAACAGTTTAGGTTTAATGCTTCTAACACAAACCTGCTGTTTTTTATACTCACAGTCTCATGTCACATTAAAGCAATGTTGAAGTATTTTAATTTGTTGTTTTATGCAGCTACACAACATTAATCACTTTTTTCTTACATTTATGCCAGTGGTGCACAATCTGCAGAAATACAGTGGAGAAATACATCTTTTTTTTCATCAAAAGAAATGCCTGTGTCTGCAAGTTCATCAGATTTCCGTTTGGTCTTTAAACGGACCCTGACCCCCTCTTTGTTTTGGTGTGTTCGGGACGTTTCTGGGGATTCGGAACGATTTGCGTGTTGTCTCCGGCCAATGATAGAGCTAAGGGGGTAGCGCTCTGTGGGGATAAACTTGTGGATTTGAGCAAACTTTTTTTTTTTTTTTTTAAACGTCGACTGGAGCTGACACCAGATTCACTCGAATTCTTGATAAAAATGGCGGATGCAGCGAAGAAAAGGAAGTATTTTGCAGCCAAAAGAGCTTTAGATAATGCACGCTTGAAAAGCAGGGTTAATATTGATTTGTCTTTCACCTGCTTCCGAGCTTTGAAGAAGGGGCTTGGGGTTAAAGAGCAATGTGACCATTAGCCCGTGAAGAGGGGCTCTCAGTTTGAATAGTGTTCACAGACAGAAACGGGGGAACACTCCAGACTCTACCTTTAATGATATTAACATCATCATCCACGGGGTTCGTGCTTGCAGTACCTGTTTTAAAACCTTGTCCTAAGTAGGGATGGGCGATACTGACATTTTTCTTGTTAATACAATACCAGTAGTTTATGGCACTTTTTCATCAATTGCAATGTCGATATCGATACTTTTTGTCTCTTAAAGAAAATCACATGATTGTACAGTTTGCATGAAAGGGACTTGAAGCAAGATTAAGAAACGAAACTCGTGACTGGCGCTTAAGGTAACTGCAACCACGAGCCAAGCCGTCATGGGAGCGTGCAAAACTGAAGCTATAATGTTGTTTACTACGCTTTTTCTTCATAGTTCCACTTTTTAGTGTCTTACAGTTGATCTGGATCGTTTGCTGACGGCAGAAGAATCCATAACTATCGCTTACAGTGTTTGAATTTAACGCGACCGTCTTCTTCCTGTATCAAAACTGTGGATGTAGCATCATTTCACGTCCGCAGGGGAGCGCGGGAAATTCAGACACCGAATTGCAGCGCATTTTGCAGCACACAACCTGTTCAATGCAACTGAGAGAAACGTGGGTGGAAACGTTATTTTTGGTATTTAGCCAATTAATCACCCATTATTATTTTAAAAAATGGACATGCATGTTTGTTTGTTTTTTTTATTCCTGCTTCTAGTCCCTTTAATATCGTGAATATAAGAGCAAAGTGAAACATAAGTAAAACTTGAGAACAGAAAAGAAATGCTTTTAAACAATGATAAATTATATCGATGAGTAAATAAAACAAAAGTAAGATTAAAAACTTCTTTCAGTTATCACACAACTTAAAGGTATAGTTCACCCACAGAATGATGTAACTTTATTTTCCACTTACCCTCATGGTGAGCAAGACTCTGGAGCACTTTTTTAATATCTCAAATGCAGCCGGCGATCAGGAAGGCTTCTCGTTTTCCCCCATCTTTCATATAATGGAGTTCGCCGGGACCCGAGCCAAAAGGTCCATAAAAGTCCACAAAAACTTGTCAATATTCCTCGATACTGCTTGTCCAATGTAATCCAAGTGTCCTGAGGGGGTAGCGTCCAGAATTTACTCGAAACGAATAGAAGTACATCGCATCTCCTGCAAGCACGCGGATACCGTTCATGAAACTACGGAAGACGCGGCAGACGAGATTGCGTGTTCTCTTTTTCTTTTTTTCTTTCTTTTAAATCAATATCCAACCCCTCTTGTGTTTGTCCCGGTTTGTCTGCAGCTCTGTCGCTGTTAGCACGATGTAAATAGCGAATTTCTTCTTTTACGCTTACATTATCAGCACAGTAGGGTCTGAACGCCGAGGCTTCCGTAGTTTTATGAACGCGCATATGCACTCTTCCGAAAAAAAAAAAGATGTACTACTGTTTAGGCTCTAAAAATATACTAAATGATGTCTTTTCGAGTAAGTTCTGGACACTACCCACTCAGGACACTTGGATTACATTGGACAAGCAGTACTGAGGAATATTGCCAAGTTTTTGTGGACTTTTATGGACCTTTTTGGCTCGGGTCCCGGCGAACTCCATTATATGAAAGTTGGGGGAAAACGAGAAGCCTTCCTGATCGCCAGCTGCATTTGAGATATTAAAAAAGTGCTCCAGAGTCTTGCTCACCATGAGGGTAAATGGAAAATAAAGTTACATCATTCTGTGGGTGAACTATTCCTTTAAGTACTGGTTAAGATTATTTAAATTTATTCAGTGGAAAATGTTCAAATATAAAATGTAATCGCAATATTATAAATTTACAAGAACCTGCATTAAAGCACTGAAAAATATCAAAACATCATCATCAGTAACAGAAGCAGCAGCATCATGACATCTGATTGGCTACCACCATCATGTGATACAGAAGTTAGAATCTGGCTGCTTTTACATCATTTCATTGCCTAAAACTCTCAGAAGTGGAAACAAATTTCATGTTTTGTATCTGTACGGTGGTATCACGATACTCAAAATAGTATCGATTCCGATATTTTGTCTGGCTCTTATTGAGGTATCAACTCCAGGGTATCAATATGCCCATCCGTAGTCCTAAGTGGAAGCAAAAACAGGACTTTAGGGTCTGTTGTTCATGGAACAATTATACTTAGAGCATAATGTATCAAAAGAGGCAGCCATGAAGAGGTATGCTACGCATGAACCAAGTCAACACCATCACAAACAAGTGTAACCATGCAGTGTGCTCGTACTGAGCAGGATTAATGTGTTTGTGCATGTGTAAGGAAACTACTGTGTGTAAATGGCCCCCTTTGGGTTTTTCTACTAAGTGTATCACATCAAAACGTGCTTTTCTGACATTACTGGTTGCCAATTCCCTCTCAGTTTTCAGGTTTGTATTTTTCTGTGAAACCAGGCTGGTGCAGAAGGGTCACAGTTTCACAGGCTTGATGTGTTGAGGCAGCTTTATACACAGAGTGGATCACATGAATGATTGGCACTCGGACTGCAGATATCTGGAGAATAATGGAAAGAAAATCTAAGATAATTAGAAAGCCTGCTACTTTCTTATTACCTGCAACACCCTTCAGAAAGTCCTACAAAACTTTGACAGTAAAAATAGAAATATTTCAATGATTAACAGATAAGCTCAGTCAATTATAACTTCCTAAAAACATTATTTTATCATCTGTATCTGTTGAAGGATGTTGCTTTTTAGAACTTTGTCTTCTTCTTTTGTCTTTATTTTCAGACATTCTTCTTTGTACTAAACCTATCCTGCGCAGCATCATGACAGCATGATGGTGGCTGCCGTGTTTGCAGAACAAGAAGAGCCTTTTAAATATGAGGTTCCCCTTAAATGTTAAATGTATTTCTTTGTTTTTATTTCATTTTATTATCTTAAAATTGGAATATTTCCAAATTTACACTTAACACCTTGGCCGGAGTGATAAATGAAGGGAGCGGGTGAAAGGGAAAGAAGAGTTAAAAGAGAGAGAAAAAAGGTGGAAAACAACCACAACTGTGCAGTCAAACACAAACAGAAAATCAGACAACCAGAAAGAGGCAATAAACATTGTAAGGCCTCTAAGAAAAAGCAGCAGAGACTCTAAATGAATTCAGTCTGTCCTCCCCGGAGATCTGCTGTCTGTCTGTCTGTGCCGGCATCTTTCCCCTGACAAGCTGACCCCCCTGCCCTTTCTCTAGATGTATCGGTGAGCCTGTTGTCCCTGCTGGTGACCACCTG
Source organism: Atherinomorus stipes (assembly GCA_023101725.1). Lineage (NCBI taxonomy): Eukaryota > Metazoa > Chordata > Actinopteri > Atheriniformes > Atherinidae > Atherinomorus > Atherinomorus stipes. The sequence continues at coordinate 120,900 of JALJCO010000989.1, forward strand.
TGGTCTGGCCCTCTTCAGCGTCTCCCTCTTTGTTTCATGGAAGCTGTGCTGGGTGCCCCTGAGTGGCCGTTTCCTCCCAGATGTTCTCAAGGGGGCGCACTTCTTGGGAGGAGACCAACAACCTGTCCTCACCGAGGTAAGGATGATGTCACAAGTACTTAAAGGATCTTTTTTTTTCCAACTTGGACCTTATTTCTAGGAGTTTATACGTGCATTTACTCACTGGTAAAATTTCTGTATCACTTTGAGTCCTTCGGGGGCGATAAATAGATTATGTTGCCCTCTGGCGTACATCCATATACTGGGAGAGATGGGGCAGCCTCTCTATAAGGCAAAACTCCTTCATTTCACCAATACTTTGAGTATAGTAAACAAACAAATGAATACCATTGTCCTGCGAGTTCCTAGAAATAAGGTCCAGGCTGAAAAAAACAGAAAGTTATCCTTTAAATTTAGGATTAAATCTAGGATTGTGTGAGATCACTCGCACACGCTGTTTTGGTCTAGCTGATTACATGACGATTAAAGGCCATTTCCTTATAAAGTTGGAGCAGGGCTCTAAGTAGCACCCCCCAGCCTGCTAAATGTGGGTTAAAATAAAATTTGATGGGTCATCAGCCAGGGAGGGAAGTGAGGTCCTGCAGGTGGAGGAGTTTAAGTATCGCAGCGTTTTGTTTGAGCGTGATGGAAGAATGAATCAGGAGATTGACGGGTGAATCAATGCAGTGATGCTGACTGCGTCGGTGTATCGTGGTGAAGAAGCTGAGCCAAAAGGAGAAGCTCTTGATTTACTGGCTGATCTACGTTCCTACCTTCACCTTTGGTCATGAGCTGAGGTAGGTACTGAAGAACAAGATCATGAATACAAGCAGCCAAAATGAGTTTTCTCTGCAGGATGGCTCTCCCTTAGAGACACAGCTATGCTCAGTCATCCTGCAAGGGCTCAGCGTAAAACTGTTGTTCCTCCACCTGGAGAGGAGCCAGATGAGGTATCTGATGAGGATGCTTCCTGGATGCCTTCCTGGGCTTGTCGCACTGGGACGAGACCCTGGGGAAGACCCAGGACACGCTGGATGGACTATACTCTTAGCTGGCCTGGGAATGCTTCAGGATCCCCTCGGGCCACCTGACAGATGTGACTGGAAGGATAAAAGTTTAGGTTTAGCTGCTTAGGCAGCTGCCTCACGACCCAACCCCAGATAAACGGCAAGATAATGGATGGATGGATGGATGGATGGATGGATGGATGGATGGATGGATGGATGGATGAGACTCCATACAGGGACGAGGCTTTATTTGATGGGCACACCACGCAGCCAGTCACATGCAAGAGGACAGATGCTCAAACAACACGTTTATTTTCTTAATGCTGATTGACTTTCGCAGAAATCCACCTTCCACTGTACCAACGTTTATCAATGGAAAGCCATGGAACAACACTGATGCAATTTGTAAAAAGGCTAATCAGAGATTGTTCTTCCTGAGGAAGTTAAGAGGATTCAGTGTTGACTGATCTCTTTTAAAAATGTTTTATTCATGCTTTATTGGGTCCATTTTGACTTTTGCAATGATCTGCTGGTTTGGTAAGCTTAGCATTGCGAGCAAAAACAAGCTGAGAAATATTGTCAAACTTATTAGTAAGATTGTTGGCATAGACCTGATTGATCTTAACCATGTTTTTCAAGTAAGAGTCGCTAAGAAGGCAAAAACTATCCTGGATGACCCACAGCACCCCCTACATGCAGAGTTAAAACTCTTGCCAACATGGAGATTTGCTTATATTAGTAAGGCCAAATCTAATAGATACCTAAGGTCATTTGTCCCATCAGCTGTTGGTTTTTTAAATAAGTTATAGGCGCTTGATGCCATTGCATAAATTGCGTTGTTGGGCTTTTTTAAATAAATCATAGACTATTGCTGCCTCTCGCATATTGTTTTTGAACTATACAGTGTTGTATTGCATTTATTCTTACCTTTTTTTCTCTCTCTCTTTTTTTATCTCACTGTCCATGATGTAATGTAATCCACAAGTTAGTATGTTTTTCTTGTTGTTTGCTCGGTTCTGTGTATGTATGGACTACAGCTGCAAAACAAACAGACAGTAAAGGTTTTTTTTTTTTTATCTTATCTTATCTTATCTTAATAAAATTGGCTTACAGACTGAGGAAATCTCATTTTGAGCTAAATCCCAAATCAGATAAAGAAATGAACCATGCAAATGACAAAACATAACTGGACAGACATTCAAATGATGCAGTATACGTTTGCTTATTCCTGCACATAATAGACTTTTTTCACATGACCTGTTCATATTAGGTCTTTTCACATAATTTCTATCGGAATAAGGTCATTCCAGAATATTAGATTCACCATTTTTTTTTTTTTTTTTTTTTTTTTTTTTTTTTTTTACCATATTTGGTCGAGTAAAGTGTCACTGTCAGGTCTCTCAGAAGTCAGCACTCCAACAGTCATGGCCCAGATGCATCAGTGCATTTTCTCTGTGATCAAACCAAAACTTTTCCATCTGCTTCACATGATCTAAAGTAAACTACGGGTTGTGTTTTCTTTTTGGAGAGCAGCAGCATTTTCTTTGCTGCCATGCTGAGCACTGCATTGTTGCTCAGTGTTCTTATTGTAAACATTTACATTAATCAATGTCACAGAGACCTTTAGTTTCTGAGAAGCTACCGTTTGTGACCCTGCAGACCATTATATGCCTTGCTCTTACTGAGATATCTGTGTACCACCTCTGAGCAGCTTACTGAGAGCTGTGAATCACCTCTACATTATCTTGATCATAATTAAGCTTTTAAAATAAGCCACTTCTGGAGTTTCAAACACTTTCGTACATTTGCATTTTGTCTCAATAAATAAATGGTGTAATAGTTCATCAAGCCTATTTCTACAATTTAAAAAAAAACAACAGAAATCAATGCAACCATAATTGTTTTTCTAGATAATTGATGTTTTGTTTTTGTTTTTTTTATTGCATGCACTGTTGTCTGTACTAGAAGCCACAGGTACCGATAGAGCAGATTAGATCAGCAGCTGCAGGCTGTCTGCAAACATGAGTCACAAGAAGTTAAGATAACTCCACACGCCAATACTTTCTTATTGTTTTAGAGTTTTTGCAGGTATAAATGACCATTCCTGGCTAATAACTCTAAAAGAATAATCACAGTAGCATAAACTGTCATATTTTCTGTGCAGGTGGATGGGGAGGAAAGGGAGTACAGCGAGGACGGCTGTGTGAAGGAGCCATCAGGCCCCCCGTCTGCTGTGGCTGTTCCAGAGTCAGCTCTGAAGATAAGCCACACATCACCTGACATCCCGCTGGAGACCCAGACCAAGGTGGAGAAAAACCAGGTTCACACTCTGGCCAGGGACCGGGTTCAAAGACAGATTACTGAGCCCACGTCATCTGTACGGTCAGTACACCAGTCCCCAAGGGTTCTGTCTGGTTTTTGATGTTATTGGGGGGATTAAGTGCAGATAGGAACACAGATGGGCTTCAGAGATGCTATCAGGAGGCTGACATCACGACACATCAGGCCTTAGGGGATGCAGTAGCTGTGTAGATGCATCGCAGCAACAATAATTGGAGTTTAGAGAATTGTGAATGGAAAATGGTTTATAGCCGATGTTTTATAAGATTATATCACTTTTTTGCAGGCACAACTCCATCCGCCGTCAGTTGAACTTGTCCAACCCTGACTTCAATCCTGCTCAGTTCCAGCGCCAAGACTCTCTCTCCGGTTTGGGCCGGATCAAACCAGAACTGTACAAGCAGCGGTCAGTGGACGCAGAAGACGGCCGCCGGACCGACAGCTGTGGGCGGCTTCACTTCATCCTGAAATTTGACTTTGACCTGGAGCAGCTGATTGTGAAGATCCACAAGGCCCAGGATCTTCCTGCCAAGGACTTCTCAGGAACCTCCGATCCTTACGTCAAGATCTACCTGCTGCCTGACCGCAAAACCAAGCACCAGACCAAGGTGCACCGCAAGACTCTCAACCCTGTGTTTGACGAGGTGTTTCTCTTTCCTGTGGCATACTCCGAGCTGTCAAACCGCAAGCTGCACTTCAGCGTTTATGACTTTGACAGGTTCTCCCGCCATGATTTGATCGGCCAAGTGGTGGTGGACAACTTCCTGGATCTGGCTGACTTTCCCCGGGAGACAAAACTGTGCCGCGACATAGATTATGTAACCTCGGTGAGAACTTTAATCCCTTTTTCTTTTTTATTCTGTCTCTTTAACTCCACTGCACTAATTGCATTCTGGATTTTTATGATTAACAAACAGGTTTCCAGGTCATTAGGTTAGCTAATCTGCTAAAACTGGATTTCTATGCAAGCATGGATCCAGTCTTAATAACAGTCTGGATGAAATTTCCTCAAACACTCATTCAGAGAGACCACCAGCAGAGGAAAAGTGTATCGGCAGCGTCGTATCTCATTTTCTCTCCAAGTGGAATTCATCTGCAATTTTGAGAGGCAGAGACATAAAAATATACTTAGACACAGTTAATGTTTGATGAAAGCAGTAGGAAACACTTGGGGGTAGTGACCCAGATCTACAGACTGGGGATGGCTTGACAGAGATGCAGCGCCACTGTCTATATTACATTATTCACTTGGATAAATCTATAGAGCTGGAGGTTAGATCCTCCTGCCAGCATATCCCTCTTGGTTTCGCTTCCTTTTTTGAAGGAGGTTTGAATTTTGGTGTGACTTCTTGTTTAAGGGCAGTCAGTATAAGATCACTGTCCAGCTTTTAGAGAAAAACAGCCTATAAAGACCTTGATATTTTTGCACCTTTTGAATCTTTTGTCAACTATCACTATTAGGATGCAGAATATCACGTTATGATTCTGAACTGCTGCTCCTCTTACAAGCATTGCTCTGCTGTGTACAGAAGCTTGCAAACCAAGTATAATATACTTTTTATCTAACTGATTTCTCATTCAAATTTTGTTCAGCTTCTTTCCACCAAACTAACACCACTTCTATCTTTGGGTGCAGGAATGCATCTGTGCATGAAAGTGTTATACCGTGCTACTAATAATGTACTACGTTTGACACTTTGCTGCCTTCCTGCATGTTCATCCTTCTGCCTTAGAAAAGAAAAATTCCTTTTTTTCAGAATTTTCTGGGCAGAAAATGTACTAGTGAGCTTAATAAGGCTGCTTGGAGGTACATATGCTTGAATAAGGCATGTATCTCGGTCAAGGAAGCTTAAATTGCTATTTTTTTGTCTGTTAACAGCTCTTTAGGCTGCTAATCTGATTGATGTTTCTTTTGCTTTGTGTGTGTTGAACTGCTTGTGCAGCTCCGTTTGTTGTTCGTCATTCTGGCGTCACTGCCGGCTTCATCGTGTGGTTGTGTTTTGGTTCTTGTGGATGATGGCAGTGTATTCGTTGTGACTGCATTTCAGTCATAATGGATTCATCTCCTTGATTCTCTTGAACTGGAAAAGAGACTAAAGCCAGATGAACAAAAATGACATACAGTTAATTAAAGAGTCACGGACATCAGCGAGTGCAGCATGCGTTAATAAGTTCCAAATGAAATAGCCTGACATTTCTGATAAAATTAACAGATAGACAATTTTACGCAATGCAGACGCTAAACAATATTTCGCTTGGCAACAGAGTGATTGTTGTTGAGAGCTGGTGCTTTTCAAAGTCAAGCAATTCCCTCTCCTACAAACCTGCTTCTCATGTGAGAGAAAAACTGACTATCCAGAGGCCTGGAAACTCAATGGTATGTGGGGAGGTAACCATGGGAACAGCATAGTTACTAAACCACAATATAAGAGCATGTTTTCAGTGGTCAAAGGAGCAATAAGAAAATTCCTTTGTTTCAAACTTTGATGCTCTAGATGTGTAATTCCATCTGTAAGAGAGCATGACATCACACACCATCTCTCTGTGCTGATATCCAGCCTCATGATTACAAAGGTTATCTGCCCTTACAGTACGTGCATGTTTGTGCATGTGAATTTCAGCATTCTTCCTGAACTTAGACTAGGCCAGATAGACGTTACCATTAAAAAGAAAAAAAGATGAGTTGAGGCACTCTGGATTTGCGGGTGATTGATTTTATTCACCCACCTCACGCACCAACGCGTTTGGGCTGTTAAGCTTCGTCAGAGTAAAGCAGAACACAGGTGCTGGCTCCCTTGAATAAATGGGAGAGGTCACGTAATCAAAAAATGTGAACAAAAAACAAAAATATACATACAGAAAATGTATAGGGTGGGTATAACACCATACAAAATCATTCGGGGGGCCATGTAAAACATGTCCTATAGTGCATAAATATAAACACTACATGAATACATGTTGTTTAACACGTTTTGTTACGTCTAAGAGACCAGAGTTATGCTGATAACCATAAAGTATTTTGAATTTCCTATACATAGCGTGATGACATACATATATATATATAGATGGGTTTCCTGTTTACAAACATTGGCAGTTGCGCGCGCAACCAGGGGGCAAAAAGCCTGTGTTTTGTATTGGAATCTACGGCCAAACACGCACTCATATCATTCATAAAAATGTAAAGTAACCCGACAAAACAAACAGAGATCGTTGTGTTTTAAATTATATTGAATAAATCTGTATTTTGATGACGAATAACAAAACACCGACGCTGCGTTGCTGTGTTATATTTCTATCACGATTACACTAACTTGGCAAGGGAGTCATCACCCGGAAACAGCATTTTTCTGGTTAAAACATGGATATTATTCGTGTTGGACCTCATTTGAAATTTGCCTGAAAAACCTGAGTTAGAAAGCGGCTTAAACTTTCGTTTAGACTCTTTGTTAAAACCAAAAGAGGCCACAACAGTCTGCTGTTTGCAGCAGGTTCAGCTCTGTGTCGTCCTCACCTCCTCCATACAGGAGCAACTTTCACTAGTTTGGGATTAAACCAGGCAAAGATGACATCATCACTACGTTTGGAAAGGAGCTGATTCCAGCTGTTAGGGACTAACACGCATCGCTGTCGGTAAGTTTCGCTGCCTGTGTAACGTTCTGCTTTATTGTGTATGAGATCGTGGTGGACAGTAGACAGACTAGCTAACTGCTAGCAAGCTAACAGTTTAAACTCAAACGCCATCTGATTTACAACCCCGTACTTCGTAAACGGCTCCACCATCAGTTTCTTCTTCTCTTTTAAGTTCGTGCCTTAGCAGCAGAGGATGGCTGTCACACACAGTGTTTACAGTTTATGTCATGCGGCGGTGATGCTGGTATTACAGTCTTCCCACTAGAATACGGGAATAATTTCTGCCTCCGCCGTGGTTTAATCCTACATGTGACCATGGTGAAAGACTAAATACATCATAGTCTGAACCAGAATAAGTTAGCTGGGAGGGTTTTCTGAAGATCAGTCACGCCTACTGTCCTATTTTCACCATTTTCAACTGTTTACATGCATTAATATTTTGATTTTTGCAACCGAACAAATACCAGGACTCAAACATTATATTTCCCCGACACTGCCACGTCATAGCTTGACCTAATCTGCATTAAAAGTCGAGTTTTGTATGTAAAACACACGTCTTCTCATAGTTCAATAATGCTTTTCCTCTGTTTTATTGCCCCCTGGTTGCGTGCGCATCCTATCTGTGACGTTGCTCAGAAACCCATCTATAATATTGAACAATAAATGCAAGACGCATACATGTAAAACAATGCAGCTATACTGTACTAACTAGACTATATGAAAAACACTAGTTCCTACACATAAAGTGTTATGCTATCACTCTCACAATATAACCTGTACTGTGTACAAGAGAAATGCCAAAAATGATAATAATGATTACAAATATACTTTATTAATGCCAATTAGGAAATTCATTCTGTGCATTTAACCCATCTCAGGTTGAATCTGAGAGCAGTAGGCTGCTATTTAAAGTGCCCGGGGAGCAGTTGGTGGGGGTTAAGGACCTTGCTCAAGGGTCCACAGTGGTTCACCTGAGTGTCTGTGTTGGGGACTTGAACCTGGGTCTGCCGCACCAAAGCCCACGAAATTACTACTACGCTACCCACTTACCCACTCCCACTCCCCCTGATCAGAGAAAAACAGTCTCCTCATTAATTCCAGGGTGAGACATGGCACTGAGGCAGTCTATCCAGAAAGTTTCTCTGTGGAGGAGTTGTTGGAGTCTATCAGCACCCCTTGCAGGTGGTAGGACCACTTCAATGACCAAAGCTTTAAGGTAGTTGGGGCTGCTGTGGCCAGCCTTCTTGTAATGTTTAGCCATGGGATAAAGTAGGTTTTGCGTTCTAATGGCGTTCTCTTCGTGCGGCCAACATAAAAACATCCACATTTACACTCCAGTCTGTAAATTACATACAGTACACACTCAAAAATAGAGGTACCAATTTGTACTTAAGAGGGTACAAAGCTTGTCGCTGGGGGTGTTCCTTTTTGAAAGACATTTCTGTACCCTTCGGTCCTGGTCTATTTTTGTACCTTATGAAGCTGCATGAGTTAATAACGTACAATTAAAACAAAAAAAATGATGAATAAAAGTCAATAAAAAAGACAACAATCAAAGATGCTAATAATAAATAAATAATTGTTACATAAATATTAGGCCAAACACATATATTATGCATGTAATTATTACTTTGATTATTATGATTATTATGAAAATCATAATATAATAACTATAATTATACTACTGTTTAGAAGTACTGGTATTTATAGTTATTGTACAAGCTACGCACATTTTTCAATGCTGCAGGTACCCTTAGGGTTGAAATGGTACAAATTTGTATTTTATATTACTTTGGACCATTTTTCATAGTTTAAAGGTACACTTCTGGTTTCATAAAGACCAATATTGTACTTTTGAGAGAACATTTGTAAAAAAAAATGTACCTACAGGTACAGAAATGTTCCTGTCTCATACCTCTGTTTTTGAGTGTGTCGGTTGCCCGCAGAGAAACTTTCTGACCTCATTAACTGGCTAGACACACCTGGATTAATCAGTTTGCCCAATAATGAAAGACAGGAAACAGAGGAGCACTACTAAGTTCAGGAAGGAGTGGAGTCATGCATATAGCCCATACTGCACTTTCTTTCTTTCCTACGTTTCCATCAACATCGTAAAGTTGCTTTATGGTAGCCATCGTGCATCTCCTCTCTCTCTTCCCTCTCACCAACAGTGAGGGAGCATTGTCAAGTGTTTATTGCTGCACGTTTTTCCATCGCTGTGTTGTTTACTGGTGGATCTGTGGAAATTTTACTGAAGCACACCACTAGTGGGCGCCCTCAGCGCATTTGTTGCCCTAGGCCAGGGGTCGGCAACCCAAAATGTTCAAAGAGCCATATTGGACCAAAAAAACTAAAAACAAATCTGTCTGGAGCCGCAAAAATGTAAAAGTCTTAAATAAGCCGGTCGGCAACCTGTTTCAGCCAAACAGCCTTTTAGACCCGTTTCCTACAATAAAGAAAACACTGGAGCATCAACTGACTTTTAATATTGATAATTAAATAAAACTTTAACGTTAAATGTGTTGCATTTAACATAAAAACGAGAAAACGAAATTACATTTCTGCATCCAGCAAAAAAACATTTTAAACTAAAAAAAAAAGAAAAGACGTCGGGTTGAAGGTCACTTTTTTAAAAAAAAAATCTATTTTAGTTGTTGTATTTATGTAGGATGGAAAAGACGCAGCTTTAATAATCTACCAGCAGCAAACCAATCCTTTTACTGGCGCGGGCAGTAAGCTACCCGAAAAATGAAATTACTGTTTCACAAAATATGAACATAGCTACGCAAAATAATCTGGTCAGCAGTGAAAACAAATGAATCTGCCCACGCAGCGCTGAACATGCTCAGTGCATCAGACACTTTTCTTCTCTATCGTCGGCCTACCTGCTGGAGAAGTGATCAAAGCGCAGCATGACAGGGTCGGAGTGGATAAATAAGTTTTTGCTCGTTTATTATTCACTTTAAATGCCAGAACTGCAGCAACAGCGCAACAGAGACGCTCCGCTGTGAGGCGTTCGTGGGACAGTGCGCCAGGAGGAAAGTTCAGCGCTCCGCGGCACGTCCACACTCAGTGATATTCTTTGTTTGTAATTAATTCCGTTTTTAATGTTTAATTCCGTGATTGCTGATTCAATAGGGCTGTATCATGCTATGCTGCACAATAGCGGCACGTGAGCATGAAGTGCAGTTATTAACACTGATTGGCTGCGTAAAGGTTTGTGAGATGCATCATAGCATGCTGGACAGTTACTCGCCATTTTAATGCAGTTACCTGCTTGTTGCACCTGACACTCAATGGGCTGCTTTGCAAAATGGTAAAATATAAATTATGTTTTTAGTTTAATAGTTGCGTTGGATTTTATTTCACGTGCTGCTATGTGTTTTCCTCCCAATGTTGTCAAGCCTCTGTGAGCAGATATTCTTCTTTTGATGAAGACTTGAAGTCAGTACAGCTGCTCCTCTAAAGTAATTATGCTCAACACTTAGATGCGTGTTCAGAAACATTGTTTTAGCTCCAGCCAGACTCGAATAGCAACCCCATCTAAATGAGGCCAGTATAAATGGGTTATATCTTCTTGTGAGGCATCTAACATGTGAAGTGTAGTCCCGTCTCCTGTGTCCAAGTCAATGAGTCCACTCTCTAAATATAATCCCTTATTAATCATACATCTACCCACCACAGATTGCAATCAAGCTTGGCTCCAGCTTGGCATGTGCAACCTCTGCAATTCTGGTTTCTTCATTTTCAATCAAAACAGTGTGGCAGACAAATATTTCTTACTTTCTTGTTCTTGTTCTTAATTTTGTCTTACATTTTCTTTTGACTTTTTAATCACAGCTAAGAACAGCTCTTCTTGACATTCTTCTAATTATTCTAATTATTATGTCATTATGTCTGGATCACGGATTAATTATTACATCAGCTTAGGGATCAACTGATACACATTTCTTAGGGCTGATACCAATACTGATATTTTCTCATCAGCCTCAGCCAATGGCCGATACAACCTGCCGATATTTGGGGCTGATATTTGGGGCCAGTACTGCGTTTGACTGCCAAATTAATACAACGAAAAAGTAATTTTACTCTTTTAATCAAAAATAAACAATGCACATCCCAATATATATATATATATATATATATATATATATATATATATATATATGTATATACACACACATATAAGAAACTATTGAAAACAAATATTAAATAGAAACATTAAACTTGTAATATATGTGTCTATGTAAAGTAAAGTTTGAAAATTAAGAGTGAGGGTAATGGCCAACACACAGGATGTATCACCCAATGCCAACACCAGAAAAAAACGCAAATATAGGCCTAAAATATTGGCCTGCCCATGTATCAGTCTATCCATACATCATCTAAAGAAAATATAGTTCATTTAGCTGCAATAATGACTCAGTTTATGTCATCATCTCTACATGTATTTGAGCAGCTGGTGGTTGACTGAAGAGGAAAGAGTTTACCAATCTGTCATCTCTGCTGTTTACTAGACAATATTGTTTGCTCTAATGACAAAAAGTACAAGCTTATACCCAGACTTCATGCTCAAAAGTCATATTAGTAATCTTAATTTAAATCAACCAGATCAACACTCATTCTCAAATTAGAATTTTAATCCCTCAAGGTAATAGATTAACATCTTTATATAGTTTCAGAAAGAATAAAAACCCTCCTTTTTTCATAGGAGGAGATTAATTTATTTGTACTGTAGTATTTATCTAATTGACTGTAAATGTATGCTTCTCTGACTGTTGTATTTATCACCACGCACCTTTATTCACTTTTCACCAATTTTGTTTTGCTGGTTTAACAAAATGAAAAAGAAAAAAAGTCCACTCATGATGCTGCCACCATCATGCTTCACTCCAGGGACATTGTTCCTGGAGTTACCCTTAAAGGGGAAGTTCAGAATTTTTGACATAGGGCCTCATTTACAAGTGAGCCAGAATACTACTTATCACTGAAGACGGTTTAAACATATCTCATCCCGTTATGCTAGTTCCAGTTGGTCGCCGATGCTAATGCTAGTGCAAGTCAATAGGAATCTGCTAGCCTGTTATTAATAACAATCTTATCCACTCCACAGAACATTTGAGGCAAATCATTTCTAACTTCAGACTATCTGTGTAAATGTTGTGTTAACAGAATAATGTTACAAATAAAACAAACCTGCCTTTCATTGCATTTTGATTGTTGCTGCTGAGAAACTTTACAAAGTTTCACTTCCTGTATTCCTGTACTTCATCTGTTGCTACGTGCATGAAGGAATCTGACTACACAAACATAAAGTCTAAAATACGGCCACGTCTGAAAGGCGTGAGGATATGTCGGATTTTGAAGATGATTTCGAACTTTTTTCATCAAACTAACTATCAGCATGTCTCTATGAACCGAAATACACTGGCAAAGCTAGTAAGCTGGTAAGAAACTAGTTCCTCAATATGTCATGCAAAATTTGTCATACAAGGCCAGTTTTACTTTTTTTTTTTTACACGAGTTTACTAGTTTAACACGGCATTTACACGGATAGTCTTGCTGATTTGCCTCTGATGTTCTGTGGGGTGGATAAGATTGGTTTTAATGACAGGCTAGCAGATTCCTATTGACTTCCACTAGCATTAGCATCACCAACCTTCTGGAACTAGAATAACGGGATGAAATATGTTGAAACCGTCTTCAGTGATAAGCAGTATTCTGGCTCACTTGTAAATGAGGCCCTATGTCAAAAATTCTGAACTTCCCCTTTAATGCCCAAGTAATACAGTTGTTAGTCTTTTCCACAAAAGTACTATTATATTCTTAACTGTAGATTTTCTATGTGTTTGCACCTACTACACAGTTGCAAATGTAGTTTTTAGGCAGTGAAAACAAACATTTAAAAAAATTCTACAACTGTGAAGACCATCATGTTAATGTATTGACTAGGGATGTTCGATATTGGCTTTTTTACTGATATCCAATATTGTCCAACCCTTACTTTCCGATATTCTGTTCAGTATCAACCAACACCGATCTATGCAGGCAACTGTGAGGTTGTATCCCTCATTTTTTGAGATATACAACTATTTTCTGCTCCCAGAGCAAAAATTCCAAAATAGCTTTGACTCAGCCAGAAGAGTTCATTTTGGACATCTGGCTGCCAGATATCAGATACTAGCAGGTTTTAGCCAACATGTGGCTAATTATAATGTTTCTGACAACTTGGTAACTTAACCAACAACTTAAAACCAGACATGTTATAAGCAGCTTCAAAGCAAGTCGGTCTGCAGCAGCAGCTGCACAGTAGTCACATGACTCTGAAAGGAATGCTGGGATATGAAGTTCTTCCAGGATAGCAGGGACTTTCTATATGCTGGACTTATTGAATGGGATCTCACAAGATTTAATTTGTAAAAATATCGATATGATAAAACCGAGACCGATATTTCACTATATATTGCATTTTACTACCAAATCAGTCGATGATATCGGACATTTCTCGTGTTGCATGAAAAGTATCTTTTCTTTGCTACATGCCATCTTCTTTATTTAACCTCACAAACATGTGCTGATGTCCCTTTCGTTCACATATTAAAGGCTGACTTAGCCAAAGAAGCAATAATGCAAACCAAGCTAACAAACTTTTTATGCATTTGCATGAATGCAAATGCAGTTATTCACCCTTTAGTCAGAAATGGAGATGCCCAAATCACAAGATTTGGAAACTATGTTACTATAACATGCTGGGGGTTTTTTTCACAAGTCTTTCTTAATCAAACAGCATTTTTTCTTTTTTTAAAAAATCTGGTGCATTTGAAAAGGTGAGAATATGCAGCCAAATTCTGATCCACATCATAAAAGTGAATTTAGGAAGCAGACTATAGCTGATGTACAGACATGGAAGTTGTCCTGCATGATTTTCCCTGCTCATAGTTTGGCTCGTTTTCTCCTTCATAACTCTTGATGTAGCGCCACCTCAGGTGACGCTACATCACACTGCACCAGAACTGACGACACTGCACCAGAACTTGTCAGGTTCTGGTGCGGTGTGAAAGCAAAGCTCGACCAGCTGAATGTTGCAACTTCACGTTGAACTGAGTCCCCGATTGTGTCGAGTCGAGTGGACTGTTTGGTGTGAGAATGGCTTTAAATAAATGGCTGATTTTTCACAGAGAAATTTTTTTTTTAAAGTCTGAATTCATCCAGAGAACTGAGTCTTTGATTTGGTCTCTTTGTAATCTGACTAATTAATGCTCTTCTTACCTGGTTATTGAGTGTTGGTGGGAGTCTTGTGCCCTTTTTTGACTTTTTTTTTTTTCATTTTTTGTTTGGTTTTTGTGGTGCTGCTTTCTTATTATAATTTCAAGGGATATTCAGAGTTTTTTTTAATGTTATTTTGTTACTCAAGTCTAATCTTGACATCTCCAAACTTCTCCCTGACTCATTTGCAGAGCACCGTGGCCTTTTCACCTTCATTGTGCGCTTTGCTTTGTGTTGCTTCTTGCTAGTGGTGTTGTAGACGTTGGAGTCTCACATGAGTGCCATCATGTGATAAATAAAGTGCACACACATTGACTTCCAAGTATATTTGGAGGTGTCAGATGATAGAGAAGTGTGGCAAATTGATGCAGAGATACTTTTTCCATCTTTCTTTTTTTTCCCATTTCAGTTTACAAGTTTGGAATAACTAGTGTAGGTCCATTATTCAAAACACTAAAACGCATCCAAGTAAATCACGTTGGAATGTCACAAATAAGGAGAAAAAAGAACAACTCTGACCCACTGCTCTGAAACTCTAAAGCCATCTTTGTGCTGATTAATGATGCAACAAAATGAACAACCTGGCTGATGTTGGAAGTTTTGCTGCATGTGTTTGCTGGAATGTTTTAATATAATAGATCTGTGATGGAGGCCTGAAGAAATGTGTAAATGTGAAGTTCCTACTCTCACTGTCCCCGGCAGAACTGGGTTACATCCCGCGGGATCTCAGGGAAGAACCCCGGCTGGTCCACTCATCAGTATGTGTGCATGCATATTAATCATGGCTCCTGGCACGGAGGAAGCCGCTGCCCATTTCTGCCCGTATACACTGGGCTGTAGTGTATACATATTTCTTAATTACATGTGCGGGAAAAATAAGCAAAAGTGAAAATTGGGTTATTCTTCTAGGGGTGTTATATATATATATATATATATATATATATATATATATATATATATATGCATGGAAAAAAATTAGCTGTCAGTGAAATGAGTTAAAATTGACTAAAGTAATAATAAATAGCATTCTATGAAAATCATGACATTAAATTGAAATTGTGGTTCGAAAGAAATATTAAAAACAAACACACAAAAAATAAAACAAGAAAAGAAGCTTAGTGGGGCCCTGAAGCTAAAATTTTGTTGAGCAACAATTTGAAGCAATCACTACAATTATGTGTTTTCTTTAATGTTCAAAAAGACGTTGGGAAAGGTGCTCTAATGTGTCTGGGACAGTTTTGTCTGTTTTTTTTTTTACTTATTTCCAACCACATCTCAATAGCAATATCTTATATCACTAAATCATCATTTTGTAAATTTGTATTTATTATTATCTTCTTTAATTTCTTGTTATTTGAATTACTATTGTGAATTTAGCCTTTTCTTTAATTGGAGAGTATGGACGAATGTGTATACACACATATATATACTGTATATATATATATATATATATATATATATATATATACTTAACTCCAGCTTTCACTTTATACTCACACAACTCTGGATTCATGTTAGCCCATGCCACCTGAGTGTTAATCCACATGCTGTTAATTAGTGAAACATTAATTAAAACCTTCTCTGACAACCATACATATCTGTGCTGGCTCAGGAGGGAATCCTCTGCCTTGCATTTGTCCTTTAATCCTGAGCTCCACGGCTTTGCAGAAAAAGAATACTGCCCTCCACTGATGTAATTCATTGTAAAATGATTATGTGCTGTGAAGTAACTCATCTAAATGTTATCGTTTTGTACCTGTGCAAGCCTAATTCTGATAATCTCTTAATGCAGAGGATTTTGTAATCTTCTATAATCTTGAACCACTGAATCACCAATCAGGGGACGAGAAAGTCTTAAAGTGCCAGTGGCATGAGATTCTCTGTGAATTTTTGGTCCCTTTTTAGTCAGACTCTAAGTACCTGAATACTGTATGAAAGGATCGTTCACCGTAACTCAGCCTTAGAGCCGTAGAATAGCAGGCGCTACTAGTTAGCACTACTGTTAGCACCAGCATACAAAGTTCGGTGGGCGGGACCAGAAGGCACGCTTACTTCTGCTGTCATGGTGCTCTGGTGGAGAGGAGGCTGGGTGATACGGAGATACCTGGAGACATTCACCCATACACTCAGCAGTAACCTGCCGACACGCGACTGTCCACACACTCATGTTGGAGTAAAAAAATAATAATAATAAAAGAGTTGCTGTGTTCTGTTGAACGCGGCCGCACTTCAGGCTTGAAGAGGTTCGTATTGAGCCTCTGTGGATCTATAAAGGACGTACTGCACTGATGCAGTGAGTATGTTGTAAAGAAATGTAAAGAATAATTTTAAAGTACACAAACTAACTGATCCAGACCAATTAGAGCACTTTGCTGATGAACAGTGGACCAAAACACCTGTCAACAGGTGCAGACGTCTCATTGAAGGTCACAGAAAACACTTGATTGTCATCAAAGGGTTGTTCAACAAAAAATTAGACTAGGAGTCCATCATGCTTGTTTTTTTTTATTCGGTTAAACTTTATTTAATGTAGAGCAACTTCACATTATTTTCCAAGTTGCCAAACACTGGCATATAAAACTCACACACAAACTCAACACAAATTCACAAGCTGTGTGACTGTAATGAGCAGAACGTGCGTCTGCATCCTGGTCATTTTCTCACAATTATGCAAGAGCCGGTGTGTTTTTAACACATGTTGATGCATGATTTCATATATTTTGTAGTTCATATGTTTATCACAGAAATGCATAAAACGCTGTGCAGGGAGGGAACAAAGTCCTAGTATGGCACGAAACAAAAGACAAGCCGACAACACCACATGTAGCTGCAATGCAGCCAAGCGCATGCGCGCGTGTGTTCTGTAAGCCGAAATAAAAATACCCACGAGCTGGAAAATTTGTTGGAAGAACAGGGAAAGGGGTGAGGTAGTTAGTAAATGAAATGAATTCCCATTCATTATTGTTATTAATGTATCATTAACATGGTCTGCCATGGCTATAAATATGCCCATTTAACTCAAATTCATCTGGACTCATCATGGATGTGTATGACATCACGGATGTTGATGACATCGCTGTGATGCTGCTGCTACCAGTACACCTGAAGAAAACACCGTCGCCAGGTTTGGGTGCAGGAGGTTTCCTCGGCTGGTACTGGAGCTGCAGCTGGACAGAGACTGGTTCCAGCAGGACTTCAGGTTGGACATCCAGCAGTTTTTTGGGTTTTTTTTTTTTTTACTTTAACCAAAAAGGGGAACATTATAAAGGACGGGATGAGCCTGAACACAATAATCAGCCTCTCGGCATCCATGACGGATCAAGTGTGTTCTAGGAACCAAAGATACAGAGACGGGCATGAAAAAGTTCCGCCTTTTTCTGCCAGAAGTGGTGCAGTAATAGTGCACTATCACTGCACTATCACTGGCTGAATGATTTGTCCCGCGAATACGTCATCACGCACAAACTTGGCGTGGGGAAACGTCCTTGTTCCGGGCGTTCATATAAGCTCTGAAATCGTTTCCCCTGGGCACACAGGCGTTTCTCTGTGCGATTGAATTAGCAGATAAGTTGCTGGTAAGTGGCTGGCAGTCGGCAGAGAGGAACTTTTTCATGCCCGCATCTGTACATACGTTGTTCTTCAGGGCCGGCTCGAGCAAAGGACAACTCTACTCTGATTGGCTGCCGCTGAACCACGTCATAGCTAATTAGCATAAAGTTAGCCAAACCTCAATTTCTCATCTGGTGCTGCTTTTGTTCCTCTGGACACGCGGCAGACGCCTTTGTCGCTGACACCTGCTCTCATTGAGAATGTATTAACTTCTGGCGTCCTTGTCGTTTTTGGTCTGAGCGTCGTACTGTTACCTTCTGTTTTTTGGAATGAGAACTAGAAATATAAAGGTTTAATGATAATTATGGCATTTAATGTTCAAAGGTAGAAACATAGTTAGAGGAAACTCAAGGCTTACTAATCAGTCCTGGCTCAGACTGAAGCAGCAAATCGTTTAACTCATTGTTTTTGTGTAATGAATTCCTGCCAATCAATAGTGCTTCCAGCTTGTGACCCACTCATTTGTTAAATGAGTGGGTCTTTACATTCTAGTATGTAAAGACTTGCCGTTTTGGCCTTTGACTGTTCAGACATGGTTCTTTCATACCTTTTTTTGTTTGTTTAGCTGATTTTTTTTCCAGATTAAAGACATTGAAGAGCCTCAAAGCACTGAAACCTGCAAGCAGCACCGCTCAATACTATTGACCGCAGTGTGGTTGGCCTGTAATTAGGACCTTGATGAATGGGGTCAGCGTGGGCATCCAGTGTGTGTATATGTGTGTGTTATTAATTCGTCAAAGGATGATCCCCTTTTGCAACGATGATAAATTGCTCTGAATAACAAGCACTTGTCCTTTGCTCTTATTGACAATGTTAGAAATATAACTGTCTAAACACATAAAGTCAGTCGATTCACTTTGAGATTCTGTATTTATCACAGACATAGATCTATGAAAACTTGCTCAAAGTAAATGGGAGCTATTTTAGATGGTATGTTTTGGATTATTTTGTTAATTTCTCACATCTGTGCAAAAACTGACAAGCCAAGAGGTGGTCAACTTGCTAACAACTCTTATGCATCTCATAGCTCTCCCCTTTGCCAAGTTGCAGGTAAAAGCATCTCTGATATATTACAAACCTGCAGGAAACTGATAATTTATCTCTCTTTGGAAGTAAAGAATAAACAACCGGATAAAACAAACGGGTGAAAACCCCTCCAGAAACCAGCAGCTGGTCTCTCTTGGTAATTCTACAGTCCACTTTCACTTTCTTTTGAACTCATGCACACTTCAGCTAGTGAGAAGCATTTGCATGAGGCAGAGATTCTTTTCATAATTGGAAGACATGGTGTCTGTAAACATTTCTTTTCCAAAAGCTGTGAGTATTCAGACTCTTTACACTTGAACAAAGCAACAGTTTTATTTCTGACAGTCTCAGTTTTCTTCTCTGCCAGCTATGAAGGATCTTCTACACTCTGGCTTAGCCTGATTCTGCCAGGATGTATTTACGTATCTGTGCAGCTGAAGTTCAGTCGAGGCTGTGATTTATTTACTTCCACCATGTTCACTCAAACAGATAGCCAGGGTACTGTACTTCTGATCAGCTTCTACTGTATGTTATGGTCATTCAGGTGAGCTTAATTTACAATGCCACAACTTAAACTTTAGTTTTAATATCAAGCTCGAACACTATTACGTTGTGTTTGTTCCTCAGTATAATAGTGCTCCGTTTCATTAACAGCGACTCATCATTGCTGAGCAAATTGATTTATTCTTAAGTTGGCCCTGTGTTTCCTAATCCTGGTCCTAACCTGCACTGTGTATTTTAGATTTTTCTGTACTTATAACACACCTGGCTGATATAAATGGCTCATTAACAGGCTTGTACAGAAGTTGATGTGGAGTACAATTAATCTGAATCAATTGTGTTGAAGCTGGGCAACAAATGAAACATCTAAAACATGCAGGGTAATGGGTCCAGGACCAGCATTGGGAAATATTGAATCAGTCAATACTATTGCTACCTATGAAAAAGGGGGAATAGCAGGTCTGTGAATTTACTGTGATAGATTTCGTCCCAATTCCATTTCCTATTTTCATGCCTTCCCTTTGGTCCAAGTGGTAGGGATTTAATTTTTCCCTGAGAAATAAGACGACCCTTCAAAATCCTCATGCATCACCAACAGTCGTCTGTGGCGGAGCAAACTGACATCACAGTTGTTTCCGGAAGAGTTCTTACCACATCTCACCACTGGCAGGCTCTCTCTCAGGACCTCTGGTTTCTGAATGAAGGACCTGTGCAAACACTAATCATCTTATTTCGCTGAAATCTTGACAGATTTACAAACAGTTTGGTTTCTTACAAACAGTTTTTTTTTATATAAAATTATTTGCGTGGCTATAATTCTGGATGCTTGAACATGTATTTGCAGCATTTCTTTTTGAAAAACTACTTAATTGTGTAGCATAGTTGTGCGACAGCTAATATAGCTAGCCTGCTTGCCCAAGTTATCAAGACTGAGACCAAAATTAGATCTTTAATTAAACAGCAAGGTTTTACGAACGACAGTGACGATTTTGTGATCAACTATTTTGTTTAAATTACCATCTTTGCTCGTAGTGGTTGTAGTGTGATTGTAGTTTTTAGCTGAGGTGCGTTTCCCAAGACCATAGTTGCTAACATAATTTCCCAAACTATGTAGCTAACAGTTTAGCAATTATGGTTTAAGTAAATGCGCCCCGTCTAAAGCATTATTTACACCCCATAAACAGAACTTTAGTCTGGTCTTCCCATCCGTCATTTTCGTCCGATGACTAAAAAGATTACATTTGAATAAACCTACTTGCCCAAAAAGTAGGTGCAATTCAGGCGAGGTGGGAATCTGTGAGTAAACCTTTTTTCCTCTTTAAGTGAAAACAAAAATATTGGAAACAATTTACAGACGATACACTTTCTTTGAGAATTTAATATTTTTGTTGGACTCAAGGCGGAGACACACTGGACCGATCGTCGGCTGTCAGGTGTCGTAGTGGTGGGGACAGTTCGGTGTGTTCCATGCTGTCAGCCGTCACCAATGCTGTTGGCGTTCTTTTCAGTCGATTGAACATGCTTTATCGCATCAGCCAGTCCTTCAGTCATTGATGGGCTGACCAATCAGGTTGGAGGAGGGCTAGCTCTTGCTAGTGGAGACTCAAAGTGAAGATGGTAAACAAACCAGATAAAGAACGAAATCTCCAGCATAATACACATACATCATTTGGCATAATTTTGGAGGAGCTGATTAGAAGACACCGGCGTTGTTTGTGGTTGAAGAGACATTTTCACTTTTCATTTTCTGTGGCCACAATACAGATTAGCGCCACCTGCTGCTGTTGCGACATATTTTACGCACATACAGAAGGTACACCCAAGGCTGGAGTCAGTTTGATGTGTTCTTTAGCATATTTCTGACCAAGTTGCGGAGACGCAAGCCAAATGTTTAGCCCGACCCCATTTTCTGGTGACTATCATGACGGTCAGCAGTTTTTGTCTCCGACTTAACTTAATTAACAAGAGTTGGATAAATTACTTTTTATATAAATTTATTTGTGCCAGAAAAAAAAGCAATTGAATTGAGGCAGACTAAAACATTTTAAATTGAATCAAATAAAAAAGTATCAGATGGGATGAAGTGACAGTAAGTTGAGTCGTCATTAATAAATGAAGTTGGTGTGAACCAAGTACTTTAGGTTGGAATAACTCCGTTACTGTGAAGTTTGTGAAAATTGGTTTGGTTGTGCAGGGCGGTGGGCGGACAAGATTATTTTATATACACAGGACCTGCAGGTCAAACCTGACCCACTAATGCAGACTTTCACCAAGCAGCTCAGCTCCCCCCACATGGCTTTATCTCGCAATGATAAAGGGACTTACAACAAAGTCCTGGATCCAGACGGTGATCCGGATTATCACCAAAATGTAGTCATATTTTCCTTGTGCCACTGTCAACATTCAGTGAAATTTCAATCCAAATCTGTTCATAACTTTTTGAGTTATTTTGCTAACTAACAAACAGATCGACAAATACCAGGAAATTTTTGAAGGATTCTTTATCGCTGCAAGACATGACCATATAGGAGAACTGGGTTGCTTGGTGGAGGTTTGCTCTTTCTGAGGGCTCCTTTTTGGGGGCACTCTTGTTATTCCATACATCAGCTGCAGATCAAACCAGTATGGAGTCACTTGTGAGTCAACAAGGATGGGTGTAGTTTGTTTCGCCCTTTTACAGAACAGGAAATATAGATAAAAACCTGTATATGAGCTCAATTGAAACATTTAAGATGCACTCTTTTGCTCCGATTAAAAGAAAAAAAAAACATTAGTTTTTGGGTCAACTTTGATAAATAGCCTCATATTTTTAAATACGTTTAAGACTCAGTCCTAAAGGTAAAAGAAGTCTGTAACCTGCACAACTGAATCACATTTTACCTTACTGTAACTTCTTTGTGAATTTTTGTGTGTGTGATTTGTATCTAAAACAACATAAAACCAAAGGCACAGATGAGAAATTTGCCAACAAATGAGCAAATACATGCAACTGTGTGCACAAAAAATTAAATACGGCCTTAGGGAACTAATAAATAAAAGATGCTGTTGTTTTTCTCCATGAAAAAAGTAGGCTTTTTTGTTTTTGGAGCACGATCAACACAAGCGTCTGAGGTCTGGTCTCTTGTTTCTGAAGTCAACTAGCTCTATACGACATAAACTGCAATGTCTTGATGACAGAACTGAAAAAAGATAAATTTGTTTCTCTTGCTGCAAACTAAGTGGAATTATTGGGGTTTATGGAAAACAACACATCTTAAAGCTCTCCTATAAAACCTTAAAGGCACTTGTTAATCTCAGAGGAACACAATGATAAACATACTTTTATTAAGGTCTGCACATGCATGCAGATACAGAGCAATATAGGAGGGTGAGTGAAGAGAATAATAAGCGAATCAAGTCAGTTCATGTCCTTGTTTATGAAAGACACAGTGAGATAGAGGCTCGTAGATGAGCCAGGCTGCTCCTGAGGGAGAGCAGGTGTTGGTATTATAACTGGAGAAGATGGACTGTCCACACTCTCTCGGCTTTATTGGGGTGCTTTAGAGATCCGCTGTAATTTCATTGGCAGAGCACAAGTGACCATAATCCTGACCACAGGCTTGATTTGAGTGCTCGTAAGAGTAGTGACCGACATTCTATAGCCTGAAAACTTAACTCTGTAGTCTGAGTGCGCGTGTGTATGATGGGAAGAAGGATATCAGATTATCAGCGGAGAGCTGAAGGGCTTGTTTATCCACCATCTCTGCACATGCCTGCCCGTGTGTGTGCATATGTGTCAGCATGTAAAACCATATGCTTCTGCCACGCTTCATGTGTGTTGCACCTTCGAGACGTCGTAAACTGTATACACCATTAAAGCCACAGTGATGATGAAGCATCGGGGGGGATTCTGCTCCAGCAACATATGAGATGAATCACATCATCACTCAGTTTGAATGTCAAAGATCCTGAACAATGATTGTTGACGTGTGTATGTGCACATTGTGTGAGTACGGTGTGTTTGTGCACTTGCAGGCATGCAGACGCTGTCATCTGTGATGAATTAACTCATTTTCATCAATTTGATTTTCAGCGATATTGAGCAGAATACTCAGAGCAGCAGGTTCCTAATGTGCATGTGTGCCTAAGTGTTTCTGAGCCGCCCATGTGCCTGTACTCCACTTTATCTTAATCAGCATGAGAAGTAGCACTTATCAACGTCTAGGAGAAACAACAGTTTTAACTAGACTCACTACATGTGACCTTTAATAAGGAATGGGCATATCGATACCCTGGAGTCGATACTTTGATAACAGCCAGACAGAATATCAGAATCGATACCTTTTTTAATAACGCGATACCACTGCACAGATACAAAACATGCAATTTGTTTCCACTTCTGAGGGTTTTAGGCAATGAAATGATGTGAAAGCAGCCAGATACTAGCTTCTGTGTCACATGATGGTGGTAGCCTATCAGATGTCATGATGGTGCTGCTAATGTTGGTGATGATGATGATGTTTTGGAACCTTTAAGTTCTTTAACGCAGGTAATAGGCTTTATGCACATCTCCAGTACTTCCTGAACTTAGTACTGCACCTTTGTTTCCTGTCTTTCAAGATTGGATGAACTGATTAATCCAGGTGTGGCTGACCATTTGCTGAGATCAGACACACCTGTCTCAATCAGTTCATCCAATCATGTAAGACAAGAAACACAGGTGCAGTACTAAGTTCAGGAAGTACTGGAGATGTGCATAAAGCCTATAGGGGATTATCACGCTTTCCAGAAGTTTCCGGAATCTAGGCATTTCCTCTTCCGGGCCATTTTAACAATAGCTGTCCCTGCTCTGTTCCACTTTGTAAATCGGATAAACGCCAACCATACTTCAGTTTTCATTGATTCCCGACTGAAGTGATGCTAAATAAGAAGCGTATCAAAGCGTCCGATTCGTCGCGGTGAAGGGCCAAACGTTATAATAAAACAACGTAGCACGTTTGTTTGTAGCCGACAGACTACTCAGCTGGTGTTAGCAGGCTAGCGTTAGCCAGCTTGATGACGTGCCTAACTTTGTGCGGCTGAAAACACACAAGCATCTGAAAGCGTCTCCTTTCTTGGCAGTCCCCAGTTGTTCCACTGGAAACGGGAGGGTACAGACCCGATTTTCAGATGTTTGTGTTTTAAAACGCACAGAGTTAGGCACGTCAGTTAACGCTAGCCTGCTAATGCTAATGCTAGCTGTGAAGTGCCGGTGTTGTGCCGCACTGGCTACAAACAAACGTGCTAAGTTGTTTTATCATAAAGTTCGGCCCTTCACGCTATCGAATCGCTTTGATCCACTTCTTCCTTAGTATCACTAGAGTCGGGAATCCATGAAAATTTAAGTAGGGTTGGCGTTTATTCAACTTACGAAGTGGAACAGAGCAGGGACATTGAACTGGCCCGGAAGTGGACCGTTTAAGTGTTTCAAGTTCTGGAAACCGGAACACGGAAGCGTGATAATCCCCTATTTCACATTATGTTTTGGTAAAT
This sequence comes from Atherinomorus stipes, assembly GCA_023101725.1. Taxonomy (NCBI): domain Eukaryota; kingdom Metazoa; phylum Chordata; class Actinopteri; order Atheriniformes; family Atherinidae; genus Atherinomorus; species Atherinomorus stipes. The sequence goes on from JALJCO010000989.1 coordinate 145,829, forward strand.
TTCTAATATCACTATTACATTATTTAAGAAGTATAAGAAGTTTTTAATCTTAATTTTGTTTAATTTCTTCATCAATATAATTTATCATTGTTTTAAAAGCATTTCTGTTCTCAAATTTACTTATATCTAATATCGTCCTTCATTCAAGATATTAATGCAAACCTTACAATTGTGTGATTTTCTTTTAAGGGACAAAAAGTATCGGTATCGGTATTGATGAAAAATTTCCTTAAACTACTGGTATCGTAGCAACAGGAAAAATGTCTGTATCGCACATCCCTACCTTTACTAGAAGGTTATCCAACTTGCTTTTAACAAAAGCTTAAATAATATGTTATAATATAACATAATATAATATAATACAATACAATATAATATAATATAATATAATATGAACAACAAGCTGAAAATGATGAAATATATATATATATATTCTGGATGTTTTAATTTGCCATCTTGTCCTAAAATAATACAACTCAGACAGCTGCAGATGTTCTTTAAATCCCCTTTAATCCAAAACTGAACACAGTTTTTGCTCTTCTAACTGAGTTTTCCTTGTAGGGAGCTTTGTGCAAGCCCCTAATGTGATAAAAGCACTAAACTAGAAACAAACCAGAGGTTCTCCTACAGTCATTTGTCAGTGCATGCCTCTCCAGCAGTGCGTGGCTCACCATCACGCCATCTCACGCTATTTTCAGACGTGTTAATTGGGAAAAAGACTTGGCATGTTCGAAAATAAGTTAACACTTGAATAGGAAAACAGGCATAGTTCAGTTCCACAAGTTTGTGCACATAGTCATTAAGGAATGCAGCATTATTTAGAACAGTCGGGGCATAATGTTGTGACATGAGACATAATGAATAAAAATGAATCACGCAGCTGCTGCATGAAACAGGTGTAATTATATCTGGTTTCCAAGGATTTCTATCTGAGGTGTCTGATCTTGATCTGAGAGGTAAACAGTTGTCACCTCTTTATTATGCTATAATCTGTTTTTCTCTGAGTTAAACTTTGATTTAATTATAGAAGAACCGGTCCAAGAACCCCTGAAATAGATGCCTATTAGTTTTTATGTTGTCTTCTTTCTGGCAGCAGTTCTGCTTTTCATTATCCGAACTATATTTTTATCCCTAGCCCTCAGCTTTTATAACATCTGGTCTCTACAGATCAATATGCGAATACAAGTATGCGCCATCTGTGACTGCAGCAATGACTCAAAAGTGAATTAAACTTTCATATAAGAATGTTGCTTTGCTATTGAAATAAAAATGAAATGTGTTTCTTTACAGGACAATGTGGATCTTGGAGAGCTGATGTTCTCATTGTGTTATCTCCCCACGGCTGGCAGACTCACCATCACCATGATCAAAGCCAGAAATCTCAAAGCCATGGACATCACTGGAGCCTCAGGTGGGTTGCAGAGCAAGAGTGGAGTGTTTCAGTTAAGAGGTGGGGTTGCGAGACACAGAACGCAAACAAATCAAGTGTTCAAGTGCTTTATTCTCGTGAAAAGGACTGAGGGTGGGGGGTTTACTGTGACGTACACACCTGTTTTGGGGTAATTGTTCAACAGACTTTCAGGACAGACATTCACACATCAAAAGAAAAAGCAAATCCTGAAAATTGCATATTTACAGTGCTGTGAAAAAGCCGTTTCCATTTTGCATCCAGACTTTTTTGCAATCTTTTAAAGTGGTCTTGAGTGAATGTTGTCCACATTTTCAGAAGGTTTTTCAATGTTTTCTTTGTATAACTTCTGATGTTTCACTCATTTTAAGTCCTGTCCTTGTACATGAACATTTTCAGAAGAATGTGTTTTGTTGTTGAGCCACGTAACACTGAAGTATAAATCGTTCACACATGAAAGGCACCTTGTTATGAAGCAGTTTGTGTCTGCACATCCCAGATAGCAGAGATACCTTCCAGTGGCCTTTTTATGCGCTTTGTTACCAGAAACTTGCCATAAAAACATATTTTCTTTGGTTTTCCAGCTGCATCTGTGAAAAATGGCAAAGATAACACAGTTTGACCGACAGTGCAGCATTTCTATGTGATCAAGGTCTTAAAGAGCCATTAGGGGGCAAACATGGTACATGTACATGTCAGCACGGTGTGCAATGTTTCCTCAAAACTTTTGAAGAAACTGGACAAAAGAAGTCCTGAAATAGGCCCTGAAACATGCATCTCATCCATCTGCTGTTCACCAAAGCTTCATCAGTGCTGGCCTAAGGTCAGTGAAGTTTATTTAGAAAGCCTTTTAAAACCAGCATCAGCTGCACAAAGTGTACGAAAGCACAACACAAAAGCATAAAATCAGAAAACACAAGAGAAGAATACAATGTCATAAAAAAGAAAATATGGATAACAAGAAAAACTAAATAAGAACAAAGACAATCACGTCTTGGGAGGGTGAAAGGCCAATGAGTAAAACTGAGACGGGCTTTAAAAGTGGACAGTGAAGGAAGCAGAAAGCTGGCTGTCAACACCGCAAAAACTCAAAATCTTACCAAGTATATTTGTCTCATTTCTAGCCAAAATATCTCATCACACTGAATAAAATACATAATCACCTGAAGAGAAACGGAGATATAGAAACTTGTTTTAGGACAGGGAATCTTATTCAAGGAAATCTTATCAAGACAAATTTCACTTGTTAATGGCAAATTAGTTTTTGATTATTACAAGCTATACATACACACACACACACACACACCCATATACATATATACATGTATATATATATATATATATATATATATATATATATATTATATATATATGTATGTATATTTTTTCTACTTATTTTAAGAGTGGCTGAGATTTTTTTTTTTTTTTTTGCTTGTAATAAGCAAATAAATAGAAAAATAAATAATTTAAAAAATTTTTTAAAAATCTGCCAATAGAACGACTGAAATTTTCTTGATAAGATTTCTTGAAATAAGACATATGCCATCTTGTGGCGCCGCCGTTGCTCATGGTTCTAGTCCTAATTACCTCCTGCCAACATGGAAGCAGCATGAATATCAGGATTTACAATGTTGCACAGTCGTCTGAGGTAATGATAAACTATACGTATGTTATCTGGAGATCTCAAAGTTATTATGAAACTGATTTTAATGACAAGCCACACTGGAATAAAACGCAATAGAAACGTAGCAACAGAGTGCCGAGCTACGCCAGCTACAGTCACTTCTGATTGGTTCTCTCCGGTTCACTTTCCTCCTGTTAGTCCCGCCTCTCGTCTCGCATTGGAAATCAGTCTCCAACGGAGGGAATCCAGACTGACTTACCGTGTATCTCATACATGGCGTTAGTCAGGCTGGTGGACCAGGCTAGTGGTCTGTAGCCTTCACGTGTCCTGCAGATCAAACTAAAGGCAGCAGGACACCGTCTTCCTGATCCGTTTGTGTTTCTGACTGAACTGTTTTTATTTTGTGGTCTGATCAGAGTGAATAATGTTATTTTAAAAGAAAAATCAAATCCATCCTTTATAAACAGACACTGTATTTCTTTATCTCTTTAACACTGAGGCAAACGTTGTAATTTCGCTGTATATTTCTGTACAGTACATTTATTTATTCTGAGTGGAAGTGTATTGGATGACTTGCTGGTGTGGCTCATTTTCACCCATGGATATACTAGAGAACAGCTGTTTAATACAGTTGTGCTAGAATGTTTTTACCCCCCCCCCCCCCCATTAAAGACATTGAAATAAGTTGAGTTGGACAAAAAAAAAATGAATAAAAATTTTATGAACATCATGACGTTGATTTTGAATTGTGGTTGAATAGAAATATAATAAACAAACAAACAAAAAAAGTAATACAAACATTATGGGGCTCCAGCTAAAGTTTTGTTACACTTTGATGCAATCACAGTAATCAGGTGTTTTCTGTAGCATCCAATCAGACTTCTTTACCTGTTGAAAGGTATGTAGGCCCACTGTTCATGAGTAAGGTGCTTTAATTTGTCTGGGATAGATTTTTTTTTCTAATTATTCTTTTAAACCAAAATCAAAATCAATATTTTATCTAGCTAAATTATGATTTTTTTTTTTTTTTTTATTACTTTTTTTTTATATTACTTTTTTCAGTTTCTTGTTATTTGAATTACTATTGTACATATAGCACTTTCTTTAATGAGAAGGTACTATATGTAAACTTTTAAGCGCAACTGTAGATGCATGAAGGGGTTAAGGAATGGAAACTCAGAAAACTATTCCTGAGGATTATTTTAAAAGATTATAAAAAATATATAAACTGCTGGTTAGGATGACATACTGGGCTTTTTTGTTGAGTTTAATTCAACTTTTATTTAGTCAGATGAGTCAGTTGAGAACAAATTCTCATTTACAATGAAAACCTGTCAGCAGGCCACACCACAAAAATATAAAAGATAAGAAGAAAAAGTTTGAATGAAATACGACAAACCAGAGCTAAAAGCAAATACAACTGTCATGAACTGTTTCTGTGACCCAGTTCCAGTCTGGCCTCGAGTTTTGGCCATTTTGTTGAATCCTTTGTTATCTTAGACTTTGCATGGATTCGTATTTGCAGTGACAAACTCCTCCAAGTAAGTATTTATTTCAACCCACTCATCACCTCATTCAGTGACACTGATGTAAATGATTTAGCATGTTTGACGTGTTTCCACATAATGAAGCTGACTTCAACTGAAAATTAAGGTAAATGTGTATTTCAAGCTTAAAAATGAATGAAAGCATAGCTAGCATAGCTGGGACATGGCTATCCGGTGAAATTTTGCTCCTTGATACATTAATTGGCCTTCGTGCTTCATTTTCTCAAAACATTTCAAATCCTTATACCCTGTCACATTCTTCTGGGTAAAGATAGTTCTGTTTCTACGATTTATGAAGTCCTGCTCAGTGTCATGCTGTCTCTCTCCAGATCCATATGTGAAAGTGTCCTTGATGTGTGATGGACGAAGGCTAAAGAAGAGGAAGACTTCGACCAAGCGTAACACGCTGAACCCGGTGTACAACGAAGCCATTGTGTTTGATGTTCCTCCTGAGAACATTGACCAGATCAGCCTCCTCATCGCGGTCATGGATTATGATCGGTTTGTAGATTTTAGTGCTCCCATGTGGCACATAGACGAACTAAAACCGACCTCTCGCAAGCGCTGATACTTGCTGTCTTGCAGGGTCGGACACAATGAGGTGATTGGGGTGTGCAGAGTTGGTAATGAGGCGGAGGGTCTGGGACGAGACCACTGGAATGAGATGCTAACGTACCCACGTAAACCAATCGCACACTGGCACCCGCTCATAGAGGTACGCTCCGCTTTCTGTCCTGGTTCAATAGATTTGTTCCAAAATGGAGTTACAGTGTTATATTCCGTTATTAGCACCCTGCTTGCAGGGACTTGGTATCATTATCAAATACTCTTCCTACTATATGACAAGACATTTATCATATTAATTCAATTTGTCACCATGTAAACACACTAATTAGCTCTTATTGGAAATGGAAAGTATACCTGTAATGAATGGTGATTTGATTTCAATACAAATGAGTAATAAAGGAAAAATAAAAAGATTGGACCTGAAGATCGTGCTGCAGCAAAAGCAGATAAATCCCCAAAGCTATTCCAACTCGGGCTGGGATATATGGACCAAATATCATATCACGATATATTTATTTTAGATGACAATATACGATACATACCGCTATTTTTATCCTAATTTGTCTGAAAGTTTTATTTCATATCAAACACCATTTTTTTTAGTATTGAAACATGTTTAGTGTTAAAGTATCACTCCACTGCAGTGATGGAACTGACTAAACACTGGTTTTGTTCAATCGAAGTAATTAAAATAGTTGGCTGGTTTTTATGATTTCTTTGTAAAAGTCTTGGAGAAGATTGTCTTCAAGACAGTTTAAATAACGGGGTGGGAAAAAATATGAATACACCAAAATATCGCAATATTTTCATATGCTTATACCATATCTATATTTAAAAACGCGGTATCGATCTATTTTACAAATAAAATCTCGCAAAATATCATTTTGTCACGAAATTTCATGAGATTTCACAAAATACCGCGAGATTTCATCATTCTGTTACAAAATCTCACAGTATTTCGTGAAATCTCATGAGATTTCGTAACAAAATGATGATATCTCGCAAGATTTCATTAGTAAAATAGATCGATACCATGTTTTTAAATATAGAAATGGTATTGGCATATGAAAATATTGCAATATTTCAGTGTATCGATATTTTTTCCCACTCTTATTAAATAATCAGGTGACCCCTTTGTAGGCAGTTGAGGTGCAGCCGGGTAATGACGAAAAAATAAAGCAAAAAAAAATTGCACTACTAATACTGCGATATAACGATATGTGTAAATATGTAAATATCTCTCTCATGTCAATATATTGTGATATCATATCAGTATATCACACAGCCCTAATTGCAACTGGTCCTCTGGGAAATAAGACAGGCCCGTAAAGCAGTCTGCAGACATTTAATTGAAATCAACAAATGTCAACTTCAGAGTGCTGCGAGGAATAAAACGAGATCATCCAAATCCATTTAGATCGATCAAATGAGAGCCAGTAATGCCTGCACAAATGTTCCAGACATTTATTTATGCTTAATAGTACATTTCTGTATCACTTTGACTCCTTCGAAAGATATTTCCTTCAGCGGGCATCCATACAGTATAATGGGAGATATGGGGCATTATCTGCAGCAAATCTCCTTTATTTCACCAATACTTTAAGAAGAATGAACGAACAAACGAGTACTATTGTCCTGTGAGTTCAGAGTTAACTCTCGGTTAGTTTTGGGGGAGCTTTCTACACAACAGGCCGCTGTGCGCCCCCAATGCGCGTCAGTGCAGTACAGCTGAGACAAGCAGCTCGCTACCCATACACCAACAAACTGTAATCTGCGAAACTCTGAATTCACAGGACAATAGCACTTGTTCGTTCATTTGTTCATTCTACTTAAAGAATGGTTGAAAATCAAAGAGTTTTGCTGCAGATAATGCCTTATATAGAGGCTGCCCTGTCTCTCCCATTATATGGATGCACGCCGAAGGGTGACTTAATGAAATATCTTCCAAAGAGTCAAAGTGATGCGGAAATATTACTGATGAGTAAATGCACGTATAAACTCCTAGAAATAAGGTCCAGGTTGAAAAAAGTGAAAGTTATCCTTTAAATGCAGCTGTATTTACTGTGAATGATTGTTCCCTCCTCATATTTGCACCTGTCATGATTCAAAGTAACAATGAGAAACAGCAGCAGCCCACCTCATGCTGCTGAATCACCACCCACATTCTCCCTTTTGGCCATTCAGAAATTAATTCATTCACCAATGAATGTGAAGCAAAAGTTAAATTTGATCTAAATGTTAAGCCAAGAAAAAGAGATACATTAATAAATGCACTTGAGCTCATAATGATAATAAAGTACTGAACTACAGTAGTCCCTTTAGTGCATCATTTCCACACAAATGGGTCTCATGATATTCCATGTTGCCATGTTGTACGTTCCATTGTGAGGCACAGCGGGGAAAAAATAAATAGAAATATAACAATTACATAACAACACAAATACTGTGCAACCCTCGTGTATACTTGAGTTGTTTTGCTGTGATTGGCACAACTGAGGCTCTGCTTTCAGAGACGGAGAGACAGAGCGAGAGGTGGCTGCATTCACAGAGCTGTTTCTATTTCTGAATTCCCAGCCCACACTCATTAAAAAAACAGGCCATGCTAAAACAGATGCTGGACTGATTCATGTAAATTCATGTAGAGTTGTCAAAGCTAAACATATTGCTATTCAGCTGAAGGGGTCAGAAGCTAAAACACCTCAAAACGGATGGCTGCCTGGTTAAATGTAACACTAAGGATCAGCGGTGACACGCATTAGCATCTGCCAGCTACAATGAGTCTTTCCTCTCCTTTGAAGGGCTTAAAGACTTCTACTTTTCTTAGAAGTGTGTTGACGCGCTTAACTCAGTGTAATGGTTAGCGGCCAGGTAGCATGCTAACTCAGAGGCTATTAGAACTGCTCTTCATGTGGTCTATGATGAAAAGCCCTCCTCAGACATCATTAATTCTTCCCCTCAGAGAGTCTGCTCATTGTGAGAGAGGTTAGGGCCTCTGGGAACATCTTCCAGTCTCCAGTGAAGATGCCATGTGACATTCTTCAGAAACAATTGTGATTTTCTTTTTTCTTTTTAAAAAAAAAATCCAAAATAAGGACAAATAATGTATGAGCCCGGTTTTTGTAGCATCCAGATGGTATTCATAGTGTATGTCCAATAGTGATGGCTTTATTTATTTACCAAATACATTCAAACCCACTTTGAAATATCCATAATGCTAATAAACTGTTATTAGTGATGGTATTGGTTAATATTTATTAATTCACATGAATTTGTATAAAGGTGTACTTCCAAAGTAATGCTAAAATGCCCCTAAAATGAGCATTTACCATTTTTGTTTCCCATTTTAAAATAATTATACACATATTTTTTTATAATACGCCTTTTTCAAAGTCATTCAGTAATGTAGGTAAAATATGCCTACATTTCTTTTTTATAGTTTTTTTTTCTATAATGTGCTACACCATAGTGACAAACAATATAGCAACTGATAGACAATGATAACAAGATAAAATACATTTTTCACAAAGCATAGCAATAAAGCATAGCATGTAATTTTATGCCCCTAATTCCCCATGCTACCTCACATGTGCCCTTGAAGAAGAAAAAGAAAAGAAAAAAAAAGAACTACACAAGTAAATAAACAAACAAATAAGTAGATTCCTAACGAATATTTTGACATTTTGACATCTGTATTTTTAACAATCTCTCTCTTGCCTTTTGCCTTTTTAAGAGTTTCATTAACCTGGGAAACATAGGAATGGTCAACTGCCCCCCCCCCTGAAAAAAAAAAGAAAAGGGGGATGCAGATGTATCTACCTTATTACATACATAAAGGAAAATAAATAAATAAAATATATCTACACTTCTAAGCAAAAGTCAACATTTCATCATGAAAATTTTTCATTACATTTATAACTTCTGTAGAAGCGCTTGCAGCAGTTGGATTGAAAAAAGGCTGAACTGATAAGAAACTAGGAGCAACACTTTCCTTATCAGACAAAGTTAAAACTTCAATAAATAATGTTATATAGACTATTAACCATGGTATTCTGCAACAGCAATGAGGCTATGGCTTCTCGCTACTGTTTCATTTCCATTTGAATTTATCAGATTTAGAAGCGAATATTAAGACTGGTCTTTTTATCCTTTCTTTTTTTTTCATTTTGATATTTATACTGTGGTTTCATGAGTTATCATTCATATTCTACTTTTAATTTAATATAAACTAAAATACTTCTTATGCTTTTGTAGATGAATGCATAGCATGGTGTAACTGCAATGACTCACCTTTTGAGAAAACATACAGATGCATGAAAAAGTTCCCCTTTTTGCCGACTGCCAGCCACTTACCAGCGACTTGTCTGCTAATTCAGTCGCACAGAGAAATCCCTGTGTGCCATGGGGAAATGATTTCAGAGCATAAATGAATGCCCGGAACAAGGACGTTTCCACACGCCAGGTTTGGACACCGTGCGTGATGACGTATTTGCAGGACAAATCGTTCAGCCAAATCGTTTCTGGCAGAAAAAGGCAGAACTTTTTCATGCCCGCATCTGTATTCTGTTAGAAATTAAATGTTTAGTGACTGTCACTGTTTTTATTCTTTAAATGAGTGATGACATAGCAAGATAAACTAGTTCATGCAGTTGATATGGCTTCTAAGGAAAAATAAAGGGTTGGGTACGGTAATGATATGATCTGCCCGGAGACCAAGTTGACTTAATTTTTGGCTTTTGGCTACCTCATTTAGAAAAACTGGGCAACCTGTTGGTAGCAACCAGTTGGAGTTTTTTTGCTAAGAGGCTATCTCTTAGCAACATGAGCTCCTCGGGGGAAAGTGTGTGTGAGAGGGAAGATCCACGGTGATAAATGTGCAGCATTAAAATAAAGCCGCTTCTCTCCAGCATAACGCCGATACATTTGCCGACTGCCGCCACAAATTGCTTTCAACGTGAGCCCGCAAATGCTGGTAACTTCCATGTTTGTTTGCATTGGTTTCCATGACCACCATTACGTGCGTGATGTCATTCATGTTTAACTGAGCATGCGTGTCACTTGAGAAGCGTGAGCTGTTCATATTGCAGTCGGTGGGCAGGCCACATTTAGAAATGTAATATGAACAGCCACACAAAAAGATCGGATCTGACAAAAAAATCGGAATTGAGCATTAAACGGTGTGAACGCAGTGTGAACGTAGCTACAGAGTGGTTATATTATACTTTTCCTGAATTGACAGTCTATTAAGTACTGTACCGTTGGGTCTCTGATGTCCCTTGATCCCACAGGGATTAAATAAACTGCATAGATATTTTAGGTGAAAATCGTGGGGGGAAAATATGTGTAATTTATGGTTTAGGTCATGTGACCTTTGTGTTTGTCAGAAAGCTACAACTTTGGCCTTAAATAAAGGCCCCAATGATGCCACACACTAAAAACTCCTGAGTCAAAAATAACCCATAATGGGTTATTTTTTACCCACTGCTGGGATGAAAAAGGGACCATTCCAGAAAATTGTTTTTTTTTCTTTTTTAATCAACTTTCAGGTTGAATATCTGACCAAATGTCTGGGTTGAAATAACACAGAAATTATAATTATAATCACAGAAATTGTCCCTGATGAAGGCTGAATAGCCGAAACGCGTTGGTGCGCAAATAGATTTCTTTGCAAATCAGGAGTGCCTCAACTCATCCTTCTTTCTTTGAATGCCTTCCAGCCACGAGTTTGACGAGCACCTGCTGGCTTATTTTCTTTTGAGCCTTGTTTCTTAAGACTTGATCCAGCGAGCACTACACCTCCTCTCTTTCATTAACACAGAAATTAGTTGGCCCCTTTTTAACCCAGCAGTTTGACCCAGGACGTTTAAGCGTGCAAACAACCATATGTAGTTAATTCACAACTTAGAAAATTATAGCCATTTCTGATATTGGGTGACTAATAAATCATTATGCTAATTAATCAATAATTATGACTAAACAGTAACTTCTACAGCTTGATATCTGGCAGAAATGGATTCAGCACACAAAATACTAAAGGAAAAACCAAGAAAACACAGATCATATTATACCCCCAAAACCACAGACAAGGGAACTTTGTTGTCATGGCACCTTTTAGAGATTTCCCCATTGGCTTTCCATCTCAGACCCTGTGGTTATGCTATCTTAATTATGCAATCATTGATTTTAAAAAGCTGCACAATGAAGACGTTTTTCTCTTTATGTTATATTTTATTGAATAATCCACCTCCCCTTGCTGGATGGAAATTACTCTGGATTTCCTTCCTGTGTTTGGAGAGAGTAGGCAGGCTGCTGCAGCTCTTCATTCACCACGCAGCTAAAAATCATCATTACTTAATTTTCTTACATCCTGACACCACAGGCCCACCCACTACTCCCAGTTAACATCTCAGAGCTTGAGTCTGCATTGCATCAAGGTGAGATGAACCACGGCTGTCACGCTGTGTTTACTCACTCTGGGTGGATCTTAAGTATTGGTGAAGGGTAAGCGACCCTGATATTTTCAAAAGTGTGAAGACCAGTGGAGGTCCCTTGTACAGTACTAACACATACATAGTGTACACCCTCACATGCACACACACACATGGTGGTCTGTCAAAGCCTCTTCAGGAGCAGTTCTTGTCTGAACCCATTAACAGAAGCTCTGGACTACAGAAGCAGGGTCCGGGATCCCAAGTAATGGCTTATCTGTGTTTCCTTAAAACATCCTCACAGAAGCCCTGAGGGAGCCTGGATGACTGGAGATTTTACACATGGACACACCCGCTCAAGCACACACACTTCTAAAACACACACATTACAATAATACATACAGGATAAAGTATTGCCTCACAGAAACGACTGAATATATTCTACCATATAAATATAAACACAGTCAACAGGTTTGTACTATACAGGTTTAAGCCTTATTGCTTCTCTGAAGTGTTGGACTGACCCTCACTGACTTCAGCAATACAGACTGAGACCATCAATAATTCATGAGCTTGCTCTCTTCAGCCACCACCACAAACACACACTCTCACACACCAAAAACATGATCAAAGACAACAAAATGCTCCTGAATTCCCTGCAGTAATTTCAAGGCTGTTCTGATGTTACTGGGTGGAAGGTAAAGAATAAAGAGCTGAAAGCTCAGTTGCCTCCACACTGTCACATGAATGAGTGCAGAGAGGAGGACTGCAGGGACGGCTCGCTCACAGCGAGGCTTTGAGCTTAAAGCACTCGCTTCTCCATCTCATGAGGCTGGCTCAGGTTGAAATGCACCCTCATGATTTTCACCATCAACTTCTGAGCAGTTTAATTTCACAGCCAAAAGGAACACATCAAAATAAAAACAAAAATCTGAGTGGGAGGTTGCAATTTTATATATATTTTTTATTATTTTAACTTCACTCACTAACATCTAACATCTGACTTTTGAGTGTGACAGGAAAGTGTTTCATCAGTATTCAGAGCCAGATCAAATGACTGCAGAGAGTGAGTGTTTACTGGCCCCAGCTACAGCCAGTATTGATGGGAACACAACTCCTGGTGGCACATGATCATTTTCAGTCATGATGTCACAGGTTTACCTGATGTAATATTTTACAAGCAAACTGAAATTCTCTCCTCAGAGAGTTGCAATTCTCACAAAATGTGCCATCGCTTTATTTACACCAAAGACTGTAAAAAAAAAAAAAAATGGATGTAGTATCCGAACAAATCCGAAGAGCTGAAAGTGAAGCTAGTTGGGCGTTTCCCACCATCGTCATCTTACCATGTCACGTGTGTCATCACTCCTAAAATGGGCAAAGACAGGGCCGCTCCAAACTGTGGGGCAAATGATTGACAGCTAAGCTAAATGCTAACAGAGCTAATCTGAAGTGAACAGGAACAGATGAAGATAGGCGGTTTAAAGGTAAGACACACTCAAACTTGCTGTTAACCAGCTAAAAAACACCATTGTGCAACTCTGCGACAGGCTGAGGCCTTCCTGGGAGCAAGCAGGGAGCTAACTATTACAGTGTGTTCAGACCAAGCGCGATTTGGGCGTCAAGGGCGTCAGGTTTACATGCAAAGTCAATGGCCGACGCGCGTCGAGGAGGCGTCGAAAAACCTGCGGCGCATTTTGCGTGTTGAGGCGCGTTAACGCGCGTTTCGCGCATCGAGTTCTGAGATTTTGAGCGTTTGACGCGCGTTTGTATGACCCAAGAAGCAAATGTTTTTTTTTTTAGTCTAAAGCCGTCATTTGGCTCTTTAAAGGTGTCATACAGATCTGGGCATGAAAAAGTTCCCCTTTCAGCCGACTGCCAGCCACTTAGTGACTTGTCTGCTAATTCAATTGCACAGAGAAACGCCTGTGTGCCCAGGGGAGACAATTTCAGAGCATAAATGAATGCCCGGAACAAGGACGTTTCCACACGGCAAGTTTAGACACCGTACGTGATGGCATATTTGCGGGACAAGTCGTTCAGCCAGTGATAGTGCAGTAATGGTGCACTATTAGTGCACCACTTCTGGCAGAAAAAGGAGGAACTGAAAGCACTGAAAACTGCTGAATTTCTGCCGAGGCAACTCAGAATGGCAATCTCCCTCCTCCTCCTCCTCCTTGTCGCCGGCGTCCTTTCTGACAAAGCTGGTCTACTCCGTAGCAGGTAATCAGCTGCCTTCAGGTGGTGCTAAAGACACTAGCTTAGCAGCTCGCTCGCAGCCTCTCTAGTTCATGTCAACACAGCTGATCATAACAACTCCACGGCAGGTAATCAGCTGCTTTTAGGTGGCGCTAAAGAGGCTAGCTTAGCAGCTAGCAGCCTCTCTCGTTCACGTCAATGGGAGAAAGAAATCCAATTCGCATACTGTGGAGAGCGCGTGCTTGTGGCCGGTTCTGGTGAGAAGAGAGAGCCCGCACTCAAAGACGAAGTTACTTTCACTTTCCGGAGTTTCTGGCACGTTATAACTGAGGTCCCGTTCCAATACATATGTTTTAACCAAGGGGCAAACTCCGCCTCAGAACAGTGAAGCTCGCTTCCTTGTTGCAAATAGTGTAATCCTCCCTTCATCCGCTAGGGGCTGGCTCCAAGAGCGAGCAAATCCCCATAGACTCCCATGTTAAAAACGCCAACTTCACAGCAGAAATAAACAGGTTTACAGCCTGGTTCAAAAAATCATTTTAGGTTTATTAGGTCAAGTTTACCTTCATGTCAACTGTGAGGGGGGTGAATTTTTTTATAACTCATTCGTTTAGATGTTATTTATTCTTCAAATTACACATAATTAAGGGCGTGTCCTTATGATTGACATGCGGCAGACCGGAAGCTCCGCCTGCCGACCGGAGGCTCCTAGTTAGCTCCTTCTTTGCTCTTAATAAGGTCTCAGTTTGTTACAGAGACGCACAACGGCGGTGTTTAGTCAGCGAATTGCAAGTCTAAGCATGTCTTACCTTAACCATGCCGCTTAGGGGGCTTATCTTTGTTAGCTCCTCTTAGTTTCGTGTTAGCTCAGTTAGCGTTTAGCCCACAGTACGTCAGCTGTCAATCATTTGCCCCGCGGCCGCGCTGTGCCCATTTTAGGATTTTCCTGGAGTGACGACGTACGTGACACGGCAAGATGGCGATGGTAAGACACGCCCAACTGGCTTCACATTTCTCTATTCAGAAGAGACCGGAAGCTACGTCCAGTAATTATATACAGTCTACGGTTTTAACATGAAAAAGTGGGATTTCCGGGTGATGACACCTTTAATAAAATGTAAAAGAAAAGTTTCAAATAAATAAATGAATAAAAACAAAAAAAATAAAGGATACATGTATGGTTTATTCAGTCTGAATTGTTGTAGTGCCCAAGTTCTCCACTAGGGGGCAAAATCAGGTGCTAAAGGGTTATTTGGCTAATTTTAGCAGGATAAAACACATTTTAAAAGAACCTATTTCAACATGGCAATTTTTTTCATATTATATACATATATATATATATATATATATATATATATATATATATATATATATACATACGTGAAAAAATTACCATATACATTTTAGGAGATATATATTTATATGAAATGAAATGAAAAATACAACCCAGAAGGGAAATTCAGTATTGTAAAAGTTCACTCTTTTTTTTTTCTTCAAATAAACAAAAATAGTCAGTCAGTCTTGTTCTTTAGGGTGATGGCTGCTGGCAGGAATTAATTTCTGTATCTACCTGACACAGCCTCCAACCGAACCCACTCTGTTGATTCTTCACCGTGTTGTGGAGAGGATGGGAAGAGTCCTATATATATATATGTGTGTGTGTGTATATATACACCTCCTAAGACAATATTTACAATATTTTTCATGCAATATTTAGATTTATTTGCTTGAATTAACAGCTAACAAAGCTGATTTAATTTTAAATTGCAAATGATACATATTCATTTGTACAGCAGTGCACGTTAGGACTTGTGCTTTAGTGACTTTTTTTGTATTTTAATCAAGTTTTCTGCAGCAGGAAGACATCTTAAACTTGCAGGGCTGTGGCTCAAGAGGTTCGAAGTTAGCGACCCTTCTACTGGTGCATCAGAAAAATTGTAATTTAAAATATAACTAAATTTAAAGCTTGAAATGAAATGATCATACTTTTTAAGATTGCGTAGAAAAAAAAAGAAAGAAAGAAGTTAATATTTTAATTCATTTACATAAAATACTTATTGGTAATAAATATTAAGAATACATGTTATGCCAAAAGCGAAACCTTTTTTTAATAAACAGACCCAGTAAAACCAGTTTCCAACTGGGTCATCCTTACGTTCCTCGGGTCCTATGTTCCACCCTTTGTATGGGACGGGGGAATATAAGACCTTTTTTTTTTAAATAAAAAAAAGAATGGTCCTATATTCCCCACTTTCCCTCAAAAGAACCTGGGGAACAAAGAATGCTTTTTTTTTAAGGCCCAATGTTCTCAAAATTAACAAAATGGTGAACTCTCTCTCTTGGACCATACTTCTTTATGCAAGTTATATTACAATATCAATATATTGCAACAGTGCGGTAACACATTCACTGGACACACTTTTAAGGCTGCGGTCACATGCATTTTCTCAGACAAACTTCAGTCATCTTTCCACTAGAATATTTAAATTGGGGGGTTCCTGGTAATGTTTGTTTATATTTGAGCACACATTAGCCTGGCTATTGCCAGACCTCATCTCAATCTGAGTTGAGAAATGGTCTGAAAACCCGACATTCATCTTCCCATAAGAGACAAGACGTGTGTGGATTGAAGCCAGTCGTAGGGTTAGAGGGTAGGGGAGGACCCTTTTGTTAAAAAAGGGTCCTAACAAAATCGGGAACATAGGACCTTTTCTAGGGAAAAGGGGGAACATGGAACCCTTAAACAAAAAAGGCCCGTTTCCACCTATGGGTCTGGGTTGGGCCAAGCCGGATCGGGTGGGTTTTGGTACGGATATGTTGATTTCATGTTGTGTCCCCACAGCAAACTGTACCCTTACCTGGAGGCGAAGTATTAAGCTGCTACGTGATCGCGTGACATCATCGCCATGCAACGCCTTTTAACCAAAACGCCACACCACACGTAACAGAAACAAAGGAGTCACCCCCGCTTTGTTTTTACGCCGGGTCACGCGGGAAGTGACGGATTTCTCAACGAATCAACAGATTGCTGTGTAGTAGCTCCACCTCTTTGGTCCGGATCGGTTAGATCAGTACCCTTACAAAAGGGTACCGAAAAAGTAGGGCCGGTAGGATATACAGTAAGGGTACCCGTCCCAGGTTTTATCTGCGGCGACGCAAAAAAACGCGGACCAATCTGACCCGACCCGACCCTGACCCGCTGGTGGAAACGGGGCTAATAGGTCCAACAGGTCTAATTGTTTATTGGCCCCAGTTTAACATTATCCGAGGTGGGTCATGGCAAAGCCAATACTTTCATTCTTCTTCTGAAGACATGAAGTTAACACCAGTCTAACGGAGTTGATGTTATTTTTGTACAAAAGACGTATCAAGCTAATGTTTTCTCTGTTGTGGCACTAAGCTAGTCGCTAACAAATGCTAACATTAAACTTTCATATTAAAGTGGCTAACTCCGGACTTTGCAGTTCGCTGGTCTTTTATCTGCCCCTCATGTGACTGAAGTCACATGTGACTTCGAGTGTGACTTCAGTCTGGGTACTAGAATATGGTAATCTTTGTTTATGAATACAGATTGTGTCAGTTTAACAGATGGCCTAACCTTTGTTTTACTTTGGTTACCACACAACTCTCTCTCTCTCTCTCTTTGTTCTTCCTCAGTGGGTCGGACAGGGTGCTACAGTGAGTGGCAGCCAAGGAGGGTCTACCAACTCCCTGAAGACACCACCTTCACCATGATTGCACATGCACAACACACAAGCCTCAGGGTGGTAAAATGACAGAGGATGGACAATAACCTTACTTAGATGTTTAAACATTCAGTACAAGGTGTGACTAACAAGTGAGTGCAGTAGTATCAGCTGTAGGCCATTACTAAAACTGATGTTTGAAGTATTTTTGTTGTGGTGAAACTGCTGCAAAGACTAATTCCCACTTCTTACTTCCTTCTGTGTCTTTACAACCCAAAAAAAAAAAAAAAAGCTAACTAAAAACACTTAACATTCCAAGTGAACTAATCCAGTTGTTTTATTTGTTAAATCCAGCTGTTAGTGTTTACAGGTTAAGTTAACATGTTTAACTTTTTACTTTTTTGTCTTCTTTTTCAAGTCAAAGGTTTGTGGACCAAAATAAAAATAAAAAAAAGTAGGCTAACGTCTGGAGCTGTAATGTTGATTTGTGTGAGGGGTTTGTTATCATAGACAAAATGTTTAACTAACATGAAGAGTTTGGTAATTAACATAATTTAAAATGAGGAACATCCCTGCTGCGATAAAAAAGGTTGAAGCTCTCATGAGTATTTGTTAAACTGTTGCATGTCGCGTTAAAAACTGAACATGCACACAGACTTGCTGTGTGGTTTCTAGAAGCCAGAGCAGTCACCAACGATGGAGATGTTAGTGTAAGCCTTATGGCCAGTTTACACCGGATCTGTGTGTGGTGAGTTCCGACTGCGGCGTGGCTTCTGTCGGCAGACACAGCGTGTCCGCGGCTGCAGTCCGTGGATCCGGTGTGTCACCGGTAATGACGTAATGTTTACATCGTTCAGGCGATCACAAATCTTCGAGGGGCTTTTATTTTGATATTTACCAGATGTTTTACACTGCTCCCACGTCCGGTATCCTGTCTGGTCCTACTCGAACTACAGAGCCTGACACGTTCTGGGAGCATGCTCCATTAAAGATAGACCGGATGCCTGTTTTTAGCGGCGAAGATACAGTATGATATGTGTCCTACATGAAATACACCATTGGCTATAGCAGCTGTGATTAGCTCCGGAGGCCACGCTTGCACACGGATCTGGTGTGAATTGGTCTTTAGTTTTACCTCAGAGGGAGACTTTCTCGCAGAAATGTTCCTGTGCGAACAAATGGTACCAAAAGAAGCTGTAACAGAGAGAATTTGATGTTTTATTTGGTGCATGTTAAATTGTCATACTTTGTTAACAGGGTGTGGTCAAAATAAAGGAAACACAAGTTAAATGGTTGTCATCAGTGGTTTCTCTGGCAGGAAAACGGTCCAACCAGGTCAGACAGCCATTCTTGTAGTGTGTCCCAATTAATAGTTTTCAGTCACGTGACCTGCCGGAAAGCCCTGGCGGGCCAAAGATGACAGGGTGCAGCGGACTCTGAGCAGACAGACTACAGAATAAGTCGTCGAGAAGGAAAGATACAGAAATAAGATGGAAGTGTTGGACACTCGTGACCCGTATAGAGAAGCGACTGCTGCATACGAACCATTTAACATCACCACGTCCCTGCTGAGCTGCATTCAGAGATATTTACATCTGTCTGGTTTAGAAGCCACCGTTGCCAGAATGAAGGTATACAAGAGCACCGACAGTTCTCACTAAAAACTACTATTCAAACAGAAGTAGAATGATTTCCTCTCATTTTAACTTGTGACAAACTCAGTTTTAGAAATGATGGAACGCTGAGACGTAAATAAACAGCATATAGGACAGGTATGCATGACAAACAAAGATTATCAATCCAAATATCAGTGTTGCATCTCATCTTTGTGCTATTCAGCTGAATTTGAGTCTAACCGGATTTCCACATCCCTCCTTTAGGAGTTTATTTGCGTTACTGCATCCCTCCGTTTAGCTAGTAGCTAACATCAACTCGTACGGAAGATGGCGGGTGGCTTGTTACCTCGATTTGACAACAAACCATGCCAACAAGTAAACATAAGGTTTTTATTTATGGTTAAAACTACGCTAACTATATACAGATGAATGTAGGTGTGGGCATTACTGACTGTTTATGAAGTGTTCGCTGCTAGAACGTGTGGGTTAGGGGCTGCCATGGTTTACTGTACCCGGGGACCGAGGTGCGTTTGGTAGAACTGATCCAAACATTTTGCCTCTCAAGGTGTCTTTATAGGACAGAAGCCCTCGGGCTTGGGGCTCCAGTGCAGGGCTTTATGTGGAGGGTTTGGGGGGAAAACTGTTTCATTCCTTGACATTTTACCAAACTGTGTTGTGGCAGCAAATAATTATTCCTTTTCAGAAGCAAAACGCCTAATCAGGGTCTCCACCGTTTGCAGCTCAGCACCGGACAGCGCAGAGTCAGTGACTCTTATAAAAACACGTTTCCTTACATGGGAAGCCTTGTTGGAATGGTGGGATGTTGTGTGTCAGAATAGCGGGATTTCAGAATGCTGGTACAGTATGCAGGGCTTGACATTAACACCCGCCAACCCGCCAAATGCGGGTGAATTTCAGCAGTAACACGGCCACTCCAACCAGCCACTTTGGCAGGTTGAATTCTATTTACATTTTAATTGTAGTTTTCTCAAACAGCATCTGAAATAATAAACAAGCTTAAATGTTAGACTGAAAGACTACAACTCCCATCAGCACTGCCTGCGCACAGTGTTTGCTCATTGGTCCATTTGGGGCCGACGTCACTAGAGGCGGTTCCTGTGGGAGTCTTTTCTGTTTTTAGTTTTCCAGATCCCTCATACAGCAGCTGTTTTAACGCTGTTTGTTGGCAGTGATGATGAAGATTTAACGTGTCTGACTCGAGCACTATGGGAGACATCATCACTAACAAGGATTAAGTGATTTTCTGCTGGTTTTCTTCACCGGGAGACGTGGTCTACCTGTGTGATGAGGCTGAGCCATGCCCAAAATGATTGCTACAGGCCGGCGGAGATCCGCCCAAGCTCAGGTGTGCTCATAGAGCCGAACACGTCAATGCAAGTTTGGGATGTAAACATCCTGAACGTGCATGGTAGCATGTTTTATAAACCATTCCCAAAGATGCTGCAATGTATTCACAAAGCTGCAGCATCCACTATTACTGAGGAGTGAACACATGATGGATCCAATGTGAGCGCTTTGAGTGTCCAGCTGTAAAAGCACAATATATATATCGAATCCATCATTATTATTATTATTATTATTATAAACCAGACAGCGACTGTAGGATGAAGGCTGTGGGGGTGAAAAGATCTTTCGTTTTTTAAATTTTTCTTCTCTGTAGTTGCCTATTTAGTCTACTGCAGTAAATAAATACTGAAACAGGGATTCTTTTCAGATTTTATCCAGTTCAGTTTTTATCTTTTAAGTTAATCTTTTACTCTGCTCTCCTGCTTATTTCCTGATTTCTTGTGTGCTATGAATTCTGGGACAGCAGAGGCTGCAAAGGATTACACCACGTGTAGCTTTCATTTCAGGCCAAGCGAAGTGCGGATTTGAAAGCTGGATCCTTCGTAGGTTTTCCTGAATTGGGACAGGACTTGATGCGCCACAGTGACGTGTGCGGCCGGCGAATCTGCACTTTGAAGTTCGCAGGCCTCCAATTGGGACACAGCTTTGTTTTTGGTTTTTTGGGAACTTCTGGTAAACTAACGCCCAATCTCAATTCCCCCCCTAAGCCCTTCCCCCTTGCGCATTCACATGTAAGGGTAGAGGTGTCTCAATCCTGTTTGGGACAGAAAGGAAGGGGGGCATAGTCCCCTTTAAACAAAGGGCTTTCCGATGCATACTTAAAATGAAGGTTATGGCAAACTTGTGAATAACCAGCAAGACGGCTGCTACTGAGTCCAACAAAATCCACAAATGTAAATATTTTCCCCATAGATAACATTTGAAAATGTATGAAAACCAGTGTATTGTCTAGTTTAATGCTGTTTAAATGTTTTACGGTCATTTTCTTTATAAAACACATGAAAAAAATGGCTAGTACTACGTTGACGCTTGAGTAACATAAACGCTACCAGGCTGGAAACCAGCGGTGCTTTGTAGGCAGCCCTGATAACCTAGTGACAGATGATCAATAAAATATTTGGCAACATCACTGCTAGTCTTCTGTTACATGGAAGGCATCACTGGATACAATACAAGTGGGAATTTCATGCACAAATTGGACTGTCTTGGTTAACCCACAGCTGTCTTGATTTCTCCAGTTTGACTTTCAGCCCTACCCCTCCGTTTTAAGTGGCAAGAGGCAAGGAGAACGCATGAAAAAGAGAAAAAAAAGAGAATTGAGATTGAGCCTAAATCTTTAATATGCCCTTTTGCAATTTTGACAGCCCAATGCCTCATGTTGGATGGAATCACCATTTTATATATAGATCTACAGCATCTATAAATCTGTATCAGGGATGGGCAGCTCTGGTCCTCAAGGGCCAGTATCCTGCAGGTATAAGTAGTTTCCTTCCTAATACCTGCACCTGACTTACTGTAATGAGCACACTTGCTTGGAGCTCAGTGTCAAGCTTCACACAAGTCTGCTAATTACCCATTGATCTGAGTCAGGGAAACTCCAAATACCTGCATGTATATACATACAGGTACATACATACCTATATATATATTTGAGCACATCTGAATAGATGCTGTGCCATCATCAAGCTAATGCTATTAAAGATCTCTTGAGGTTTGGGATACTCAATATTTGGTTAAAATGCATTAATTGATATTTTTTTACCATGTGGTCCAAACACAACAATGTAAACAAAGTAATTACATGTTATCATAAACATTTGCTCATTTACACATGCAGCTGACACTATTGGTGTTGTTTCAGCTGAATTAGTCCACCTACTGCTCTGATTCCTCTGCCATATTTCTCTGGGGAAACATCTGTTGCTGATAAACGTTTGCTTATTTCATCAGGGAAGGTTTTCCTCTGAAAACAGCTGCCTATTACCTTCAGGTAATCACTGAAAACAAGCAGGAAATATGCTAAAACTACAGAGATGACTGAGTACTTCTAGTGGAGTAAGATACATTGCAGCTGGCAAAGTCAGATGCTGAGATGAAATCAATTAGAGCAGCTTCAGGTGTTTTTGCAAATTCCTCCACACCTAATTCCCACCTAATCAGATTCCATGCAAATAACTGAGATGCAGTTTAGCTTTAACAGCTTCCAGGGATCTTTGGAAAAAACGACAATGATGAGCAAAGATGTAATACATGAAAAATAACTGCATTTTCCCTTCATCTCATACAGCTTACTTTGATTTCCCTTAGTGAGCCAGTGGTTTAGACATTCTACTGTAATTAAACTTTATTTGTTTGCAGCTTTTCTGAATATGTAATTGCTGATTTTTCAATTGTGCAATGATGTCACCATGTTCCTGGACACCAAACCCATGGTGGGTAAATTGTAGTTGTTTTCAGTGTCTGTAGAAGGCCTGTGGATAGTCGCTATGTGGCTAACCATGATCTTAAAGCTTGTGGGGAATCCCGTGTGCCTTTCTGACAGACACAGTCGTTCAGCTGTCAGGTGCACCGATTAAGACAAAGTTCCTCAGATAATGAACCTGATCGCTGACTCCGGTTGTCAGCTAAGTTGGCTACATCGGGGGGTGTCCCTCTGCTACTGTAATGACCCCTCATGTTTTCTTTATTTGGGACCATGCCTTGTAGTTTTAATGAGCCAGTGTTTTTGTTTATTGTTATTATTTTTTAAATAAATCTGAACTAGTGTTTCTTTGTATTGGACACTGTCACAAATGGTATTTACTTCTGCGTTTTTAGGTATGATGCATGCATTTTTCAGTCCCTTTTTTTAATTTTTTTTTTTTTTGCTGTGAGATGCTTATCATATGTTAACATGAAATGTTCTTTGAACATAAGCCAGACTGTGTAAATTGTCTATTCAGATGTTATTAATAAATATTTCTATATATAGTATTGATTGATTTGTAACAAGGGTGAAATTCAAGAGAAATTGCCTGAAAGACAGATTGAAGAGTGGTGAAACACATATCCCCCCCCCCCCCCCCCCCCGCCCCCGACACACACACACACACAAACAGTTCTCCCAACAGATTGCTGTGATTGAAACACCGTGAAGAGTTTCTGACGTGTTATGTGACACCTTCATAGATGCTATTGCGGCACTCCTGCCAGCTGAAATGCTGAAGGGCAAAATATTAACATGTCTTGAGGATATGTGGGGGCACATTTATCAGATTCACCGACGATCTGCAAAGTTATGATTTCAAAGCAGAAACTGTGGTTTTTCAGCAACACAAAACAGACATCACTTATTTTTAAAACATTCTCTGAAATTTTAAGTTATACTATGTAACTTTTGACTTTAATATTAGTCTCAAATGAGTGATATTAGATGATTTTGGGGGTCAGTGTATAGTGCTTGACTTGTATCGGCACTCCAAGTGGGCCCCCCTCTGCAGAAACCAGACATTGTAACTTTGCAGGACTGGGGTCTCTCAAGAATCATGTGATCTGGAGGACGTTGCTTTATGGCTCCTCCTCTATAAGCAGAAAGCTCTGTTTTGAGCTACTTTTTTCCTCCTCGATTGAAGATTTGTGATGGCTGAGCCAAGAAAGAAGATGAAAACAATGTCTGAGGAGGTCAGAAAGATAAAGTGAGAAAGGGATTGCTCCAGAGTGGATCTGGAAAAAGAATCGACTTGTAGGAGTCTGATGAAAGCAATCTGGCTGCAAAACCCGCTGTCAGTATTAGACTGGTGAGTTAGCTCCATGCTTGTGGAAACAAACCATATAAAAATCCGTAGACATACGCACATCACCAGGTGGAAGGCTACTGCCGTAGTTATGTGAAATCAAAGAAAAAGCCTGCACACTTACTCCCAGCTGCATTTATTCCAACGTTTCCTGTGTCACTCACAAGCCCAAGATCTTTAATACCATGACAGGAACCGGTCTCTAAGAAAATGTGGCACAATTATCCTGTCAATGTCGTGAGTCACACAGTTTGTGCTGTTAGCTGCGACACGGTCTAATAAAATAGAATCAAACTGTAGACTGACACAAAAATAACTGCAAAAGTCTCAGTAATTGAGAAAGCATCATTGCAGGTGGGATTACAAGTTTTAACAGGTTACATAGTTCACAT
This sequence comes from Atherinomorus stipes, assembly GCA_023101725.1. Lineage (NCBI taxonomy): Eukaryota > Metazoa > Chordata > Actinopteri > Atheriniformes > Atherinidae > Atherinomorus > Atherinomorus stipes. The sequence continues at coordinate 170,434 of JALJCO010000989.1, forward strand.
TGGGAGGCTGGAGATGATAATAATAATAATAATAATAATAATAATAATAATAGAGTAAAGCCAACAACAGAAGAATAAAACAAGTGAGATTTTTGTTGAGATTTGGGTCTATGAGATGAGTCTGAGATGTATTGTGGTATAGTTCCTGAGGATGAGGGCCCTACCCCCCAGGTTTGGTACTGGGTCCTGGGAACAGTCAGGAGGCTGGCATTAGTGGGGAAGAGGGTGTAGGGTGGGACATGTCTTTAGTTAAGATGGGGTCTGATTAAGGAGCGCTCCATGGGTGAGTAGGAGAATTTTGAATCGGTGGAGGTTTTCAGGGGTGATGAGGTTTTGCTTCCAAAAGTGATATTTCAATAAAATAATTAATAAATAATTGGGTTTTTATACATAAAAATGAGACAATGGATTCAGCAAAATACATGAACAAAATGTGTTCAGTTAAAAAGATAAAGAGCATTACATTCACTGGAAGACATGACAGAATTATGACTGTTGCTGTAAACATGACATAAATCAGTCTTCAACTTTGTTTTTTCATGACTGAAATACATTTTACATTTTTGTTTTGTATGCAGTTCAGTGCTGCTCAATATAAAAAAAAAAATTAAAAAGAGAAAAACATTAAAAGGTCAGCAGGATATTAAGTCTCCGTCCAGCTCGGTTGACATTTGCCTGTTTCACATTAATTTAATTTAGCTTGTTCAAGGAATAATCTGTACCTTTGCTGTTCGTGTGAGATGGAATGGGGGAAAAAATGATGCTGCAAAGAGCAGAAATACATCTCTGTAAAGTCAGCAAGTGATGCAAGATCCTCCGCTGCTGTCGTCACTCCTCGCATTTAACAGGCAGAACAGGAAAACTTGCTTTTAATTACGTGTATGTGTTTTAGTTGTATCCTCGGTTTATGTGGAGTGTCTAGGAAATCTGAGAAATTGAATTTCTTAAAGCTGCAAGTTTAATTCCTCCCTGTCAGTAGGTGGCGTGCTAACACTCGCTTACTCAATTTGCATTAGCAACAGTACATAACCAGCTAACTGTTAATTAGCATGAGCAAATGTTTTACTTACATGTCCAGAAGGAAAGTGACAACCTCTATGGGGCTTTTGAGCCGCTTTGCTACCTTTACCTTGCTTCACTTTTTTGTCCGCTTGAATTTAAGAAATGTAAAGCAAGGAAGATGCTTCTACACATAACATTCGAGCTTGCAATTCCGGAGCTAATGCTAACAGTGAAGAATCCCAACATTGGCATTGTGATCAGATGTAAATATTTACTTTTTAGACTCATCGAAATTGATAAAACATTTATATGCTATAAAAAATGGGTAAAGTGAATACTCTTATTCAGCACCCATCTAGACATTCTGTAAATGTTTTTTTGTTTTTTTCAATTATTTTGATGGAAAAATTTTTTTTAGCCATCACCTTTAACTTAGTGGCCTTAAAGGTGCTATACCTGATTTTGCACATTTGCGAACCGTGAGTTAGGTGAACAGTGTAGTTTGAACTGTAAGCCCCGCCCCTAACTGTTTCTCCCAGTGAGAAACGCTCCTACTCTCGTTTTTCTCTCCTCCCACTCAACATGCACGAAATAACGTGCACGTTTCATACTCGTGCACTAAGAAACTCAGAGAAAACTTGCATCTTCCAGTGAATTTACTGTTTTGGTTGCAGTAAATGGCTGCAGATCAGCTAAATGACATTTTCTATCATAAACGGTAGTTTACCGTAACTACAGTTATGTACACAGATGCACAGTTATGACGAGTTATGATGTTATAGGCGACAATACTGCATGACAGCCTGATAAAGTTTCTAACCGGCCACTTCGAGAAGCAGTGATGTAAATCTTCGTCGTGTTACGTTGTAAATATCACTATGTATTATATACGGTAGACCAGCAGAGGAAGCGCCAGCACCCGAGGGCATATAAAATGTTACTCAGAAGAAAGTTATTGAAAAAATACCTGTGCAGGCGGACTTCCAGTCCATATTCAGTCCGAGGCGTCCAGCTGCTCTCTACCTTCAGTACAATCCACCGAGATTTACCCGAACTTTATTCCTTCTTTGGTCTTTCCTGCGTTTCAAGCCTCTCTCCTCCTCAGTTTTGATGCTTCCAGGCTGTTTTGCTGAGGTATCGCAACTTTCCCTTCGGTAGATGCCATGCGGTTCTGTTTACAAGTGCTGCTGTGCACGCGAGAGAGGAGGGCGCTCCTCATTAGAAAACGCTGTAACTGGCTGATTCAAAACCGAAACTTATGTAGAAAGAAAACCGCTTTGGCATGAAGAGAGCGTCACGCAAAGAGCAAAGATCCCAAAATATCCTTAACTCAGCCAGAGGAGTTAATTTTGGACATCTGGCTGCCAGATATCAGATAATAGCAAGTATTAGCCAACATGTGGCTTATTATAATGTTTCTGACAATTTGGTAACTTAACCAATAACTTAAATGTTGAATAGGGAACATTTTTATGAAAAGCTATACTTTTTGAAAAATAATACCGCCACAAGTCGTTTGGGGCTGGTGCAGTATGAAAGTACAACATTTCCCCAAAACAATATATATATTTAGCCTAAAAATAATTATAAAATAAATTTTAATGGGTTTGACAATGGCATGTTTACATCTACAAGCCAATACACGCCACCATTGCAGGTTGCCAAATATGTGGCAACAGTATGTTGGGCACAGTTAGGCTGGCACACGGGGAAACAGTGGAGACAGCGAGTCAAGCAGCTGCTTCAGAGCCCCGGAGATATTGTTATCAGTTCTGAGGAGGAGTGACCTGAGAAGAGCAAAAACTGGAGTAAATTTAGGTAAAGACTACACTAAATGGACCCACATAAATGTTTTCCATGGCATCAAAACATGGAAATGGCGATTTTTCTCCTGGATCGGTAAGCTAGCTTGTTTGCTAATGTGGCTAATGTTAGCTGTCAGCTATAAACTCCTCTGCGTTACTTGTTGGACATGCTGCAGACTGTTGGTCACTTGCGCATTGGCAGCAAGCCTGAGATTCCCAGTGGCTGGAGTTGTTTTTCTGTCGTTGTAACTACAACCTAGACACACGTGATGTCGCTGTTCTGTGTTTTCCATATTCAACCTTTAAAACCAGACATATTATGAGCAGCTTCAAAGCAAGTCAGTCTGTAGCAGCAGCAGCTGCACCATAGTCACATGACTCTGAAAGGAATGCTGGTATATGAAGTTCTTCCAGGATAACAGGAACTTGCTAGACCACTGCTAATGGAAGAAAATCTCCTGAGATTTTGTTACGGAACAACGAAATTTAACGAGAGTTTACTAACGAAATCTCACGAGACTTTGTTTTTAAAAATATCAGTCCAAAGAACTGATGCAGATATTCTCTGATATAACATTTTAATGCCAATATCGGCCGATAGTATCGATAAGCCGATAATACTGGACATCCCTAAACAAAACATTAAAGAAACACTTGCGCAGAGCTGGAAAGACAGTCATTTCAGATTATAATAAAAAATCCAAAAATCAACAAAGTGGAGGGATGTGTTGTGGAACCAATCACTGTTGAGTTGAACATTCACTGGGTTTTAAAGTTCAGAGGGTTCTTACTTCACACCCATTCTTTTGTTCATTCAGGGACACCATAGTAAAAACGGTGTAACAAATATGGCAGCATCCATATATGCACCGCTCAGCAAGTAGATGTAAATGACTCATTCAAAGAAAATAAACATATAACAGCTATTCTAGTGCAGCAATTATACATCAATAGAAACACAGTTTTAAATTATATATCACATTTTTCTGTCATTGACCTTTGATTTTTTTACATACTGTACCTTTAAGCTAGACTTTGGTAACCAAGTCATTTTGATGTCGCAAAGCTTGAGTGAGTCTGCTCAGCCATCTGAAAAGCACTTCAGCTGGAGCGTACTGATGCTTTACTGCTGAGACAGCTGGGCCTGAAGCTAGCCATGTTCAGGAAGTCAAAGTCATACAAACCTCAGCTCAGGTCACGCTCTCATGTGGGCTTTGCCACCTGGATCCCCGATTCTGTCCAACACTTCCCTGCAGACTGCTGTCATTCACCATCTGCACATGGAGCATTAGCGATGCTCATCGATTTTCCTGCTTCAGTGATGACGAAAAGCATCAGTCATCACTGGAAACGTATCTAACAAGCAGGTGAATGAGATCAGACTCAAATCAAGAGGCCCGAATACAAAAGGTTCAGGTTTGATCAACATTTTGGTGGTTTAAACGTCTGAACTCTGCTCAGCTCTGCTATGAGAAATTACCAGCACAGTTTAACTAATGGGCCCCTACACAAATCTGGAGGTATTGCAACGGTGTGGTACAAAACAATTAAAAATTTCAGGTTCAGGAATGAGGATGGTTAAACGGATTTAAAAGAAGTTATGATCAGTGAAAGCAAATGGGGAGGGGAGGCAATTACCAAATGCCACAAATTACATGAATGTAAGTTACATGTTTTGCAAAGACATCAGAGTTGCCAGATCAAGTTCATGGCAAACAAACAGACTTGTCTTTATGTGCTGTTATGGGTTAACAGATAATGGGAAAACCTTACCTTCGAAAAAGACATGGGAAAAGAATCATGGAAAAATGCACTCATGTTAATTTCTTCCATAGACTCAGGTCCTGCTTCTAGTCATCTAAAAAGTCTTTAAGCACACAGGAAATACAAGCCTTTCACTTAACTAAATTATAACAGTTAATAAAGTCTCATCAAATATTGATAACAGATCCACATTGTTGGTAACAAATGAGCCCCACTGTACAAGGTGTAATTGTGAGTCGTTGGTGGACTGTGACTTCTGTGACAGTGTGGGGTCCTGTCACTGTGCCTTTGATCATGCGCTGTGGCTACTTGGCCACAGGGATGTCCCTTTGGCTGACTGGTAAGTGCGTGTGACTGCATGACACGGGAGTCTGTGGGATCGAATCCCGCCCGCGCCCTCCGTTGCATACCTTGCCACATTCTGGCGTTGTTGGCAGGATCAATGTGACGTTGGTAAACGGTCCATGGATTTGAAATTGGTGCCAGCCTGCGCGAAGCACGAGGACGTGCTTGTGGAAAGAGGGGGAGAGATGTGACAGTGTGGGGTCCTGTCACTATGCCTCCGACTGATCACGTGCCCCGGCTACATGGCCACGGGGATGTCCCTTTGGCTGACTGGTAAAGCCCCGTTTCCACCAGCGGGTCTGGGTCGGGTCGGGCCGGATCGGTCCATGTTTTTTTGCGTCTCCACAGATAAAAACTGGGACGGGTACCCTTATATCCAACCCGACCCGGCCTACTTTTTTGGTACCCTTTGGTAGGGGTACTGATCTAACTGATCCGGATGAAAGAGGTGGAGCTAACACACAGCAATCTGTTGATTCGTTGAAAAATCCGTCACTTCCTGCGTGACCCGGCGTAAAAACAAAGCCGGGGTGACTCCTTTTGTTTCTGTCACGTGTGGTGTGGTGTTTTGGTTAAAAGGTATTGCATGGCGATGATGTCACGCGATCACGTAGCAGCGCTCTCTGGTTAATACTCCGCCTCCAGGTAAGCGGACAGTTTTCTGTGGGGATGCAACGTGAAATCAACATATCTGTACCAAAACCCACCTGGCCCGACCCCACCCGACCCAGACCCGCTGGTGGAAACGGGGCTCAAGTGTGAGCATGATTCTTACCCGGGAGTCTGTGGGATTGAAACCCGTCCAGGAGCTCTGTTGCATACTTTGCCACACTTGGTAGCAGCATTACATTTGTAGGATAATTGGAGAATCCACCTTGCCAGGCTTCAAGCTACTTCCTTGTGGCTGAAACACAAAAAGTTAAGACCAATTAGCTTCTTCCAGTTGGTGGAAATTACATATGACACCAATCAGAGTGGTTCATAAACACTGTTGGAGGAACCAGAATGGTGATGCTCATTTATCTAATTATTTCAAGTTTACTCTTAAAGGGACTTGAGGCAAGATTAAGAAACTAAACTTGCGACTGCCGCTTCAGGTAACTGCAGCCGTCACGCGAGCGTGCACAAACTGAAGCTATGATGCTGTTTTCTCACCTTTCTCTCCGTAGTTATACTTTGTAGTGGTCTTTCAGTTGATCTGGATCGTTTGCTGACGGCAGAATAATCTATAACGATCACTTACAGTGTTTGAATTTACCGCGACAGGCTTTGTCCTATATCAAAACAGCGGATGTAGCGTCATGTGACGTCACATCCGCATGGCAGAGCTGGAAAACTATAATGTTGTTTACTAAGCTTTTTCTTCGTAGTTACAATTTTTAGTGGTCTTTAAGTTGATCTAGATCGTATTCTGACGGCAGAATAATCCATAACTATCGCTTACAGTGTTTTTATTTAACGTGACCGTCTTTTCCTGCATCAAAACTGCGGATGAAGGTCATTTGACGTCACGTCCGCAGGGCAGCGCGGGAAATTCGGACACCGAACTGCAGCGCATTTTGCAGCACACAGCCTGTTCAAGGCAAACGGAGAGAAACGTGGGTGGAAACGTTATTTTTGGTATTTAGCGCTTCATCACCCATTAGTATGAAAAAAAGGGACATTCATGTTTGGTTTTTTTCAAATTCCTGCCTCAAGTCCCTTTAACCTCGGTGGATGATTCAGTCAACTGCCATGTTAGCTTTTTTTTTTCTTTAGTGCCTGTTCCTTACCAGCTGGTTTTATTGTGAAAAAAAGACTAGCCAAGGTCCACTGAGACACCAAGATAGAATCGCTGAGCTATGACGACATTTACTTGTTTAATTGATGTCTTTTTGAAAAAGGCTTAAACGATCAAGTGGACTCGGAGAAAATCTTGAAACTTTTCCTTGAGTGTGGAGAAATAACAGGCATTAAAGGGACATTGTGTAACAATTGTATATCGCAAGCAACTCGCTAGTACTTTTCATGCTGCGTTCGCATGAAACCGGGCAGACGGACGACAGCCGCTGCATGTAAAGGCACAAACTAGCCTCTATGTGAAGACGTGGTCTGTCAGTTACAGTGGCTTTAGTCCACATCTGATATGTTGTCATGGCAATGTCGTAGTTTTCCCTGACCCATGTTTAACCGTCTTTCTCTCGGCCTCTGTGATTAAAATGACATCTGGTTTGTTACCGATGGCTGTCTGCCCGACCTCGCGTGAACCCAGCATCAGAGTAACGCTCGGTTTCTCCTCACTGCACCTGCGGTGACTTTTCAAAGGCATGACCTCGAACTGAGCTGACAGATCCGGTTTCTCGGGTGAGTTTCTGTGGTTTCCAGCTGTCACGCTTCTACTGAACGTAAAAACATGGTGACACGACATGGTAGCCACCACCGAGCCAACCCGTTCCATGTATATATGGATGATACGAACGGCAAATTCAGAGCTTACAGGAGCATTTCAGTTTGTTGATGGGAGTGATTACTAATTAATGGAAAAACACTTTTGAACGAAATAATTAAGTTTTGTGAATAGAGAACAGGAGAACTTACACAATAGCCCTTTAAGTGATTTCTGTTGTGTGGAAAATCCAAAACAGAAATACTGAGACTTAGTTCAGAACCGGCGTTTTCTTGTATAATAATGTTTAGTTGTTCATTTACTACTTCTTTTTACCTTTAATGAAATAGGTTTCTATCAGGCTCCTATTTTTACTTTTCAACAAAGAAATAAATGCAAAACCTAAAGTAAAAGTGTGCAGCAATAATAGAGCAGATTGGAGATAGTAACAACAACGAAGATAAAAAAAAAATGATGGTTAAATTGGAGGAGACAGTGATTCATGTTGTTGCATTTATTAATGCAAAGCATTAGTTTGTGGATGAGTGATTAATTATCTGGGAAAGCACTTGATGAGGTTTAACTTTTTAGCATGAAAATAGGAGCTTGCCCTGACGTTGGAGTACTTTAAACAAGACGAGCTCAATTAGTTCATCTCATTTTATACTGAAACACCCCCAGAGTAAAGTCAGAAATCACACATCTCATTTCATTTTGCCATCAGAAATGTACATGGGTAAAATTTTTAAATTGCTGACTCTAATACCCCTAAAAGTAGGGTCTTGTAAATGGTTTTCATATTGTTTTTCACCTTCCCAAATCAATTATTCCCCAGTTGAAAGTAAACCAACAACCCCAGAACCACAGACAGGAACTAACCATAAGGCTGTGATGCGGGTCCTCTAACCACCCTGGTAAGGTTGGTCATGAGGGCAACAATCTTACAGACGGAGCAGGCCGATGCGAAGGACTCTCATTAAAGGGATATTGTGTAAGTTCTCCAGTTTTTTATTCACAAAAACTGATTATTTGGTTCAAAAGTGTTTTTTCATTAATCAGTAATCACTCCCATCAACAAACTGAAGAAAAAAATTCTTTAAAAATCAGACAATGCGATTTTCTGGATGTTTTTTTTCTCATTCTGTCTCTCACAGTTGAGGTATACCTATGATGACAATTACAGGCCTCTCTCATCTTTGTAAGTGGGAGAACTTATACAATTGGTGGCTGACTAAATACTTTTTTGCCCCACTGACTGTATATATATATATATTTATAGGAGTTGATAAAAAACAAAGGACATGGGTAAAATAAATCAACAATGAAGACAGAATAGTAAAAATGGCATAGTATTTTAGATTAACAAATAAAAGTTTGTAGATAAACAAAAGTGAAATGGTTTAAAAGAAATTATTTTGCTTTAATATATGAATTAATATAATAAACATTAAAAAAAACAAAAGGTAGGTTTGAGCCTCTTCAATTATTCATTCATTTGCGCGTTCATTCATGCATTTGTTCGTTCATACAATCGTTAACATTGACCAGAATTTTATTCCATTTATTTGTCATCATTATTGTATCTTTGTTTTAACCCTCTGCTGGAGCCATTTCATTGATTTCACTTATTTTCCAGGCCATTTTGGCAGTGTTGGCTGAATACAGCTGAAACTACCCAAAGGCATTTTTGATAAATTTTGGATCTGTCATGTGATGTTCTTAAATTAGCTAAAAATGGCTGAGCTATGCAAAAACTAGCACATTTGATCCTAAAGTCACACTGTCCTCCTGTTAAAAACCATTGAAAACATAACATAAATCTCAATGTAGAATAATGCATTCATTCATAGGTTTTCATTTTGAAGGACAAGCCTTCAACTTGCGATGTTTATAGTTGTCCACCAAGTGCTGTCACGTTTTCATGTTTTAAACCTGCAGGCAGCAAAATATCACTTTTCCAACTTTCTGTTGATTCTGCCTTTTAATTGATGTGAGTGTGAGCAACAGATTGTCACACAATTTCCCTTCAGAATCAATAAAATATTTATGCATCTATGTACGTATGTATGAATGTATCTATCTATCTTAGATCAGGGGCACGTCACTGCATGGTCTGATCCAATTCTTTCGATTTCTATCATTTTGTTGAATAACCTTCTAAATCAGTGAAGGAACGTGACAAAAAGAAAGAAAAGGGAAATAAAGGAAAGTATTCAACAAGATTCTCATTGTTGTTATGTGGCTGAGAGCTACAATGGAGCAATTCAGCTTCCAGACAAGAGACGGCTGAAGAAAAAGAAAAAGGGATGAGAGAAGCTCCATGGGAGCAGGAATGTGCTTCTGTGATGAGTCTGCTGTAGATAACTCGACATAATGCTGACACAGTATTTATGCTGATCTTGACAAGATTATCAGGCATTTAGATTCACATCCCTAAGCCGCAAACAGCTGCTGAATCTGGGAAGCACTTAGAAATAAGAAGTATTACTGAAGACAAAGTGCATCTTGGATGTAATTTAGCTTATCAACAGGCAATAGAAATGATTCAACAGTGAAGCATCTTCAGGCTGCATATGAAGCCAATTTGTCCACCTAATTTATCCCTCTTGAGCTCTCAAAAGCAATTTTGAGAAGTTGCTGTGAAGTACTTTTCGAGAGGCATGTATTGCTGTGTGGATATTTTGCAATCCCTGGTTGCTGCAGATGATCAGATGAACTCTGTACGTTTCAGTAAAGGTTGAGCTTTGCCAAAGGACATCATCTGCTGTGTTTCGTTAGTTAAACTTCTTCCATATTAACCTGCTGTAAGGCAATTATGTAAAATCAAGAACTTTAGAGACAGCTTGCTCTATGCGTTGTTGCTTTTGGATGTTTTGGAGCAAAAACATTGCAGTTATGCCATTGGTATGATCTGCTATGGACTTTGATACATGATAGTGCCCATTTTTTTAAACGGTCATAATAGGGCGAAATAGTGGATGCAAAAGAGCAGATGTAGACCATATTTGCAAAATTTCTGTCCTAAGAAGCAGAATCCAGGAGGCAGCTAGTAGTGTAGCTGTTAGCCCCTAAGCTTGGGCAAAGGGGGGCGGCCTTTATTGTTTTTTTCTGAATGTCATCTGTCCAAAGACAAACGTTCTCTGAAATCATGTGAATTCCTCGTTGAAAAAGTGGCAGGAAATGCATGAAGGGTTCTGCTTGATCTGAGGTTGGCTGATGGGAGATCATGTTCCTAAATAGCCCTTTTATTTTTATATTTTCTGCTCTTTTTCGAGACTACTGAAGTCTCGAAGGAGGGATATAGAAAAGCATCTGCCTTTTTAAACATTTCTCAGCCTACACATCCTCCCCCCAAAGTCTGATTAGTTGGAGACCATTCAGGTTTCCCTATGAGGAGTGGTCACCCTGTGTTTGGGAGATTTTTTTTTTATTCACTTTATGTTGGGGGTGTGGACAAGGCAGCGTCAGGTACTCGAACATGTGCGCTGAATTCCACGTTGATTGGGATGTACAAAGGAAAAGTACTTGGATCCATGCGTGCGCACAGATTCATGCATCTGAAAACTTTTGTGCGTATGACGTTTTCAGGATTTGATTGTACGCCGAGTTTCAGTAGGAAATCAACCCAACTCTTTGCACATGAGGCCCCAGGGCTGTGAGCTACGGCTGTGTGCTCTTTGTTTTTACTTCCTTTTCTGTCAGTCAGCTGTTAGCCAGCTGGTAGCTGTTGCGTCTTGATTGGCTGTTGTTCTGGGAGCCTACACATGATTTCCCAATGCGTTTTTGTGTATGTGTACAGCTGTGAACACTGTGCGTGTTCGAACACCCCACACACCAGGATTTCTCGTCACAAATATTAAACATTTTCATGATCTAAGATCTCTCCTTCCGAGGCCTTCCGAGCGGATTAGACTGTTCTGCCAATGTTGGCAGAGTCCCCCCACCGTTTCTGTTTGTAAACAACAGAATTCAAACTGAGCGCTCCTCGCCTCGGGCTAATGGCCGCATCGTTCTTCAGCCTATTCAGCTTGAAGCATCTCCTTCAAAGCTCGGAAGCGGGTAAAAGCCAAACCAATTTTAACCCTGGTTTTTCAACGTGCACTACATGTATCGAAAGCTCTTACCGCAAAGTACTTCCTTTTCTCGCTGCGTCCGCCTTTTTTTTTGTTTTTTTTTTGTTCGAGAGTTCACGTGACTGGCGTCTGCTCCAATTATAAGCTTATTCTCACACAGCATCTTGCCCTTAGCTCTGTCATTGGCTAGAGACATATACAAAAATCTCCACCCAGAAACATCCCGAATGCACCAAAACAAAGGGAACAGGTGAATTGCAGACACGGGGAGAGGGAGTTGCAAACAAACTGATCACTGCACGAGGGTAGAGGCCCATGGGTGCGGATTGAGACAGATTTCACTTGCACAAGTTTATTTTCAGGGGGCAACCTTCGGACTCTACCTTCATGTTATCATTTACGTATATCGACTTGCCATGTGTTCACATACACTACAGCTATACTATATTTATGTCTCCATTTTTACTGCAGTGTCTCTGAATGGACAAACAGTGGTATTGGCTTTGTTTGATGGAAGGTATGGGCATTTTGGGGGGATTTTATTTTTTTAATACTTTTGTCTTGCATGCTTGTTCCTGCAAATCATAAAGCAGATCTTTCTGTGAAAAACACTGCAGGATAAGGGGGTTAACCAGCTTTTTTTTACTAAATGCGTGTTCTTGTGATCATGCTCATGCTGGGAAAATTAGTGTTATTTTGACTTGGTATTTAGACTTTAATGTCATTCAGTATTATTTACTGTAAAAAGTGAACAGCAGAACAAAATTTTGTTTCACTGGTTCCAAAACAGAGCAAATAAAAGGAGAAAGAAAAAATAGAATACAAAAAGAAACATAAGTTATAAATGATGACAAAGTATTAACTTTCCAACAAAACATATGATGAAAAACACATGATATTGCGGGACTGATACAGTCAGACAGCATGAATGCACAGTGTGTTGATTTTGCCCAAGAAAATTTAATGTAGGGACTACTGCGCAGACGTGGGATATGAGATATGAATTCTGAATGGGATTTTTGATTTTATTTTGTATCTTATTTTTTGGGAGGGGGAATCACAAGTGCAGAAATCGGTGTCTTTGAGGGGTTGGAGATGGGGTTAATGGGAAGTCTATTATTGAGGTTACTAAGTCCAGCAGTCTAATGGCCTTCGGCAGGGGTGCCCAAAGTCCATCTTTGAGGGCTGTATTCCTGCAGGTTTTCAGGGTTTGCACCAGTACAGCTGACTCAAATTAAATGAATCCATGAGCCTATGAAGTTCTACACAATAACTCAATGGTTTGAGTCAGATGGACATGAATTCATCGAAAACCTGCAAGATTGTGGACTTTGGGGACTGGGGCTGAACACCTCGGTTACTACACATGCTGCAGCATGCAGGTGCATGTCCAGACAGAGATGCAGCTGGTCAGTGAGCTTTCTATGATGCAGAAGGTGATAGGGATGGGAGGGGGTAGGTTAGTGCTTCTCATCTGGCACAGGAAGTGCGGATGATGCTGAGCAGTGATGTGTTGTGACCAGGACAGCGTGTCTGTCACCTTTACCTCCAGGAATTCTGTTCTTCTGACCATCACCACAGCTAAGTTGATCAGTGCTAATCTGGTGCTGTGGTCACACTCGATTTGTTTTCGGTAATATGGGGAAACCATGATGTTTTTAGTTGTAAGTTACTGTAATTAAAGATCACACATCAACTCAGTAGCTCAAGATTTTGTAAAGGACCTGAAAATATGAAGAATGCTCAAAGACTACCTCAGTAAATAAGTTGCTTCGTGCTGACTAAGCTAGACCCACATGATCTAGTTCAAAATTACGCTCTCTCTGAGCGTATTTCACATCCTCCCTGACATCCCTGGTGGCGGGAGGAGGAGAAAGGGCAGCGAGTCCGACTAAAGAGAACAAAGTTGACTGAAGAAAGATATTTAGCAAATGGTTGGAACGCTTGGGGCAGTGTGTAGATCAACTGGTTGGGTAGCTGCCCCAGAGGCTGCAGTTCCTCTGCCCAGCCGGTCTACGATTCCCAGCCTGGGACCTGCTGCATCCCCCATTCTCTGGACCGTTTCCCTTTCCTCTCATCCTGTGATATTAAAGCCATCAAAGCCTGAAAAAAAAAACAACTGATTAGGATACAACAGTGTGCTTTTATTATGTAGGCCATTTGAATTCTGTTTATTCATGTTCACTGAGGAATGTGCACGTATGACATGCAAAAAGTTATTTCCAGCTACCGCAACACCACAAATGTCCTGTTTATCCCTTTCTTCCAGTTTGTTGTTAATAGCGTCCTTAACAACCACCACAGCAACCACCACAAAACCTGAAAGAATGTATGTCAACACGAAAAAAAAAAACCTGTGGATCGTTTACGTAAACCGAATGGATATTATGAAAATAAAGTGGATATTTGTCTCTAGAAAAGTTATCAAAACAAAGCTGAAGCCACAGTTTATCTTAAAAAATATAAATTTCTACCAAAGATTGAAGGGACATCTTCCATTTTTCATTTGGTCATGCCAGGGAGAAACTCCAAGTATCCCCGCCTGCGGCTGGCAGGAGACGAATATCAGGCGGCGCTGGACATCCGATGGGCGTGACCAGGTAGTGAGGTTAGGGTTAGGGCTTAGGAATAGGGGAAAGGGTTAAAATAAACGAGTGTGAACGGTAATAAGGGCGTAGTTGGACGTCCGAGTCATGTAACCACCACTAGGGGTCGCTTTTGGTTGCTTTTTTTTTTTGTAAAAACGTAAATTTTGGTGCATGGACAAACAACCCCATAGTACGTATGACTTTGAAAGACAGGTTGAGTCTGTAACCAATCTCATTTTGTACTAGAAGATATAAAAATCAAGAAGGCGATATTTCAGTTTCCTTGTAAACAGGAAGAGCACAAACCACAACCCCAGCATCAGCAGCCCCAGAAGTTCCCGATGTCGAACTAGCCCTAAGTTACTGTGTTCACTCCTAATAAGGTCATGTTTTAAGTCTAGGAACATGTTGGAATAACAGATCGGCAACTTTAACTTATCAGGTCTGTTACTTCCGCCATGTAGATTGAAAATATTATTCAGACTGTTACACAACTGTAATCTGTATTTTCTCCTTTATGGTTATATTTCAAATACCAAGCAGAGACGATCATTTTAACCTAAACTAAACTATATCTTCATGAACTGAAATACATCAACGTGCAGCCTTTGATTGACAGCGGTGGCTCCAGATAGGAGAATTCAGTCCCTCATCATGAAAGACTGTCAGTTATAGTTAGGTTTGTTGTTAATTTTGCTTATGCAGACGTGTAGGTGTTCAGCTAGGGGCTTAATTTGAATGCACTCCCACACACTGTTGCTTTGTGCTGTTTATTTCCCAATTCCCATTTCAGCACATCACTGAAACTGACACATTCAGAGATCTGTTTAATTCATTTAAGTCAAACATTTACCGTTATTTGAGGAGGTAATCAGAATTACACAAAGGGGCGAACTTTACCTTCAATAAAGATGGGAGTTTAGAAGATGATTTTTGCAATATTCATATTTGTTTATGCAAACATTTAACTGACTTGGTTGCTTGAATAATAGTTCTAATTAACCTCAAGAACCAGTAAAACCAAAAGGTAATTAGCTTTTTGTGTGATGCTGTTAAAGAAGTGTAAAAGCTGGCGACATGGAGCTGATTCCAGCAGTGTGAGGTAAATGATGCCCCATTTTTATCTTCTCATCTAAATGGAGACTCTAGTCCCTCTGCATTTGAGTGTTTTTGATCTCAGAATAACAAGAAAAAAAGGGAGAGAAAAGAGGTTGGGGGTATAGTACTGGGATCATCCCACCAGTAAGTAGTTGAGGAGCAAGAGTAAGTTGAAAGAGCTGCAAAGGAGGTCACTTAGTCTGCAACCACATCACTCCCAGTGGGATTCTGAGCATCAGCTGTGATGCACACAAACGCACACTTGCGCGCACTGTAATTGCTCAGGCATGCTAATGGTACCATGATCGAGTTCTATTTTCTTCTTCCTGTCAGAGAGCTGCGAGTTACTGGCTTGTTTGTGATCTCTGTGTGGAAAAGATGCAGAAACATGCAGCGATGCAAAAAGTCATTGCTACAAAACATCAGCGATCAAAAAGTCTACACTCACAAAAACAGTTTCAGCATTTTACATTATTCAACTTCTGACATGTCATTAAAAGAATAAGTGATGTTAAAGAGAGAGCTCTTTTAAAGGCCCTGTACCTGATTTTATTTTCATCTCTTTCAGAGAAATGCTTTCTACACAGTATAATGTGTGTTTAAAAGAGGTAATTTCATGAAAATAAATCACTCATTGATTGCGTATATGCATGAATCCAGGCCTTTTTAGTTTAGGTTTCTAAGGATGGCGTGACGCTCTCTTCATGCCAATGCGGTTCATTCTACACAAGTTTCGGTTTCCAATCAGCCACTCACAGCGTTTTCTAATGAGGAGCGTCCTTCTCTCTCGCGTGCACGGCAGCACTTGCAAACCGAACTGCATGGCGTCTGCCGACGGGAAAGTGGCGATACCGCAGCAAAACAGCCTGAAAGCATCAAAACTGAGGAGGAGAGAGGCTTGAAACGCAGGAGAGACCAAAGAAGAAATACAGTTCGTGTAAATCTCGGTAAATTGTACTGAAGGTAGAGAGCAGCCGGACGCCTCGGACTGAATGTGGACTCAAAGTCCGCCTGGACAGGTATTTTTTTCAATAACTTTCTTCTCAGTAACATTTACGTCCTCGGGTGCTGGCGCTTCCTCTGCTGGTCTACCGTATATAATACATAGTGATATTTACAACTTAACACGACGAAGCTTTACACCACTGCTTCTTGAAGGGGCTGGTTAGAAACTTTATCAGGCTGTCATGTTGTAATGTCGCCTATAACATCATAACTCGTCATAACTGTGCATCTGTGTACATAACTGTAGTTACGGTAAACTACTGGTTATGATAGAAAATGTCATTTAGCTGATCTGCAGCCATTTACTGCAACCAAAACAGTAATTTCACTGGAAGATGCAAGTTTTCTCTGGAGAGTTTCTCTGTGCACGTGTATGAAATGTGCACGTTATTTCGTGCATGTTGAGTGGGAGGAGAGAAAAACGAGAGTAGGAGCGTTTCTCACTGGGAGAAACAGTTAGGGGGCGGGGCTTACAGTTCAAACTACACTCTTCACCTCGCTCATGGTTTGCAAATGTGCAAAATCAGGTATAACGCCTTTAAAGCTGCATCTTTTTGTCTTTATTGTTCTTTTTCTTTAAATTGTCAATTGGGTTAATGCAAAATAAATTTCTTGAGTAAATTGTAACCCCGTTATTTGTTCAACGAACAAATTTTGGGCCATGATATGCCCGTCAGAGAGCATGCATCCCAAATATGCTATAAATTGGGATTTTACTACATTTTGCCATCTTGTTTTGCATGTGTGCATGATATAGTAGATACCGTGGAGCATAACTAGTTTCATAACATGTATTACTAGTTTTCAGATTTATGCGTAACTTTAGTTATTTGCTAATGTGTGTTCAAATCCACACAAAAAAAGCAATTACATGTGCACACATTGCAAATTCCACAACCATTATTGTTGATGCAGCTTTTTATCGCCAACCTCACAGATGTGGTCTACAAATCAAATCAAACTTTATTTATATAGCACTTTTCATGCATAAAAACAAGACAAGTGCTTCACATAATAAAATAGTGTCCATAAAAATAGATAAAATAGACAAAAAAGCGCACTCACGTGCACACATCCATCACCCTCTCACACCCACCCATGCTCCATTAGCTACTTTAAAACACACTATCTCAAAAGCGTAACAGTTAAAAGAAAGAAACATGGCTTGGTACCAGGTGAGGAAACTATATCGTTGGGGTCCATCCACCCCCACCCATGACCATCCAGTCCATCACCATGGAAGCCCTCCAGGTCTGGGCAGACAGGGCCCACACCACAACTATAATGTTGCACACTGGGCCTTGATCAACCAAACCAGGACAGCAACAATCACGCAGTCAAAGCGGGGGTAGCTCCGATGGAGAGGACCCCATCAGGACAACACTGGAGTGATAAAAAGAATAACTGAAAAAAAACTAATCTATCTAAAAACAGTAAAACCAACATGTTTAAAATATATACAAAGAAGTTCATACTTAGATGAAAATAAAGTATAATACAAAATTTAAATTTCAAATAAGAATAAGTATAGACTAATTGAAGTGACTAAAACTTAGCTAAAAGCTAGGATAAAAAGGTAGGTCCTGAGCCTTTTTTTAAAAGCATCAACAGTCTCTGCAGCCCTGAGAGTCTCAGGCAGACTGTTCCACAGACGAGGCCACAACACCGTTTTGAACTTCCCTTCCCTGCATCATAAATCGGCATTCCAGTTTTGTTGGATCTGTGATCCCTTTTGGCCATATGGTGCTTAAAGGTGCAGTGTGTAACAAAATTAAAGTTCGATGACAGAAAAGTGTAATATATCATTAAAAACTGTGTTATAAGTGTTATGTTTTTGTTGTCTAATGACTTAGGTATGAGTCATTTATATCTACTTGCTGTTGGTCCACATACATGGCAGTTGCCATATTTGCACCTTCATTTTTACTATGCTGTATCTGAATGGACAACTTTGTGTGTGTAGTTAAAACCCTCTGAGCTTTAAAACTTGAGTTCCATTTGGGACAACACGTTAAAAGGCACAAAAAGTATCTGTAGTCATCACTGCACTGCAGAAAAAAATATGTTTTCTGAAGGAATATTGTCCACTAACAGCCACCATACATTCAAAACTGTGCTCTGCATTTGATGTAATTGCTATGCTCATCTTCATCACTAGATGCCAGTAATTCTTAATTACTGCACCTTTAAATGAAATTAAAGCCATTTACTCCCCAAATTCTTTCACTTTTGGATTAATTATACTCCACATCAAACTAACTCCTTGAATATTTTCAGAGGTATCTATTCATAAATTAATGAAAGCTCAAAATCTTCTTTTAAACTTGTGTGGAAAAGCTTTCCTACTTCACTTTCCCTGAGTGAGCCTTTAATGTCCCCCTTAGAGCAGTACAGTCTCTGTTTCCGTTTAAGTGAGGGTCTGCCTGATCTTTTTTTTTTTTTCAGCATTCATGCTCTCATTAGGATGCAAAATTCATTGAATCGGAGCTCAGATATAAGCTTTTGATTTCCTCCTAGTTCATCTCCCCATGTTTCATGTTATTTCTGTTCATGTAAACATTTTCGTTTTTCATTAACCTACTGGCTTATGCAACATTAATCATTTAAAGGAAAAGTACACCCACAGAATGATGTGCCTTCATTTTCTACTCACCCTCATGCTGAGCAAGACTCTGGGGCACTTTTTTAATATCTCAAATGCAGCCGGAGATCTGAGAAGTCTTTGTTTTCCCCCCAACTTTCATATAATGGAGTTCACCGGCGCTTAAAACGAAAAGGTCCATAAAAGGCCACAAAAACTTGGCAATATTCCTCAATACTGCTCGTCCACTGTAATCTAAGTGTCCTGAGTGGGTAGCATCTATAATTCACTCGAAACGATATCATTTAGTATATTTTTATAGCCTTAACAGTAGAACATTGCACTTATTATTCATGCAAGTTCACGACACTACGGAAGCCGCAGCAGACGCGATCGTGCCTTCTGTTTTTCTTTATTTCTTTCTTTTATATTAATATCCAACCCCTCTTGTGTTTGTTCTGGTTTGTCTGCAGCTGGAGTGGATAGCCCAGTGGTAGCGCCGTGGGCTTGGGCTCGGAGGACCCGGGTTTGATTCCCCGACACGACTGCTGGGTGTACCACTGTGGACCCCTGAGCAAGTTCCTTAACCCCGCACCAACTGCTCCCCGGGCGCTTTAAGTAGCAGCCCACTGCTCTCTGATACTCACAGTACAGAGATGGGTAAAATGCAAAGCCCTAATTTCCCCTCGGGGATCATACAAGTACAAAAAAAAAAATATTGGCAGAGTAGGCACTGAACGCCATGGCTTCCATAGTGTCGTGAACTTGCATGGACGTGCTTCACGAAAGTACAATGTACTACTGTTTAAAGGTGTCATAATCTGCTGTTTTACATACACAATCCTTCTTAAATTATCTTCAAATGAATTTTTATTTTTAGTTGGGTGGGAGGTCAAATTTAATGAGCTCATTTTAACCTCTTTTAATCCCCAACTATTGTTTGTCGCGAGAATACGCACGAGAGTTAGACCTGTCTGTAAGCACGTTCACAAGGCAAACGTCAAAGCCAAAACAAAGTTTTATCAGGACAGAGCAGGTGAAGGAAATGATGTCCCAACAGAGAAAAACGTGATAAAAACGTAACGGTGCGGTTGATAGAGAGGATCCGCGGAGTAAAAGGGCTGGACTCTGATGAATATAAGGAGCGGACGTGTGACGTGAAGTTAAACTAAACAGTGTTAGCTTCTGTAGCTACATTAGCAGCTTGTCCGCTCGTCAACCACTGTTTACTGGTCTCTGACACAAAAGATAATAAGTTACACAGCAGCAACACTTACTGACTGCACATCCTAACTGATAAATATAATCCACTGCTCCCTGGTAAAGCTGTCCGTCCTGTTAGAGCACTGAAAACTGCTGAATTTCTGCCGAGGCAACTCAGCAAGGCAATCTCCCCCTCTCCTCCTCCTCCTTGTCGCCGGCGTCCTTTCTGACAAAGCTGGTCTACTCTGTGGCAGGTAATCAGCTGCCTTCAGGTGGTGCTAAAGACGCTAGCTTAGCAGCTCGCTCGCAGCCTCTCTAGTTCACGTCATAACAGCTGATCATAACGACTCCACGGCAGGTAATCAGCTGCTTGTAGGTGGCGCTAAAGAGGCTAGCTTAGCAGCTAGCAGCCTCTCTCGTTCACGTCATTCGGAAAAAGAAATCAAATTCGCGTACTGTGGAGAGCACATGCTTGTGGCCGATTCTGGTGAGAAGAGAGAGCCAGCACTCAAAGACGAAGTTACTTTCCCTTTCCGGAGTTTCTGGCACGTTATATCTGAGGTCCTGTTCCAGTACCATGTTTTAACGTGAAAAAGTGGGATTTCCGGGTGATGACTCTTTTAAGCTAGGAAAATATACTAAATGTTGTCATTTCGGGTAAATTATTGACGCTACCCACTCAGGACACTTGGATTACATTGAACGAGCAGTATGGAGGAATATTGCCAAGTTTTTGTGGACTTTTATGGACCTTTTTGGTTCAGTTACTGGTGAACTCCATTATATGAAAGTTGGGGGAAAACAAAAACCTGTTCGATCTCCGGCTGCATTTGAGATATTAAAAAAGTGCTCCATTACCTGGGAGTCTGTGGGATCGAATCCCGCCTGGGCCCTTTTTGCATACTTTGCCATATAAAGTTACCCGTGCTTGCACAAGTAGCCGCTAGCGGTAGCATCACTACAGTACGAGTTCACATTTCTGCAAAGGTTTTCCTGGAGAGGTTTGGCAGTAAATTCACTACTGACATCAACTTGTGTTCATGAGGGTCCAGGCCTTCAGCTCTGCATCTTTTCTCTGTATAGGGCCTATCTATAGTTGTGTTTTTGTTGATTGTTTCTCTTAACGGATACACGCTTTTCTTGCGTTTGGTGCAAGTTCGTTTTAGGGCCAGGTTATACTTGCTGTGGACGAATACATAGTTGCTGCAGCATGTGAGGAACACTGGGCGGCCGAAACGCTCGATACTGGAGGTCTCCGGTAGGAGGACTATACAGCACTGTGACTGAAAGGACAATCTGCTCGTCACAGCGTATTTCCTATGCATTTTCGCAAACAACGGTTAACCAAACTGTTGCTAACTGTTGCAGCACCAGTGTTTGTCACTGCGTAACAGGGAGGAAACATAATAAAGAGGCAGGTAGTTGTGGACAAAGTCCGAGCTGCGCTCTTCAAAGCAACTTGCAGTTGTGTTTACTTCATGCTTTTCTACACGAGCACCTCTAGTGATCAAGTCAATATTGCACCACGCGACACGTTACCTTGCTTCAACGTGAGCATAATCGCATCGAAATGAACACTAGGAAAGCGTGGCAGCCATAATATGTACACAGACGCGTCACCAACAGCAAGTATAAGCCGGCCCTTAGTCGTTGTGCCCCGATTAACAGCAATGCATTGCCCCACAGGCAACGTACATGTCACATTGCAGCTCTGCTGTTCATTGCATAAAGACACCGGCATACCCCGCAGTAACCCCCCCCCCGTCACAACCAAGCTTCTTACATGGTTTTGATTGATTGGACCAAGACAAACTTTTCTTATTCTTGTGGCTGCTCGTGGAAAATGTAACAAGCTTGCGTGCTGAAGACTTCAGTGCTGGATGGTATTTGCTCAAACTCCACACGCTGGGCTCTCAGCTCTCTCTGGGTTCAACATACTTAACAAATTATATTGTACTTGTGCAAAATTTCTGCCTTGTAGGGGAGTTTGGGACTACTTCCATCTTCAGTTTTTTTGTTATAGAAATCATTTTTACTTTTAAGTTTTATTGTTAATTATAAGAAAGTGATGTACTATTTACTTAAAAGGTTTGGTATTAATATTTAACCATTGTGATTTGTTTTAAAGTGCCTGCAAATTAAATATTGAATAAGTGGCACCGGTTTGCACAACATCTTATGTTTTCTTACATCTTACGTTTACATTTTCTATTCATGTTTGGGTTCTAAATTCCTCTGTGCCATGCCGTCTTATTACTGATGCTGCATGTACCAGATTCTCCATGGGCAGCGTAGGATGCATGTGGATTCTCCACAGGCTGGTTTCTAATCTTTATGTGGCATGAGTGGTAATAGCTTTGCTCAAAAAGGCAACTGACAATCCCACCTGGGGGTGTTGGCCCCAGGACCAAACAACCTTAGCTTCAGCTACATAAAGGCCATGCTAGGCCTGGACAATAAAGAGAGGTCGATTAATTAACAATTGTTATTTATTTATTCAATCAGCACAAAATATTAAAATAGACCTACAGTTTTCTCAGTGACGCGCCCCCTATCAACGGCTAAACTGGCTAAAGTTACGTTGTGTGTCTTTAAGAAGATTGGCGTGGTAGCTCTGCTTTGGCCTTCTCCTCTCTGGATGAAGGACCTCGTACTGTAAGTGACGGTACCATCTTCCGGGTGACACTTGGCAGGATGTTTGCTGGTGGAGGGAGCAATTAACACTTTCTGTCTCAGTTGAAGCTCACACTGCCTGGCTCTCTGGTCATACCAGGTCTTTTGAGTTTGCTGTGCATCCGCTTCAGTATTTGATCAAACAATTCCATCAAACCATTGGTCTGCGGAGGGTAGGGCTGTCAACAAATATTCTAAATTCAAATATATATTCAAACATTAACAAAAACCAGAGATTCAGATGTGAAAATCAATATTCAAATATTCAATAAACAATGGAAAAAATAGCTTATTACATTAGGCCTACATTTGCTACACTGGTTTGATTAAAGGCCGAATGTTTCAAGTTGTTCAATGTTTATTACAGCTTGCGCGGAGCATTCAATGTTCGTTAATTTAATTTCAATTTGTTGGGACAAGTTAGGGAGATGCGGGGCGGGGGGGTGGACTGCAGTGAGTTCATTTTCTAATTTCCTGGGCATTGTTAAAGATGTTATTATTGAAATAAACAACAACAAAAAAAATACTCCGGCCAAACGCCACAACTAGACCATGCGTCATTGTCTGAAGAGCGTTTCTGTACATGTGTAATTAGAACAGATGAGAATCAGACTTTTATCTGAACAATATGGAGGAAATCTGGAAGGACTGTCGCATTCCTGGTTGTTGGAACAGCAGTGGAAAACTTGGTTTGTGGTAATAAGTGAATAAGAAGATCACAAACATTTATTTCATGAAGATTTCTGCTGTTTGTGACAAAAGTGAACGGTGCTCAGTCCAGTGATGTCCGTGTGTTCGTATCGGGGAGGAATACCAGACACGCAGAGCAGAAGAGGAATAATTTGATGCCACGGCAGAGAAAACACTAGATTTAATCCCCAACAATGAAAATCCGGTAAATTCTGGTGAACACTCATTAATCTGACACTTTCATGTATCAGTGCTCTAGCAAATGACGCATAGCATAACATTATCATGCTACAGTAGCTAATGCTAACAGAGACAGCTGTGGTGTTGCTGCAAGTTAATGACTAATCTGGGAGATATTGTGAAATATAACATTATTTGCTCTGATCAGGGAAAGGTTGGGACCAGACAATAAAATAGTTCAGTCGCAAACACAAACAGATCACGAAAACGGTGTCCTGCAGCCTTTAGACGTGTGAAGGCTACGTGGTCTGTACAGTCCTGAAACAATACCAAAAGCCAAATATGTGATAAAATAGAAAAGTAACCACCTTTGAAAGATTTTAGTTTTTTCAACTTTGATAAGTAATCACAAGATATGCGTGTTATTTCAGTGTGGCTTGACATTAAAGCCAGTTTCCAGAGATGAATAAAAGTCTAGATTAATGCTCCAATGTTAAAAAAAAAACCTGTCAGAATACTTTAGAGATCTCTGGATCACATTCCTATAGGTTATCATGACCTTAGACAACTGTCCAACGTTGTAAATCCAGATATTCACGCTGCTGTCCATGTTGGCAGATAGGAGGTAATTGGGACTCGTTCCCCCAGCAATGGAGGCGCCACAAGATAGCGCAACACCAAACACTCGTCAGATTAGTCCGTACAAGTAGTTACGTCTTGTATAAGTTTGTCCTCCTGTTGGCACATTGCTCAAATGGATATTCAAATTTATTCAAATTATGTGTTAATTAGCAAATATTCGAACGTCATTTTGGAGCAGTTTTGACAGCCCTAGTATGGTGTGGTTCTTAGTGATTTAATGCCCAGCTGGGCGTGAAACTGTCACATCAGTCATGATGTGAAGTTGGTGCCCTGATCAGTGAGGATTTCATCAGGGATTCCTACCCTGGAAAACAGTTCCACCGAAGGACCATTTATGCTCCCTTACATTCGTAATGGCAACGTCCATTTCATGCATTCCATAATCCGAAGATTTTCACCATCTCTGTTTGTGAACACTGTTCAAACTGAGAGTCTTTCCTGTCAGCCGAATGGCCGCATCGCTCTTCGGTCCAAGCCTCTCCTCCAAAGCTCGGAAGCGGGTGAAAGCCAAATATTAACTCTGGTTTTCGAGCATGCACTATCTACAGTAAAGCTCATTTCACTGCAGACTTCCCTTTCTTTGCTGCGTCCGCCATTTTTTTTTCCCCGACAATTCGAGTAAATCTGGTGTCTGCTCCCGTCAATGAGTTTATCCCCACTGAGCACTAGGCCTTTAGCTCTGTCATTGGCTGTAGACAAATACGCAGTCTCTGCCCAGAAACGTGCCAAATACACCAAAACAAGGGGAAAACACGAAACACAGTCAGGGGGAGAGGGAGTTGTAAACAAGTCACCACCACACGAGAGTAGAGGCCCAAACATGCGGATTGAGACGGATCTCATTTGTAAAAGTCCAGTGTTTTTTCAGGGGGAAAACTCCGGATTCTACCTTTAAGTATCTTTATATAGATTCTACTTATTGTGTAAATTTAGTCTTTATTTTTTATTTAGGTTGTCATTTTATTTCACTGCTGATTTACTTGTATAATACATGTGATTAATAAATCTTTAAATTCTGAATGTAGTTGGAAGTGGAATCCATTACAGAAGCAGGTGAAACTGGGATGTCTGCAACTGGGTCAGAAGGTGAAGAAACACATGGTTCTAGTCAGTTTCAGTCTTGTAGACCTTTCTTTCACCCTTGTAGACCTTTCTTTCACCCTGATATACACCATAAATACTCCTCTGGATCCAAAGGTACGGAGAAGACTCCTCCATCAGCACACAAACATACATAAACATCAATAAACAGAGATCCAAACACTAAATGCTATCTTGTCCCCCACCAGGATCTGTCTATCAGCCCAGCAGGTGGAGATCCAGTTCCCCCCTCATCAGCATACCCCTCCCTTCACCACTGAACTGCAAGTGTTGTTTGCAGGCTTCTTACACCCCCTGCTGACCATTCAAGGCAGCTGCCAGCGAGGCTGTAAACTACATCTGGTTATATCAGAATTTTACATTGATACATACAGTACACCCTCCAATGAAAGAAAAGGCTAAATTCGCAACAGTTACTCAAATTACACAAAACTAAATAATAATAGCAATAATAATAATAAATAAAAATTGAAAACAAATATACATAGCACACATACTCTTGCTTATATACATGTGCACATTCACACACACATACACACATGTATACACAACTAATGAGGGAATTTTATTTGATCACATTGTGTCTACTTCTTTGTTTTGTCTTTTACTTTTATTTCTATGTTAGTACTGTATTTTACTGATAGTTTTCCTCTTGTTAGTTGAATTTTTTTCGTTATTTAACATTTAGGTGAGATTTTCTATAACTGTTTTGGGAAATGTTTTGTAATCTCACCTGCACAATCTGTTTTTAATGTTTTTGATGTTGTTTTTATACTGTGTAAATAAATAAAATTTAAATACAAATAAACAAAACTGTCCCAGACAGGGAGTCTCCAGCCTTTAAGGACAACCTGGACCTGGAGTCGCACACAGCAAATTTTGCAGTGTTAAATCAACACTTATAGAGTTAAATTTAACACTGTATCCGAGTGTATTTGGTCCTTATCAAAATAGTGTTGAATTAACTCTTTCCATAGTGTTGAAATTTCAGAGTTAAATTAACTCATAATTGAGTTAAAATTTAACACTGGCTTACACTGTACAGTGTTAATAGAACTTAACACTGTAGGTTAATAACACTGGATAGAGTTAATCTGATTCTCAGCAGTGTTACAGAGTTACTCGATTGTGGTGATAAATCAACTCAAATGTAAATACTTTTTGCACCTGTATTGAGTTCGTGGAGGTGCACGTTAAACACACAACAAAGTTTTGATAATAACATCCATCCTATCATGAACTGAGCTATGGACTGAGCCACCACTCGTGCTCACAACAGCATCACAAAATTTGTGACAGTTGTGAAGAATAGCTTATTGCTATGACAGCTGTCAGGTGTGTGCTGGTGCACAGAACAAACTATCATCTTCAACAACATGCTGTTTAACACACACTATGCACCAAGGAGACCCAAAGGGATCACGTATCTACTTAACTCGCGGTGCAGGACTTTACAGGGAAGTCACAAAGCATGATGGGAAATATTCAACTAAAGAGGGCGGAGTCTTCCTGGGTGCACTTAGTTACACTTGATAGAGTCAATTATACACTGAAAGAGGAAACTTGTTTTAACTCTGAAAATTTTCACCAGCACTGGTGGTTATTTTACTCTCAGTGGTGTTAGAATTACTCTGAAAGAGTTAATAGGATTTAACAACTCAAATTTAACACTGAGGATTTTACTGTGCACCAGCTGTAAATTTGAAAAAAATTAGATGAGCTTTTCTCTAGTCTTTCGCTACAAAAATGTCTTTTAGAAAGCAATAACAGACATAATGGAGTGGATGAATTGTCATTTTAATACAATAAAAATTAATTAACCACAAAAATCAATGAAATGTTGACCACTATGTTGCTATAACACGTGCGCTGCACTCATGCATAACAGTTCATGCAGTATTCACCTTTTGTCTTCTCTTTGACTCATCACTGACTCTCATCACGTTCTCTTTTCACCTGCTCTTCTTATTTCATTATAATCTCTCCTTTTCTTCCTAATTTGTTCTCTTCTCTCCTATTTGGTCTCTTCTCCTCATTACTTGTTCTCCTTTTCTCCTATTAATTTGTTTCCTCTTCTCATCTGTTCTCATTTTCTCCTCATTTATTCATTTATAGGTTTCACAAATCAGAAACTGTGCTTTAATTAATCTACAGTCCCTAAAGAACATCTGAGTCCAGGTTTGAAAAATCTACACTTTGTTAAATGTTGTCAGTAGAAAATTATTTGAGTGGAATTGCCCTTTAAGGCAAAATTGAAACAGAAGCTGGGAAAGGAGTTGCTGCTAACTTCAGCCTCGTTTTTTATGTTGGTTCACGTTGACTTTTTGATATTGTCTTTAACGAGAAAAAAGCGTCAACACTGTGATGTCTTACCATTTACTTTTCTGCTGAAAAGCTGAGGATGTAACTGCTGCTTTCTCTCATATTTTCTATCCATCTCCGCTCTCCTCTGCTGATAGATAAAGGGACTAGAGGCAACATTACGAAATGAAACTCGCTACTGGCGCTTCAGGTACCTGCAGCCACGAGCCAAGCCGTCACCGTGTAGGGATGGAGTGGTTTTGACGGATCATCTATTGGCGATCAAAGGGAAAAATCATGATCTTTTTTCAAATGGCGATCTTTAAGCAACCTTTAATTAATTTACTGCCATAATAAGTGAAAGAAAAAAATCTCTAGAACCTGCGCTATTCCGTGGAGGCTACTTAAAACGTTTCTTGTGGAGCATCATGTCTGCAGAGCCATCTGATCTGGGCAGCTGAGGGGTGAATATTAAGCTCTTAATTACTCGTGTTGTGTCTTTTTTTCCTTCTCACTTTTTCCGGAGCTGCGCGCCGCAGACGCAGGGCCGGGCAGCAGGGCCGGGCAGCAGGGCCGGGCAGCAGGGCCGGGCAGCAGGGCCGGGCAGCAGGGCCTGGCAGCAGGGCCGGGCAGCAGGGCCGGGCAGCAGGGCCTGGCAGCAGGGCCGGGCAGCAGGGCCGGGCAGCAGGGCCGGGCAGCAGGGCAGGGCAGCAAGGCCTGGCTCAAAACGTGGCAGTGGCAGCACTTCCGGCAGCTGCCACAAGGTGCCACAGTGCTTTGGGCTGCCACAGAGTGCCACTCGGTGCCATTAAAGAAAAGGCTGAAATCATGATAGTTATTCAAATTACAAGAAACTTTAAAAAAAGGAATAACTAAAAATATACTAATACTACTAATATACTAATACTAAATATATTTGGTGAAATAAAATATTGCTTTTGAAGTGTGGTTGTAAAGTATATATAAAGTAAATATAAATATATATATAAATTATGGGTGCAAGAATACATGGTTTTTTTTTATGAAACTTTTCAATACGTGACCACCATGTATCGAATATCGAACAATACACAATTTTTCATTTATTCAATCAACTTATTCCCTGACGCTGAGTTCTGTGTTGAAAACGCGGTGGGTCTGCGTTAAAGTACTTGTTCGACTACATTCATATCAGATCTGGTGTTTGGAACTACTTTGGTTCTTCATGTTAAGTACGACCCTGGTGGTATGCCATTGCGGAGGAAATGATGAAAATGGTTAATGATTAAAAAAAAGACGTGAAAAATTTTCTTTATCTGAAAAATATTAAACCGTGACACTAAAGCATCGAACTGAACTGCGAATTTTTCGTTGCACCCCCATTTTATATACACACACACACACACACACATATATATATATATATATATATATATATATATATATATATATATATATATATAAATATATATATAGGCTATGTGTGTGTGTGTGTGTGTGTGTGTGTGTGTATACACCAGGGGAAAAAAGTATTGAACAGGTCAACATTTTTCTCAGAAAATATATTTCTAGTCGACATTGACATGAAATTTTCACCAGATGTTGGCAACAACCCAAGTAATGCACACATACAAATAAATCCTAACATTTTGGTCCATGAATTAAGATATGTGTAACATAGTTAAATGACACAGGAAATAAGTATTGAAAACATGAAGAAATGGAGGAGCAAAAAGATGTAGAAAGCTAAGAAAGCAGCTGGACTCTGTGTCAGTATTAGTTACACACAACCAGAACATTTCTGTGAGGCTTCAAAGTTGCATTTGGCACCACGGTAACTGCCACAAAGTGCTTCTGTTGTTGATGAAACCAAAAGCATAGCTAATTGTTTCTCTCACTGCATGAGCTGCAGCAACAAACCAGGAGCTGCAAAGCATCGTCATCATAGTAGATAAAAAGCGATCACATATGGTTTAATCTCTAGTATTTATGACATTTAATGTCCTGTTGTAGCTCAACTCACTTTAAAGAGCAGCTGAGGCAAAAAGGTGTCAGTGTCCATCAGTTTAGTGAGGCTCATGCTTTTCTGCTGCTGAGCTGGTAAAGACAGAATCTATTTGTATTATCATGCAGGGCATAAGATAACTTTGAAAGAGGGATTGAGTGAGGTTAAGGGATTTGTCTTTGGATGCCTGGTTTGGTCGAAACGCTGTAAAATTCAAGTTCATGCTATTTAACAGACAATTGGATTAGTTGGACATTTAGATTCAAGCATTATGGAGTCATTTAAAAGTTGCAAATACTGTAATAAATTAAGAAACAGACTATAAGTTTGTTCAGGATGAAACCAAATTAACTCTGTAATCTTTTCCAGTATCATACTGGCCTCCTCTGCTCCGACTGGCAGGATTCTACATTCATGTATCGCCATCTAGTGGTGGAAATTTGTCCACTAAATAAGGATTGATCATAGAAAGTTTCATATTAAGCTCCAATATATACAATCGGTAAAAAAAAAAAAAAAAAAAAAAAAAAAAAAGTACAGTACGGTGCGAACGTTTAGACACCCTCCCATTACAGACAGAAAAAGTCATTTGTCAGTAAAATGAGTTGAAAGTGACAAAAGTAATAAATAAAAACTTTGACAAAATCATGATGTTGATTATTGATTCTCAATTCTGGTTCAGTAGAAATATAAAAAACAAACAAAGAAAAGTTAAAACAAGCATGATGAGGCTCTAAATGTTGTTTAGTAACACTTTCAGGCATTAATAATGGCTTTTGTAAAAGCAGTTATTTATTATATTGTTAAACCTCTCACTTTTATTTGTATCAGATCATCAAAATCTGACTAATTACAGACCTATATCATACTCCCACAATTTTCAACATAAAAAGGTTGCACTCTTTTCTCAATAAAAATACATTAAATGAACACCAGTACGGCTTCAGAAACAACTGCTTCACAACTATAGCTGTGATGGAGTTTGTGGAACATGTTGCTGCAGCTGTTGGTCAAAAACTTGATACAGTGAGTGTGTTAATTGATTCACGCAAGGCTTTTGTCACTGTTGACCACGTAAGACTGGGAAAATGTGAACAATATGGTTTACGGGGGCTTACGCGTCAGTGGTTAAAGGGTTATTGAAGTAATCGGTTACAATATGTACAAATTAATAACATGAAGTCAAAAATGGAAACTGTAAAATGTGGCCTCCCTCAAGGGTCAGTTTTAGGCCCTAAATTATTTACACTATATTTAAATGACATTTTTTACAGTGTCCAGTACTTTGAAATTTATAATGTTTGATGAAAACACAAACTTTTTTTCTGGAATGAATATGGATGAACTAATGCACATAGAAAAAGAAATAGCTGTGTTAAAAAAAAAGTGGTTTGATTATAATAAGCTATCCTTAAATGAAAAAAAAAAAAAAAAAAAAAAAACAACAACAACAACAACTAAATTTATGGTATTTTCCGGTAATCAGATCTAAAATAATATAAAGCTATGTTTAAATGGGGTTGAAATTGATAGAGTTTATGAAACCAAATTTATAGGTATCAATATAGACAGCAAACTTGGTTAGAAGCCTCACATTGAATATATTAGAAATAAAATAGCAAAACTGACCAGAATATTGTTTAAAGTAAAAGATTTGATAAATGTAAAAGGTTTGTATGTTATATAGAGCTGGCAAGACCACGTGATGAACACGCAATGCATTGTGGGAACAAAGGTCAGAAAACTGTGGTGCGCACCATTAGCGTTGCATTAACAAAGACACAAGCAAATAATGGGTGTGCCAAATTTATTTTCAAGTGTTCCACATCCAATAACATTCAGAAGAACGTATCTCTCTTAAGTACAACATTATTAACACAAAACGTCTCCAGAAGATGTGTGTGTTTTATCAGTAATAGTCAACTGTGTTACATCAGGTCTAATGTGACATGATCTCAAATAAATCTGTGAAGCAGTCAAATAGAAAGAGCACATTTCGCAATCTTACAAAAAAATCTCTATCAGTCTTTGCTGTATATATGCAGCTTTGGAATAAGTTAAGAGACCTCCCTTTTTTTTCTCACTGGTCATTTTAACGCCTGATCACATGATTCACACCACAGTTGGTACTTGATTGCATATTTTTTTTTTCCCGAGGCTGTACATATATTTACACACACACACGCACACACACACCACTGGTCCAAAGTTTGGGATCACTTTCCCATTGAATCCAACAGGGCAGTGATCCCAAACTTGACAAAAATAATAAGTATTAAAAAAAAA
The DNA here is from genome assembly GCA_023101725.1 of Atherinomorus stipes. Classification (NCBI taxonomy): domain Eukaryota; kingdom Metazoa; phylum Chordata; class Actinopteri; order Atheriniformes; family Atherinidae; genus Atherinomorus; species Atherinomorus stipes. The sequence continues at coordinate 202,120 of JALJCO010000989.1, forward strand.
AAAAAAAAAAAAAAAAATCATGACAGTGATGGAGCTTTAATTGGAGGGTATGAATAATTTGTAGGACAATTGTATGCATGTACATCTCTGAACTCTTTGTGAAAGTGTGAATATTTTCTGAAAGCTTGTATTACTAATTAAATTTCCAGCACATGCGCGCAAGATCTACAGTCTAATCTTAAAAAGTTAAGTATCATTTAAAAGCTGGAAAGTCATGGAAACAGAACGTCTCGCGCGTTCCAGTCGCTATAAAAAGCGCTCAGAGCGTAAAATCGTCCCTTTTTTCACTTGACTTTGAGTGAAAAGACACCTGAGCGCTTAAGAGCACTAAGAGCACCTGGATATCTGGAGCAAGCGACCGGAGAAGTTGAGACAAGAGAAGCGGAGAGAAGAAGCCGCACCTGCAGGACTTACCGGTGGACAACAGGACCCGGACAGAGACCTGCAGGACTAGCCGTTGGACCAGAGCAACCGGAGAGAGAAGAAACCGACCCGTTGAAGAGGATGGCGTCTTACCGGGAGGACCCCCTGCTGGATGGTGAGTAAAACTACTTTCATGTTTTATAGTAATTTATTTTGTTTAATCGTTTTTCCCGAAACAAAGTATGAGAAAACTGTTAAATGTAAAGATATTGCAAGAAACAAAACAAAACAATTTGATTAAACAAAGATTTTTTTGGTGTTAGAAATGTGATTGTTAGGTTTTTGCATGTTAAAATTCCCGGGAAATCTCAGGAATTCCCGTAAAATCTGAGTGGTAACGTCTCAACAATGTTTTAATAATTACAAAAGATGTTATTTTTTTCTAATTTTGCACTGAAAGTTTTGCTAATATAAATACGGCCATTTTTTAAACAAAAATAAAATGCTCTCGATGTGTATTTTTTGGTCACCATAACAATGGGAATTTCTCGGCGCGATGACGTCAGAACGTTGGACGTCTCGCTGTGTTCACGTCGATATTAGCGAGAAGGGTCTATCTGCGGCTCGCAAGACAGGGGCGTGTCGTAGTGTGGGCGTGTCGTAGTGTGACGTTACACGACGACACGCCCACCAGGCCAATGAGAGCACGGTAAAATCTAGCCCTACCCCTGACCCTTCCCCTAAACCTAACCAGACCCACCCACAATGCGACACGCCCACAATGCGACACGCCCACACTACGACACGCCCACTGGGTTGCAAGCCGCAGATAGATACACTTGATATTAGCGGCTCTTGCTAGCTACAGCGGCATTCATGCTTTGACTGTGTAGTGCTGTTGTTTCCTGCGCGCGCACACTGAGGTACTGTTTGGAGTAAACAGCTAAATATAGTATTTACAGAAATTTAAATTGTTTTAAGAGAGTTTTTGACGTCGTTATTGAGGATGTCTTGGCCACTGCTTGTGGCTGTATGAGTGTCTGGAAGCAGTGATGCTGAATGTGTAAACACAGTAGATTAAATAAAATATTTATTCTAGACCAGCGTGGAATAATGATTTAGATCCTGAATGGATGCAGTAAAGCTGCATGTTTTCCAGTCTAACAGGTTGTGTTTATATTTATGGTAAACTGGGACTCCATCAGAATAATTATAGATCAGATCAGTCACACCATTTACCAATAAATAATTGATTTTCAAAGCTCAGTCTAGTATAAAATATTGTTACAGTAGTGTTAAATATTGAGGAACACGAGGTGTAAAAACTTGTTTAAGTATAAATGTTAAGTATCTGCTTTGTATTCATTAATTTAATATTCAACCCAAACTTGGAAATTAAAAAGTAGTTTAATAATCAGATTTTTTTTCCCCATTATTGATGTATTTATTCATTTATTTCTTTGTTGTTTATTTTGGATAGTACAACACAAAATACAGAACATACCCTGTCCAACAGGAATTAACAATTTAATCTGGCAAAACAGTTAAATCCAAATATAAGTCCAGAAAGGAGTGGGTAGAAGTAAACCCCCTCTCCATTTCATATTACTGGTCAGTCAATCTCACTGTACCATTCATCTTTGCTTAATAAAAATATTTAAATAAGCGGCAAAATAACCATTATATCAATAACCAATTATTGTATTCCAGCATAATATCAGAACAACTAAATTATTAGTGAACAGTAAACCCAGTTAACAGTAATATTATTCGTTAATTTTTAAAAAAGGAAAAAAAAACATAAAAATGTAATTCTAAGTTAATATTTGAAAAATTTAAAGTAGATAAATGACCCATGGATAGAAACTGGTTTAAATATTGAATTAATGGGATTTGGTGACTGGGAAGTTGCTGTTTCCTGCTTTGTGTCCAAGCGGTGATATAATATCATTTGGGCTTAGTGTAGTTGAGCAGACCTTCTAAAATTTTTTGAACCATGACATTAAAGATTTTGGTTGAAGCTGTGCAGGAAAAATATTGTCCTGTACATGAAATGTGCTATACAAATAAACTTGCCTTGTTCAATCTCGTCCATCAAAGAGCATAAGAATCATTGGAGGTTGTATTTTTATCATCTCAGCTCATATTGTAGAGGTCTCCTCACTTCAATGTACACAAACTACACAATCACACAGTTTGAACAAATTAATATTTGCATTTCATGTTTGAGTAAAACTTTTAATTTGAGAGAAAAGCTTCTGAAGTTGAACTTTTTTTCTCCAGACGTCCCTGAGCCGATCGTCATCGATGGAGAGGAGGGTAACGCTTTTCCTCTTGCTGAGGTTGGTGCTGTTGGGGACGTTCCCATCTTCATCATTAGTGATGAATCCGATGTTGAGGAGGAGGAGGAGGATTCTGAGGTCACCGACCACAGCTCAGACTGGACAGTTGACGATGGTCGCCGTCTTACTTCTTCTAGCGAGACTAGTCTCGACTCAGGGTACGACAGCATGTACTCTGAGGAAGACGACGACCATCTAGCAGCTGCGTTTCCTCCAGTCTGGGTTCCTCCTCCTGGTCCTCGCATCCCACCCCCAGAGGGAGTGGGATGCGAGTGGGAGTGGGAGCTCACCTTTTGGCCTCTGGGATCTTCAGGAGAGTTTTGCAGAGGACTCTGATTCCTCCGCTTCCAGCCCGAGCTCCCCCCAGAAGAGGAGCAGGGAGGAAAGCGACGGGGATCGGTCCGCTGCAAAGAGGCTGAGGGAGAGCCGTGAGGAGAGCCCTGGAGAGGACCCGTCCTCCCCAGAGCTCACTCCCTCAACCTCTGGCCTCAGCTCCTCCGTGAGGATGAGGTGTTGCCGCGTGGTTCTCACAGTGATGAAGCCGAGGTGGGACGACAGCGACTCTGACTGAACTTGTCACTTCCTGAATGCTGCGGGATGTGACAACTTTACATCAGAGGTTACATACCGGAGACCACAACTCATGAACCTCAGCAAAAGGAAGCCGCTGAACGTTGCTTCTCCAGATACGACTGTTTCCATCTGGAAACACTCAATCTGGAGATGAACTTTTATCTGGATGTAGATTTATTTCATGTTGAGGCTTTGGAGCCAGGTAGGACTGGTAACATGTCTGCTCCAGGGCTTTTCTTGATCCATCCACTAGATGTTTCCATGTTGAAGTCTGGCAGGACTGTCAGGGCCTGAGGAGCCACTTGCACGGGGCCAGGCGACAGTGCAATGCAAAGTTTCATGATTCTTTTCTGAGTGTCGTAGGCAGAGGAGCCAGATGCCGCGCCGAGGAGAGACGAGCAGATTCCACCTCAGTTTTCCTCCATGTTTGTCCCGCTGACGGAAGGAGCCAGTGATGACGGAGATGCAACAACCCCGACACCAACAGAGGAGCGAGAGAGAAGACGTGAAGTACGTCCTTTTTACTTTAACACTAGAAACTGGATTTAAATGACTTGATGTGACATTCTAGAAAATATTCATGACTGCTTCTGGATTTCAGGGGGTGATTCTAAGTGGACGTCCTCCAGTCTTGAGTTGGTGGCCCATGGGATCCAATCCAGAGGATGATTCCATGGATGTGTGAGTCCTGGTTCCATCACGTCTGAAAGTGTCCAACCATCATCTGATGTAAGGACAGAAAGTCGCGTTTGCTGGCTGGAAATGTCGCATCTGTTTCTTCATTCAGTCGCCCACAGTTTTTCTTTGACTTCTTTGTTTCACTGAAGTGATCCCGACTGAGACCCAACTTTCCTGCCACCCACGGTTTCCATGGCAACCCCAACGTCCAGCCGGATGAGAGCTGCATGTGACGGGACAGGAGACACAAAGGAAGAACAGGAAGTAAGGCCAACGTCACGATGACCTGAAGAAAACATTCTATTCTGTATGTAAATGATTTTATGTGACATTAAAACTTTAAAAACTTAAAACTTTGTAAACTCCTGTTTTTTATATAAATGATGAGAATTCACATCTTTCTTCTCATTTCCAGTTTCCTCTGATGGTGACATCATCACATCCCAGAAAGCTTCAGCAGCACTGACGTCCCCTGAACGCACCCCTGCACCCAACCTGCTCCTGGACTCTAAAGCACAAATTAAACCCAGCTGAGATGATGAAGAGGAGCATCCTAAACCCAGCTGAGATGATGAAGAGCATCCTAACCCAGAGACTTAGGCTGCAGGTCCAGATGGTGTCAGTCCCAGAGTTCTCAAGACCTGCTCAGACCAACTATGTCCGGTTCTCCAGCACCTTTTTAACACCAGCCTGAGACAGAACAGAGTTCCTGTGCTGTGGAAAACATCCTGTCTTGTTCCTGTCCCTAAAAAACCACAACCAGCTGAACCAAATGACTACAGACCAGTTGCTCTGACATCTCACATCATGAAAGTCCTGGAGAGACTCTTACTGGCTCACCTCAACAAGCAAGTCATCACCTTTCAGGACCCATTACAGTTCGCAAATCGTAATGGGCTTGGGGTTGAAGACGCCATCATCTTCTTGCTTCAGAGAGCCCACTCTCATCTGGACCAGTCAGGCAGCACTTTGAGGGTCATGTTCTTTGATTTTTCAAGTGCATTTAATACTATTCAGCCTGCTTTGCTATGTCAGAAGCTCCATAACTTCCAGGTGGATCCTCCACAACCACCTGGATTTACGACTACCTAACAAACAGACCACAGTTTGTGAGACTGAAAGGTTGTGTGTCTGAGATGGTGGTCAGCAGCACTGGAGCACCACAAGGGACTGTACTCTCACCATTCCTCTTTACATTGTACACCTCAGACTTCCAGTACAACTCTGAGTCCTGTCATCTGCAGAAATATTCTGATGACTCTGCAGTTGTGGGGTGTATCAGTGATGGACAAGAAGCTGAGTACAGGGAACTGGTCAGTCAGTTTGTGAAATGGTGCGGTAACAATCAGCTCATCTTAAATACCAGCAAGACTAAAGAGATGATTGTTGACTTCAGGAGGAGCAAGAATAAGCAGCATAGTCCTGTCTACATCCTGGAAGAGGAGGTGGAGGTGGTGGAGAATTACAAATACCTGGAGTTCAGCTGGACAACAGACTCGACTGGAAATGCAACACTGACTACAAGAAAGGTCAGAGCAGACTCTACTTCTTAAGGAAGCTGAGATCATTCAACGTCTGCACCAAGATGTTGCAGATCTTCTACAATTCTGTTGTGGAAAGTGCAATCAGCTTTGCAGCATCAGAATCAGAGACTTGAAGAAACTAAACAAGCTGATCAAGAAAGCTGGTTCTGTGCTGGGGATAACTCTGGAGCTGATAGTTCAAAAAAGAATGCTGCACAAGCTGATGAAGATGATGGAGGACTCTTCTCATCCTCACCACAACACAGTGAAGACTCCACAGTGTGTTCAGTGGGAGGCTGCGTCAGGTTTGCTGTAGGACGGAGAGATACAGAAATTCATTCCTGCCAGCAGCATCACCCTAAAGAACAAGACTGACTGACTTTTTTGTTTATTAAAAAAAAAAAAAAAAAAAAAGAGTGAGCTTTTACAATACTGAATTTCCCTTCTGGGATGAATAAAGTATTTTTCATTTCATTTCATTTCATTAAACCCTACTGAGATGATGAAGAGGAGCATCCTAAACCCAGCTGAGATGATGACACTGTGACTTTATGTAGGAACAGAAACGAAGAAACAACCTCTGCTGCTTCCAGGATCAGAAATCTTCACATTAACAAAGAGACTCTCAGAGTTCAGACTGAACATGTTTAATATCTTCGGTGCAACACTGGTTGTTTCTCTTTAACTTGCTTTTTAATGCTGCATTAAACCTGCTTAACTTGCGTTTACATGTTAGGTTTGGTTGTACAGTATGTGTGGAATACTTTTAAAGTACTATCTTGTATTTACATAACGCTGCAGTCGGGTGCAAACCTCCTATGTCCAAAACGGTTATTTTTCAGGAAATGACAAAAAACCTGTGGTTTTGTAAAACCTGTACACATCATCCAACTTTGGATTGAGTTTTTACATTAAAGTCATATATTTGATTGTATTCATTAATTTATTTACTCTTTGAGTATTTTCACCAAGTCAAGCTCACATGAAGTAGAGGGTTTTTTAATGATGTAAAATGGAGATAGGAGGTTTGTACCCGACAGTAATGATAATTCTTTTTTATTTTCATTCTTTATTTGATATTTCAATGTTAAAACTGTGTTTCAACACAATTTAGTTGTAATTATGTTCTTTTATTAGCTTTTAAATGTCTTAACAGTGTTGGATCATCGTATTTATCTGATCTTCTTTTATCATATCAACTCTGGCGGACCCTGAAGTCCTCCGGCAGCCGCCTGTTAGTCATCAAGAGTGAGATCTAAAACCCACAGGGAGGCTGCATTCAGCCATTATGGCCCCCCATCTATGGACCAGCCTGCCAGAGGACATCAGGACCACAGAGACTGTTATTTTTAAAAGGAGATAGGGATGGGCGATCACCCTGTCACCCTGGCTCTCAAGACGAGAGCCCCAAAATAATAATAAAAGACACTACATCAACTAAGCAAGTTCACTAAGAACTAAGTTCAAGTAGTACACCTGTGTTGTAAAACTGTAGTGACACCAAACAAATGTGTATGAAATATGAGAACAAATTTAACATTTATCTAAACGGTGCAAACAGCAAACTATATATCAATAAAAAAGCAACTATATGCAGATAATTATACAACCTGATAAAATGAATTTATCATTTTTATCCTGAGATGACACATAATTACCGTGGGGGATGTCTTTGAAGACATATTGCGCACGATCACATATCGCCCATCCCTAAAAGGAGACTCAAGACTCCCCTTTTTAATTTGGCTTTTAACTGATTTCATTTACTCTTTTATTCCTTTTGTTTTAATATTTTTATTCTCTATTGCTTTTAAGAATTTTTATTTATTCTACTTTTATGTATATCCCTTTATCAATAACCATGTCTTTGTATATTTTATTTATAGTGACATCAGGTAAATAGGGCCATCAGGTAAAATGAGCCACTTAAGGTTTTCAGCCTCCTGGCTTTTTCCAATTTAACATAAAGTGCCTGCAAATTACTAATAATATTGTTGCTACATGTGTTTGTTTTTTTACCAAAACATCTGATTTGATTGGTCTGTGGTTGCTGATGTAGGCGGGACCACGTTTTGCATCCAGGCTGCAGAGGAAAACTGTGAGTTGAGGGTCTGGCAGACAAATTCCTCTTGAATATGATGAGGTCAATAAGTCAGTATTTAAAAGGTTTATATCTCAAATAGCTTATTTATTTTACATTTTGCAATTCACTCCACCAAATGGATTGTAAAATTTTACTTTGTTAGCTTTATTTTCTATGTAAGTGTTATTTGTGGGTGGCTCAATTTACCAAGATACATTAAGGTAAATTGAGCCGTGCATTTCAGCTAAAATGACCTTCAGAGCTCCGTTTTGATTTTTCCTTTGATTAAATGTCATTCATATTTGAACATATGAATATGTCATCACATGATACAACATATATGTTTTTATTTCCCTTGTAATTATGCACAGCCAAGGCTTGTGTGCACTAGCTTTGGTGCAGGATGCATTATGAAATGCACATGCAGATGCATGGACACATGCATGCACAAACATGAACACTGGAGTTCTAAAACAGTCATGTTAGCGTTGTCCTTGCATTATTTATCTAACCTTTAATCAAGCAATAGGTTGTTTTTTTAGTTATTTTTCCAGCCTTTTGTTGCTCCTGTTCCAACTTTTGACAGACTTGTTGCTGCCATCAGATTCACAATCAATTTATACTGGCCATAAAATGGCCAGCGATGACTGGGATTTGAGGCATTGCTATATACATATTCACTGACCACTTAACAGTCTTTTCCAAATGTAATATTATATTGTATGAGCTCTGTGGCAACATTGTACATGAGTATTAATCAAAATTACAGTTAATTGTATTTTTTATTAATCAAAAATTACTTTGTTTTGCTTTGAAATTTGAGTGGCTCTTTTTAGCTGAACAGGGGGCCCATTTTACCTGAACACTGCTCGTCTCGAAAATGTGGGACAGCTGATGTTTCCAAAGCTTTAGCAACTGAACAATAACATTTTGTTGCATAAATTCAACACAAAAATATTAGAAACAGTTCATATAAACCACAAAAACACAATTCAGTGTCACATAATATTTCCCCCTGGTTTCCCAAGTGATTTAGCAAAAAGTGGCCCAATTTACCTGATGTCACCCTAATTCTCATGTCTTATTGTTAAATACCAAGTTTTTACATATTTTATAGTTATTTATAATTACTGCATCTATAGTTTGTTGGTTTTCTTTTTTCGGGGGGGTGTTGTTTTTGTTTTTTTTAACTGTCTTTTAATGTTTTAAATTTCAGCTCCAGTGTTTCCTCATGGGGGTCCTCCACACTGGGAGTTGTGTCCGGTCTGCCTGCAGAGGTGCCGTCCTGGGGATCCCCTGAGCCTGGAGGACTGGGGGGCCTCCACACCATGTGCGGTGCCCCTGGTCTGTTGGGGTCGGGGTGGTCTCTCTGGCAGCGCTCCCTGTGGCTTCAGACTGTGGCACGTGGATGGCCCCCCTATAGGTGGTTTTTCCTCACCTGGATCCTCAGAGCTTTGCCGTGTTATTAGACTTTCTTACTGGGTGCTGTGTGTGTGTGTGTGTGTGTTCCTGTACTTGCTACATTGTGACGACTGTTTTGCACTTTTAACCAGCAAAGTGAGGGCGTTTCTAGGAAAGTGAGGACATTTTGCCCGGTCCTCACAAAAAAAAGACACAGAAAAACCCATTTTTGAGGGTCAAGATTTTGTTTTAGGGTTTTAGGTTGCAATTAGGTTTTGGTTAGGGTTAGGGTTGGGTTTAGGCAATCATTTGTGGTGGTTAGAGTTAGGGTAAGGGGCTGGAATGCATTATGTTAATGACTGTCCTCACAAAGATAGAAGTACAAGGATGCGTGTGTGTATGGGATGTGTGCATACATGGGTGTGTATGTGGGGGTTGGAGGGACGGGGGTTTCATGTTTCTTTGTTTTCATTTTTGTTAAGCTCTTTGTATTGCAGTTTATTTGTATGAAGAGTCTATATAAATAAAGTTTGATTTGATTTAATTACCTTCAATTACAAATAAGTTTTAATCTTGAAGTTCTAAAATATATTCTATAAATAACTGACATGTAATTTTCATAACGTACTTTATTGTTATTCTTTATATTAGTTGTGAATTCTTATGTGTTCTTATGTTATATCTGTCCTGTATTTTACGTGTGCAGCACTTTGGTCGACCATGTGTTGTATTTAGTCTATAATGCAACTGGTATGTTATGCTGCGTTCCATTTGAACTCGGAAGTCGGAAATTCCCAGTTCCGAGTAGGAAGTTTCAACTGGAACGCCCCCCTGAAGTCGGATTTCCCACTCGGAAAGTCGGACAACTCTCGCAGCTCCGAGTTCAGATTTAAAGATGGCCGCGCCCTGTGTTAGCAGTTTTAGAAGCTTCTATAATGTTACATTTATTTACACTTCTTACTAATATTCTGTTGCATAAATCAATCGTACACGTAGTATTGGTTTATACAGATGTAGGTGGAAGCTGCTGTAGTGAAATTCACATTTTTCATGTCGTATATGTGAACTACAACGCCTGCTGTGCCAACAACGGCTAATAACAATAGCCTTAGCAAACACGTTGTTTTGCTAGGTTGCTAACTGGTTTTCCGACCCGTGAGCTGGAACGCAAGTTGGTCGGGTGTGACGTCACCCCCCAGTTCCCACTTCCCAGTTCCGATGAAAATGGAACGCAGCATTATGTTGGAGTCAATAAAAAGAATTAAATTGGATTTTTTGTTCTGTGAAATACTTTACCTTCAGCAACAAATGTCTTTTTGAAGGCAATCACATGTTTAGTAAATCTGAAACGACTTCAGCATCACATTAATGTAAAAGGGATTTTAACTTATATTAAAAACTCCAGAAAGCAGCGGCAGCTTCGGCCCACATGGAGGTCCAATCAGGAGTTTTGATGACGTAGTCTCCATCAGAAACTCTGAGCATGGATGGACGTCCTGCTGAGATCTACGTGAGATCTTAGCGACACTCCAGGAAGATTTTCCTGAGAGGAAATCTGTTCATCGGTGAAACATGTCGATAAAGTTTTATAGATTGATCTTCTTCTCACAGATAATTGTGGCGCTTTAATGTAGCCTGAACAATACTGTCAGAGATCTTTGCACAAGACAAAAGAAACATTAATAATCAAATTAATGATTCGTTCCGCTCTGGTGTTAAAACTGGCAACAAACTGTTACAGGACTTTAATAAATTTCAGTGCACAAGTGAGCTCATTGAAGACGAAACAACGGAAATAAAAATGATTATTTAGGAAAACTGTGACAGCTGCAGGACTTAGAGGAAGAAATCTCCTGTCCTGTTACAGGTGTTTGTCATTTTTACATATTAGTCTGCTGCGGAAGTTTTTTAAAAAAAAACCTCCAGTAAACAGATTACAGTTGAAATCCATCATTACCGGCTAAACGTGACTTTATAGCTGCGTGGCTTCTCTTGTGGCCTTTTTTGTGAGAAAATCTTGTAAATAAATTTTTTCAGGTTTCTCTAGCAACAGATACATCAACAGGAAGTTTATGTTATGCTTTTTATTGGTGTTATTTTAATGTACATAACATTAAATGCGTATTGAGGAGGGCGCTACCACAAAACATCATCCCATCGTGACTGAACTTCTGAACATTTCAACCTTTTGTTGAGTCTGAAGGAAAACTGAGCTGATGAGACGAGACAGAAACTCGAGCGGTTCATGGTTAAACTTGAGCACAGTGCAACACAAACCTTTGCCCTGATACACCAGGAGTCCACTGGGTCCTCTGAAGTTGATGGTGTCTCCGATGGTCATGTTGTCCAAATGTTGAGACATCTCTGTCCTCTATCTGGGTAGGATAGGTGGCCGTTTAAAGTAGAAAAATGAAAAAGTAATGGGGCAGAGCCTTAATGTGAAGTTGGCATCACAGCTGCAAACTGATTTAATGATGCTCTCAAAACGTAGGACTGTCACGTTTTGGAATGAGACTGGGTTGCAATACATGTATATATACAGCCCTGGAATGAATTAAGAGACCACCCTTTTTTTTGCTCATATTAATTGGTCATTTTAATGCCTGGTCACATGATTCACACCACAGTTGGTACTTGATTGCATAATGTTTTCCCGAGGCTGTACATATATATATTTATATACTGTATGTATATATATATATATATATATATATATATATATATATATATATATATATACATACATACATACACACACACACACACACACACACACAACTGGTCAAAAGTTTGTGATCACTTTCCCATTGAATCCAACAGGGCAGTGATCCCAAACTTGACAAAAATAATAAGTATATTTTTTTAAATCATGACAATGATGGATCTTTTATTGGAGGGTATGAATAATTTGTAGGGCAATTGTATATGCATGTACATCTCTGAAACTTTTTTGTGAAAGTGTGAATATTTTCTGAAAGCTTGTATTCCTAATTAAATTTCCATTACTAATTAAATTAAATTCTTACTAGGACAAACTCTATTTTCATGCCCCCACAATTCAGTTGTTACTAGTTATAATTTTCATTTAAGATATCAAAAATGAATGACACACTCCAGATATCTACAGTATAATTTTTAAAAGTCAAAATAAGTTTTTACTAGTAAAAATTTTGTTACAGATATCAGCACTGGTAATATGACTAGTTAGAATTAAATTTCAGAGATCTGAAACTATAATTATGCCTTGGAACAATGCATTTACAAATATCTCCCAAAACACTTTGCTTTTCTCATGACAGGATGATGGTACACCATTTTAATTTTGAAAAACGCAAAACTAACTCTCCACATATCTCTTGTAGATAGCATTAAAGCAGTTTTCCTAGTCAGAGTTGTAATTTTCCTTTTCAGAATTGTAATTATAGTATCCTCAATTACCTTTTTACTAATAGAAGCTAAATTTGAAGCGATCTAGATTTAAAACTGTACTAGTAAGAACTAATTTTTAGATAATTATTAATCTTCACAAATCTTAAGTGGCTGTTGTAACATAAATTCATTTGACTGAATGGGTATTATACATGTAGATATCTTTAATGAAATTCCTACCTGTGAAAACTAACATTTCAGATATCTAAAATGACACTCTTACTAGGACAAATGACGTCACTTTTACAATTCATGTGTATTGTTTTTTTATTTCTGGATATCTAAAATGACATTCCTCCTATCTGAAATAAATGTTCTGGATGTCTGTCAAGAAATTCTTACTAGGACAAACTTTATTTTCAGACCTCCAATTCAATTGTTACTAGTAATGTATAATTTTAAATAAGAAAAAAAGAAAACACCGATGTCTGACTAACATTTTGTCATTGGAGACTTCCGCTTCCTCTCTCGTTTTTTGTTGTTGTTGTTGTTACATGCCAACCGCTTCCTCTCCAAAGTCATGAAATTGGTCGAGCCCTTAGGTCCGTGTCAGACCCTCTGTGAGTAAAGTCATGAAATTGGTCGAGGACCCCAAATTCCTTGGCTAAGGGCTCGACCAATTTCATGACTTTACCACAAAGAGGAAGCACGGAGAGGAAGCAGTTCGCAGTTGGCATGCAACAACAAAAACAAGAGAAGAAGCGGAAGTCTTCAACGATGAAATGCTAGTCAGACATCGGTGTTTTCATTTTTTTATTTTTTTATTTATACATTATTACTAGTAACAATTGATTTGGAGGTCTGAAAGTACAGTTCATCCTAGTTAGAATTCCTTTACAAACACCCAGAATATTTATTTCAGATAGGAGGAATGTCATCTTAGATATCCAGAAGGAAAAACCCAATACACATGAATGGGAAAAGTGACGTAATTTGTTCTAGTAAAAAGGTAATAGGGGATTATCACGCTTCCGTGTTCCGAACTTCCGGTTTGAAACACTTAGAGGGCCCACTTCCGGCCCAGTTCAATGTCCCTGCTTTACTTCGTAGAAAACGTGAACAAACGCCAACCCTACTGAAATTTTCACGGATTCCAGACTGAAGTGATACTAAGGAAGAAGTGGATCAAAGCGATCGATTCGCCGCGGTGAAGGGCCGAACTTTATAATAAAACACATGTTTGTTTGTCGCCGGTGGGGCACAACACCGGCACTTCACAGCAGCTCGATAACGTGCCTAACTTTGTGCGGCTGAAAACACACAAGCATCTGAAAGCGTCTCCTTTCTTGGCAGTCCCCAGTTGTTCCACTGGAAACGGGGAGGTACAGACCCGATTTTCAGATGTTTGTGTGTTTTAAGATGCACAATGTTAAGCACGTCAGTAAACGCTAGCTGGCTAATGCTAGCATGCTGTGAAGTGCCGGTGTTGTGCCCCACCGGCGACAAACAAACGTGTGTTTTATTATAAAGTTCGGCCCTTCACCGCGGCAAATCGATCGCTTTGATCCACTTCTTCCTTAGTATCATTTCAGTCTAGAATGAAAACTTGAGTATGTTTGGAGTTTATCCGATTTACACAGTATAACAGAGCAGGAACGGCTGTCGTTAACATGGCCCGGAAGAGGAAGTGCCCAAAATCCGGAAACTTCCGGTAAGCGTGATAATCCCCTATTGAGGATACTACAATTACAATTGTAATTGTAAAAAATATCATTCTGACGAGGAAAAATGCTTTAATGCTATCTACAAGAGATACGTGGAGAGTCAGTTTTGCCCTTTTTAAACTACAATGGTGTACCATCATCCTGTCACAAGATAAGCAAAATGTTTTGGGAGATATTTGTAAATGCATTTTTCCAAGGCATAATTAGAGTTTCAGATGTCTGAAATTTAATTCTAACTAGTCATTTTACCAATATGTGATAGCTGTAACAACATTTTTACTAGCAAAAACATATTTTGAATGGTAGCAATTATATTGTAAATATCTGGAGTGTGTCATTCAGTTTTGATATCTGAAATGAAAATTATAACTAGTAACAACTGAATTATGGAAGTCTGAAAATAGAGTTTGTCCTAGTAAGAACTCCTTTAAAGACATCCAGAATATTTATTTCAGATAGGAGGAATGTCATTTTAGATCTGCAGAAATAAAAACCCAATACACATGAATGGGAAAAGTGAAGTCATTTGTCCTAGTAAAAATATAATTTTAGATATCAGAAATGTTAATTTTAGATAGGACGAATGTGAATTTAGATATCTGGAATATCTATTTTCACAAGGAAGAAAGTTATTCAAGATATCTGAAATACCCATTCCGTCAAATGAATAAATGTTAAAACGTCTTGCCATACCGATTGCGTATCTGTCTCCAGCCAATGACGGAGCTATGGACGTGACGCTCTGTGGGGAAAGTCCTCACTTGGGGAGATGCCAAACAATCGCTGAAACTTTTGAAAAAATGGCGGAAGCTACGAAGAAAAGAATATACTCTGCTGCAAAGAAAAGTTTAGATAGTGCACGCTCGAAAACCAGAGTCAATATTGGTGTCGCTTTCACTCGCTTCCGAGCATTGAAGTGGAGGCTTGGACTGAAGAGCGATGCGGAATTGGCCTGCTTACTCTTGGACAGGTACGTGCAAACTGCATCACTGATAGCCTGCTAATTTAGCGGCATGCTAAGCTGCTAACTAAGTAGCGTATTTGTTAGTAAATTAGGCTGCCAGTTGACAACAGCGTTATCGTGCATTGTAAGAAGTCTCTCTGTATTCGCGGCTTATAACTGTGAATGTAATAATGCCTTTAGCATTCAAACTCAGAAGCTAACGCTATGTCACAGGGTGAAGAGACGTGCACAGGCTGTAAGGTCTTTTAACAGAGTAAACACGGTCGAGTTTTCTGACGTTCAACCCCAAACAAATACCGTGGTGTTGCCTGTGTTGGCTGACTAATCAATGAAAACACGGGTGTCTGATTGCTTGACTTAGCATGTGGTAGTTTTCATCTTCAGCCCCGGTTGTCTGCCTGTGTGCATATAGGCATTATTAGAAACTTGTCAATAGGCTTTATGCACAGCTCCACTACTTCCTGAACTTCCTGCACCTTTGTTTCCTGTCTTTCAAGATTGGATGAACTGATTAATCCAGCTGTGTCTGATCTCAGCAAATGGTCAGACACACCTGGATTAATCAGTTCATCCAATCTTGAAAGACGGGAAACAAAGGTGCAGTATTAAGTTCAGGAAGTAGTGGAGCTGTGCATAAAGCCCATTCAAGAGTCAGAGCTGTGTATCCCTGGTCCTAAAAGTAACGATCCCGAATTTGCTTCACCCAATTAACAAATCAGATGAAATTGACCATGTCAGGATTTTCACCTCAATATCCTTGATTACACAGCTTTTGTCACAGTACATGTAAATTGTATCAGTTTATATGTAATTAATCCTAAATGTTGGTTTGTGCCCCCCTTTTCCATAGTTATGAGAATGGCCCTCCAACATCGACACCCCTAAAACGTCTCTCTGTTTTCCCTATTCCTGTATCCCCCATTAAAGTTGTGCCATCTGTTGAGTAAGTGTATCCATGATTGAAAATATTATCAATTTATATCAATGTTTTGTGGGTGTTTTTCTGTGTTAACTGTTTTGTATGCTAGAAGATGATGCTTAATAAATATATATAATAAAATGAAGACCATAATTACAGTTTGATGATGTTCCAATATGTTTCTCTGTTGCACAGACATTTAAGTGACGTGGAGCCTCTTCCTCATTCTAGTGCAGAGGAGCAGGAAGATATGGTGTGCCTTGAAAAAAGGTTAACATCCTTTTCATGTGTGATCAGTTGTGGTAGTTTTAAATGATATTGCAGTTACTATACACATTTTTCATCTCTTTAGCCATTCTACAATTTGCGCTCATGAGGCGAACATAACTGAGGACCAGTATAACAGCCAAGTGCATACTGAGTAAGTTGGATGTACAAGATCCAGCTCTGAACACTTTTTGCATTAAATGTTTTGTGCCCACTGTGTTCTATGCCCAGTACTTTACACAGTAGCAAATAATTAAGAATTCAAACGTCATTGAGAAGCTTTTTAGTGATATTTATTTATTTATTTATTTATTATTTGTCTGTCTGTCTAGGATTTGTTGGTCAGACGAAGGTACTCTAACTGCTGATGAAGGACCAGAAGTGGAGGAAGGAGATGGTGAGGAGGACTCTGATAAGGACTATGTTCCCCCTATTGCTTCGAGGTAAGTTTATTTATATATATATATGTGTATGTATGTATGTGTGTACATGTATATATATATATATATATATATATATATATGTATATACACATACATATATATATAAAAAAATGTGGTCCTTTTTTTAAAAAGAAAAATATAAAGCAGAATAACATTGTTGAAAATGATTAAACCAGGCCGAGTCTCCAGACAGACCAGGTGAACCTGGACACTCTACCAGCTGTTGGGCAGGATTACATTGGGTATGGCTCCCAGGAAGATTCTGGAGACACAGAAGAAGTCCAAGTCACAAATGAAACAGAACCCACTTCGGATGACATCATTTGTCAACCAGCTTACATTACGTACAAGAGCAGTTTGTTGACGCTGGCTTCATACGTGGTGCTGTCTTTTGATGAATGTCCTGTGAAGGGCTGTGCTGGCAAGAAAACGTTTGAAATTGACATCTCTTCCAGAGGTTCAGAAGCTATTATTAAATGGGTAGGCCTGCCTTTTGGTATGTATTTGAAGTATACAATCAGAAAATTGTCCAACATTACATATACTTTGCTAAGCTTTCATTGGTTCAACGTACTTGTGATGATTCCTCTTGGTTCAATAACACTTAATGTTGCTTTCTGTATTACACTTATCGCAGATGTGCGCAGAGGGACACACTGTCAGGACATGGAATTCCCAGCCAACCATAAATTACAACATGCAGACAGGAGATTTCCTATTGTTTTATGTAAAGCACTTTGAATTGTCCTGTACATGAAATGTGCTATACAATAAACTTGCCTTGCCTTACTGGCAGCCAACATTCTCCTGTCTGGAAACAATTTTTCTAAAATTCATGTACTCTTCAAATACATGAACTTGGGCATGGTTGCCAGAAGCACCTTTTTTCAGAATACAGAACAGTTACTGCATTGATGCCATCAAGAACTTTTGGGCGGAAGAGAGGGCAGCAGTTATTCAGCGTCTGAGTACAAAAGAGTGGCTTTAGGTGAGTATTTTTGAAGTATTGCTGATGAAGATTGATATTTTCTGTATTGCTATAACAATTCCTAACACAAATCATAATCCATATACATAAGATGATTTTTCGTTGTTTGTCAGCGGATGGCAGAATGGATAACCCTGGGCACTCCGCCCAATTCTGCACTTATACAGCCATGGAGAATGACAGCCGGGAGATCATCTCTATTGTCACAGTTGACAAAAGAGAAACTCAAAGAAAATCTGTCCTAATGGAGAAAGAGGCCTTCATTAGGACCGTGGACATTCTGATGCAGGTCAACCTCACAGAGATTTGTACTGACGCACACGTACAAATATCAGCACTTATGAGTAAGTACAATATGCAAAACAAAATTAGCAACAAAACTCGGTCTTTTTAGAAATTAATTGCTTTCATGTCATTTAAAATAGGCAAGGGGAAATATAAGGATGCTGGAATTTTACACAGTCTGGATATGTGGCATGGAGCCAAGAGTTTGGCCAAGGAGATTGTCAGAGTAAGTCAAAAGGGCATAATCACTCCCAGTATTTATTGCATGACTAATATCCTTTGGTATTGAATAGTTTTCTAATGAAAATCATTATTTCTAAATTGCTACAGGCAGGACAACAACGCGGCATGAAAGTACTCCTCCTATGGATGAAAGATGTGGCCAATCACTTTTGGTGGTGCTGCAAAACAGCTACCACCCATATTCAGTTCATGGTAATTAACAAAAAAAGTCATATCACACGAAAAGTGTGTTGTACTTATGAAGCATATGAATGATGACATTTATTTCTTTTAGAACCTTTGGAT
Organism: Atherinomorus stipes; assembly: GCA_023101725.1. NCBI lineage: Eukaryota > Metazoa > Chordata > Actinopteri > Atheriniformes > Atherinidae > Atherinomorus > Atherinomorus stipes. The sequence goes on from JALJCO010000989.1 coordinate 220,570, forward strand.
GGGGCTCCTCCACCATGTCGCCAATGGGTCATGGGCAGATGCCAGCATGACTGTCCTTCCGGAGAGCGGACCCAAACCTGGATTGAGAAGGGGACGAGGGCTCATGACGCACTCACCAGCATTGTCACAGACTCACGGTGGCTGAAGAAAGTCCACAAGTACCTGAACTTCAGGTGAATGCAAATTTATTTCTCAAATCCTTGAACACACACATCTAATAGGGACAGATATTGAAATTCTCAGATGGAGCACCAATTGTCTCCTTATGCAACGCATTACAGAAATGTAAAATGTATTTAGACTGCTTTGTGCGTTGAATGTCTTTAACCATGCTTGTGAGATTATGACTGAATTGCATATGAATGCATTGGCTGGGGATGTTGGGGATAGAAAACACTGGCTATACATCAAATATGTATCCTCTTCACTGCTTATGTGTATTTAAAAAAAGGCAAAAAAAAAATCAAGTTGTGCTGCAAAAATTCTTCCTTTCTTCACAGATCCGCATCAGAGTTGGAATCATTTCAAAACCATATTTTGATGTACGCATCAAAGCGGTTTGCCTACTCTCCCCCTGTCTATGAGGCAAGAACCATACTCGCTGCTTTAGACTACAACCACCACAAAGATCGACCAACCAAACAAACAGCAGATGGAGCGACTGTGTGAGTAATATAAAGTATTGTATCACAGTAAATGGCACTGTTACAACTAAGGATCGACAGATGCATTGGCCAGCCTATACTTGTGTTTTTTTTCTGGTATCTGCATCGAATGTGTTGGCCGATACCTGCCTCACCACCATAATTCACACGCTGCAGTTGTTGGAAAAGTTGCACCTGCCCCTCCTCCCCCCCCTCTCCTCTGCTCCACTTGGAGAGGAGTGCTGGCAGCCGGAAGTACTGGCCTACCAAAGCTTTTAGACATAAAGCCCCGTTTCCACCAGCGGGTCTGGGTCGGGCCGGATCGGTCCACGTTTTTTTGCGTCTCCACAGATAAAAACTGGGACGGGTACCCTTATATCCGACCCGACCCGGCCTACTTTTTTGGCACCCTTCGGTAGGGGTACTGATCTAACCTATCCGGACCAAAGAGGTGGAGCTAACACAAAGCAATACATTGATTTGTTGAAAAATCTCACTTCCCGCATGACCAAGTGTAAAAACAAAGCCGGGGTGACTCCTTTTGTTTCTGTCATGTGTGGCGCGGTGTTTTGGTTAAACGGCGTTGCACAGCGATGATGTCACGCGATCACGTAGCAGCGCTGTCCAGCGCCTCCAGAGTAAGGGTACAGGTTGCTGTGGGGACGCAGCGTGAAATCAACACATCCGTACCAAAACCCACCCGATCCGGCCTGGCCCGACCTGACCCGACCCAGACCCGCGGGTGGAAACGGGGCTAAAGTCAGTTTTTGCACTGCAGCGATCAGGAGTGTGATGTTGACTGAGAAGATTTAAAATCTGTATTTATATTTATCTCAGTCACAGAATAGACGTTTGTGCATGAGGATGACTCAGTCACGCACAGATTCTTTCTTATTTGGAACAGTAGATAAGCTGCACATTTGGGGAAAATGGGGAAGCATAATAAAATTTATTGCTGCTACTGTTTTAGAACATCAGGTTGATCATTGTGATAAAGAAAATTATGGAAGAAACCACCCAATCCAACTTGCACTGTTTATAGACCACGCTGCTGCAGTAAATGCAAAACACTTCAGACTTTTTTTTTCTGCAAATAGTATGTTTACTTATCAGAAGGATGAAAACGCAATGCTGGGAAAAGGCAAACGTGAATAGAAATGTGAAGCACATGTCCGGTCTCTAGTGGACTGAAACTTTTTCAAGTGTAACCTTGGACTCAACCTTGTGTCTAGGGATGGGCAATATGGATTAAAAAAATATATATCTCGATCATTGCTGGTTTTCATTGTGGTAACGATAATTGACAATAAAAATATCATAATGGTTTGTTTTAAATGTATCCCTACATTCTGTCTTGAGAGCCCTAAAATAATACTAGAAGCCACTAAACTACATCAATTAAGTTCAAGTAGGATGCCTGTATTGCAAAACTGTAGTGAAACCAACCAAACAAATTTGACATGAAATCAAACAGTGCAAACAGAAAAAATAACAATATAAATAACTCTAAATGCAAGCTGATAAATTTATCTTTTTTTGTGAGATGACAGATTACTAGGGGAATTACTTTGATGATATATCGTACACGAGAATATATCGCCCATAATATTTCCCTCTGTATGTCATCAGTTGCATTTTTACCCCTTCAAAAATCTGTTACTGTGGAATAGGGCTGGACAATATTTCAATATCAATATATGTCGCAGTATATTTTATTCAATAACGGTGATATGAATTTTAAACATATCGAAATATCGGAAATCTATTACAGTATATAATTACACCATTCCACTGATTGGTGTTCACGGCGCAGCGGATTCAAGCCCAACAGAAAGCGTTGCAAGGCATTGGCTACGTTTTTATTCCTAGTTTGGTTTTTGTTTCTAAAATGTTATACTGGAGAACCTTGATGACGAAATAATTTTTAGTTTTACAGGCATCAGTTATAGGGAATCTTGATTTTTTTTTTTTTTCTTTTTCTGAGGCTTTTATATTGTTTATATCGATATCAACATTATATTGTATGGACCAAAATTAAGAAATGTATCGTGATACAAGTTTTAGCCATATCGTCCATCCGTACCATGGAAACTAGGCCAGAATGTGTAAGACTGTGCTTTACTGTCTCAGCGTTGCTGTGTAAACAGGACCTAATGTATTCAGATTTTTTTTTCCCAATTCAAGTTCAGCTAAGAATGATAATGCAATAAAATGGAAAACCTGATTTCTTTTAGATTTATCTTACAGCTTGATTACACTTCAACATGATTAAATGATAAATTATGAATATTTTTTACATGGATATTTTAAAAAATGGTACAGTAACCACTTACTGTATTTTTATAGTTGTAGAAGTCATAACACTAGATGGGTTACTTTATGCAGAATAAATATTTGGCACAAAAATATCACTATAGATTATTGGTATTAGTCTTGGCCCTAATAAATCTGTATCCGTCGATCCCTAGGGTAAAACCTCACAGAAAATTCTAGGCTATTCACAATTTATCTGAAAGATGGCATTTTGCACAATTGAAAGTGTTTCTCTATTGCAGAGTGAAATCAGCTTACACCTGCGAACCTGTCAATAGAGATTAGTTTACCAAAACAATGAACAAACAGAAACCTCTCTGAGGTGTTCCAATGTAGCTAGTTATTGAGAGTGAAATGGATTCGCAGAGTGAACTTCACTCACAGTAAATCTGTCTTGAGTGAAAATGGGGAGATTCACACTCCCTTTGGTAAAGACCTGGGGCCTCATTTATAAAACTGCATAAGATCTTTACTAAAAGTGTACTTACACCCAAAACCTCCACGACAGAGCGCGCCGTGGTCAGCAGCTGATGATGCGTCGGGGTGGGTTCGGTTTTAGCGGAAATCCTGGTGATCCCTGAAAACGCGTTACCTTCTACTTCTCCCATTTGTAGGTCCTCCAGCTGCACTGATGCATCCAAGCGCAGCATTACGCACAAGTGTCCCCAGTATTAATATGCTTAGATCAATCAGTCTGACTGCAGCGCAACTTGTCACAATCTGTTTTTAATGTGGTTAATATATCACCCTGATGATGATTGGGTAGACTCGAGGAAGATGATGGTGAGAAAACTTGATGAAATGTTGATTTAACATATAAGTTTGCTTATGGACCTTTTTATTTATTTGAAAGATTCTTATAGTTTCAGCTCACCTGCGCAGCAGAAATATCGCTGCTGGTTTTAATCCTGTGAAGTCCACCTATGATAAAAATTTGATATGAAAGGGGAATTAAATGTTCGAGAGTGACAGGACATACGAGAGCCTGCAAGGGGCTCGATCCCCACCCAGAGGAAAATTTTACTTCTCAAAACTTTCTCTTTTGCATCAGAAGACAAAAAGATTTCATCCCAGCCTCATTCAGGTTTCAAATTGTTCTTATGAATGTCTCTTTCGTTTCTCCTAAAATTCACCAAGAGAAATCGTCTCATTTGAGACTTAATGCAAACATCCTGAGAATTATTTGAGAAATGATTGAGATCTCCTTTGGAACTGGAAGTGAGACTTGGTTGAGATTTCGTGAAACTTTTCCATCTGGAGACAAGGTTGAGAAACAGGAGAAATGAGCCGTTGTCTCATTCATCTCTCACGTGGATCTCACATTTGTCTAGAAGTAAATGAGACCTTTGAGATATTTTTTCCAAAATTATTTTCCTCTGGGCAGTCTCCAAAATGTGCGTAAGAAAGGTCTGCAGTTTGCTTAAAGTTACGCACATTCCTAAGCTATTTTTTTTCTATAAATCCCAACTTTTGCGTAAGAACTTGCTTACGCACTTCCTAGCCCGGTTTTGTGCGTATGCAAGCTTTATAAATGAGGCCCCTGGAGTATAAAGCTGACTTTTTTTTTTTGTATGTTTTTTTCAGCATGCAAAGAGTGTTCAAGAAAAGGTCCAACCGATGGAGCTTGTACATGCTGAAGACTCCAAAGTCGTACACTTGCATACGCCGTCTACAGCAGCACATATTGGAAAGAAGGTTGTTGTCAGGAACTGGTCTCCCAAAACGAAACTTACTACGACCTAATGATCCCCGAAGGCTTGGACTGCTCTCTGACCTTCCTCCACCACCAACGGTCCCTGATTGACCATACACAGCGACTGGGGATGACAAGTCTGTTTCCCCTCCCAAGAGCACCCTGCTGCCAAAAGATAAATTGTCTGTATGCTGCATATCGATACTCTCTGTTGTCATCTCCTGGCTCCCTTACATTCTCTGCCACCAGAACATCATCCCTGTATCGCCTGTGTGCACGCAGGTTTCCTTCATCAAGGTAATAAAGGGAGAAGTGGGGTTCTTACACCCTTTTCCACCACAAAATTCAATGTCTTTCTTGGTTTCAGTATTTAAAATGAGTTGAATATACACTCACAGGCTACAGATTGAATTGAAAAGAAATTTCATTTAAATATAAATGCGCAATAACATCTAATTTGACCTCATTTTCAGGAAAAAACAGCACTATTTGTAAAGATATTTTAGGAATTTTGTTCATTAAGTTCAGACAGGATCCAAAATATTTGAACACATGTTGTAATAAAAGACACATTTGCCACAAAATTCTAACCACTGGGACTGCAGCTCATTTGTGTCACTTGAAGGGAATCACAAAGCAAAAACTGCAAAGTAACATGGAAAAGCAAGAACGAGTGCAACATAAATCTATTACTATTTGCTGTGGTAACTGGTGATGCAATAGTCATCCTCAAATTTATTCACGAAATTCACAAAAGTCACAGAAATAACAAGATACCGAAAAAAGTAATTCTAAATAAGATAAGATATTGCTTTTGAATTGTGGTTTATAATAATAATAATAAATTTTAACTTTTATTTCCCTGCCAGCTGTTTTTTTCCCTTCTTCAGTGGGAGGGTATGAATAAATTTAAGGACAACTGTATGTTTTGTATCGTCTCATTGTCTTTCCCGCTTGATTTACGGCAGTGGAAGTAAAGCTGTTTCAGAGGCAGCTTTGTGTAATGTGTGTAAATGCAGCCACACGTCACATTTCCTACAATAAAAAAAACACTCAGCAAAAGATGTGATGAATTTAGACGGATACAGTACAGACGCCAACAGTTGTTTTTCTCTTCCACAACTGAAAATACCTTAAACTTTATAAAATCTCCTACTTTTACACTACTTTCCTAGTCTGCAGTCAAACCGTTTGCTAAATTAATGATGCAAAAGACAAAGAAATAGAAGATTGACAAAAACAGCTCAATGATTTTAAATTTTGACATTTGCATTTTTTATTGTAAAGGTGGCTTCTTACAAAATAGTCGTGATACAGAGGTGAAGGGAAAAAGAAAGACGCCAACAAAAAGAGAGAAGTTAGAGAAAATGGCGACAGAAAACAACTTTGGTGATGACATTTTTATTTGAACAGAAAAAGAACAGCAACATTTTTCTGCTGAAGAGTGCTAAAAATAAGATTTTACAGATCACCGTTATCATGGCAACACAATAAAAAGCGCAATAAAAACAAAACAAGAAAACAGAGTGTTGTAGCCATTGGCCCCAGAAACAGTCTGCTGCGTGTAGAAACATCTTTATCCTCCACTGTCTGCAGTCAGAAAGCACCAGTGCAGCACGACACAAAACTCTGAGGGCTCCATCTGTACGCGACGTTAGAAACTAACCAAGGCAGACACAGTCATTCAGCTACCTGATTCAGACAACTACTACAACCGAGAAAGCGTAATGCCAAAATCAAAATTGCACATGCTAAAATAAAGTTCTCTGATAGAGTGACGGCTATCGCAGGTTCAATGCTACATCAGCTGAAACGACCGAGAAACAGCAGAACAGTATATAAAGACTAATTTCAACAGTATAAAACATCTCAATTTAAACGTGTCTGTTTATACGGAAAGTGGTTTTTAGTAATTACATAGCAGTGTCACTTATATATGTGGTTAGATAACAGATTTTACAGTACATCCAGAAGTCTTAAGGAACTTCCTACGTAAGCGTCCGTGTCCTGCAAAAACAGCTCTCCATTTTCAATCCAGACCATTTTTCCTCACTTATGGATTCTGGCTTCTTCTGTTAAAATGAAGCAAAGTTTAAGATTTACCTCCACTACTGATTTCTCAAAAACACAAAGTTTGGTTTAAAGGTGAGTTACCATTGATTTGAAAGAGCACGGATTTCCCTGCAGTCCATGCTTTTCGATTTGGGGAAACCGCACTGAAAACGATCAGAATATCTCGTTAAAGAAGCAGTTTGGACGAGTGGAAATCGGGCTCATCCTGTTATACGTTAGATCACAGCAGAACAAAGACTTGAACCAGATGGAAGCTGCAGGAAGCTGCAGGCCCGAGTGCCAAACTTTAAAAAGAGATGCTCTGCTGTGATACAGCGTACTGTCCGCTGTCCACAAACTAAGGATAGACCGATACATCGGCCGGCTGATGTTTGCGTTTTTTGCTAGTATCGGCATCAGCCGATACATCAGATGTGTTGGCCGATACCACCATTCAACATAATTTACAGACTTGTTATATATATGTGGGCTGTCAAACAATTCATTTGTTTAATCGCAATTAATTGCAGAAGCTTAATAGTTAACTGCGATTAATCACAGTTTGAATTGCATGTAATATTCTGTAATTTTGCATATCAAGGCAGTTTTAAGCACACAATGTAGTATATTTTACCATAGTCTTTATAGGGAATCAAATGAACAGAATTTTCTTTTTGACCTTTTTTTTTTTTATTTAAAAAGTGCATTGACCAACTTCCAAATATTAGGAAGAATAAAATAATGCGGTGCTTACTTTGACAGATTTAATATATCGGGCCACTCTCTTAAGCTACTTCAAAATAAACAATAGCACCATTAGAAAAACAATCATAAAATTTGTAGCTGGAAATAACAGCAATCAAGTGATATGTATCACTGGTAGGAAATTTCTAGCTAACTTATGACTAACAGAACAGTCTAAAACAGGAGTTGGCAACTACGTTTGGCCTTAGCTTGTCGATGGAACCCTGTTAAAACGCGTACTTTTTCCATCACTTTTTACCTTAAATTTGAAAGGGGCTGACTAGAGGTTGTAAAGGGACAAATGGCTTTATTTTGAAATGCGATTAATTAAAAAAAAAAATTGCGTTATAGATTCTTTTTCAGTAATCGCGATTAATGCATTAATGCAGACACCTCTATATATATATATATATATATATATATATATATATATAATATACTGTATATAAATGAAGGGTGCAACGATACTCACATATTCTTATTAAATCAAAGTGTACGGGGTGTATCAAACCATGTGCACTGTGTTTGAGTATTGAAAATTACAGAGTTTTTGATTTTCTGATGACGAGCTCTGGGATGAAAGCGGGGTGGGAGGTGGGGAGGGAGGAGTAGTTAATGAGGGGGGGTGGGGATTGGCCCCGCAGCCCAAAGTAAAGAGTGGGCAAGGGAAGACTGAGCCCAGGGGGCCCAATGGGGTAGGGGGGAGGGAGGTGGGGGGGGCAAGGGGGAAGGGGGGAGCCAGGAAATGCAGGAGGGGGGGAGGGGGGTAAAGTCTGGAGATGGAGAAACTATCAAATTTAAACATAGGAGCGAAAGAGAACAAAATACCTAAAAATAGGGGATGGGGAAGAAAGAGAGGAAATGGGGGAGAAAAAGATGGATAAAAAAGGAGTAGGGTTTGTTCCCTTTAGGTGCTGACTGAAGTGCTGATGTGACCATTAGCCCGAGGAGAGAGGCTCTCAGTTTGAATAGTGTTTGCAAACAGAAACGGGGACATTTTTTTTTTTTGTATCGGAAAAAATATTGATCTGTGACACTAAAGTGTCAAACCGAACTGAACCGAACCATGAATCTTTTGCATCGTTGCACCCCTATTTAAAGTTAGCCTTTACTTTAATTGGAGTGAATAATTTTGAGGACAAATGTAGACATATATTACAAGTTTAATGTTTCTATTTAATATTTGTTTACAAGTGCACCGTTTCTTTTTTATATATTTTTTGAAGTGCTTTGTTTTTTCATATTAAAAGTGTTGTAAAATTACTATTCATTCTATCCTTCACTGTATTAACTTGGGAGTCAAATGCAGTATTGGGCCCAAATATCCGCAGGTTGTATTGGCCATTGGCCAATGATGAGAAAATATCGGTATCGGCCCTAAAAAAAAAATCTGTATCGGTCAATCCCTTGCATAAACAGCATACAATATTTTACTGCTAAACATTGAACTATTGGTTCTGGTAGAAGTGTGCATTTCGTATAGCTTAATTCTTTATCATTAAAAAGTAGGATTTAACATTTTAAATGGCCATTTTGGAGAGTTGTCTGAATTATCTGCACAAAAAAACTCTGATTTTGCCCTGCTTTGGTTTACCTTTGCAGAAGTAGTGTTTATGTTGTACTGAGTTGACAAAGGAAAAGGGACACTTGTATGCATCCTGAAAGTGTTGCTTTTTTCAAGCATGAAGGTACAGTAAGTAAAAAAAAAAATTAAAGGTCAATGGCAGAAAAATGTGATATATAATTCAGAACTATGTTTGTATAAATGTGTAATCATTACTAGAATAGCTGTTATAAGTTTAGTTTCTTAGAATGAATCATTTACATCTACTTGCTGGGGGGTGCACATATGGAGGCTGCTATATTTTTTTTTCCACCATTTTTACTACAGTGTCTCTGAATGGACAAAACGATGTGTGTGAAATAGGAACCCTCTGAACTTTAAAACTGCTGTACCAACTTTGTTTAATGGGAGTTAGAGACTGTAAAGGATCAGTAGTGTCTTAAAAGACATTAAAAGTAGTTACTCAGATCCAGTCACAGATGAAAACATCTATGTCTGGGAGAATTTTGGCCACTAATGGCCACCGTACATTCACAGTAGTGCTTGGAATATGAAGTCATTTGAAAGAAAACTTTTCTTTAAATACCCATCTTTACCACTAGATGTCATTAATCTTACATACTGTACCTTTAAAAAGTGGAAACAGGGCTCCAAGGTGATCTATCCCTTAATCTGATATTTGTGCAGAGGGTTGTAGAAAGTCTTTTGTTTCAGCGAACAGGATAAAAGACTGGGAGCTTGCAGGATTTTACTCAGAAAAAAGGAGGGAAAATGTCAAACATCATCCTTATTTCATACATCAGGGTCAAAAACTGATGCTGTAGCAGACGTTAAATGAAGCTTTTTCTTCTCCAATTCCTCAGAAGGCGGTTTTGTTGGTGTTTCTTTGCAGGACACAGACGTTACTCTAATACTTCCACTGTGGTCTAAAATAAAAACTCAGCCCTGTTTTCTAATTTTCTACAATGGCTTCACTAAACTCCTGCTTCACTCCTTTCTCCTCTCGTCTCCTTTCTCTTGTCAAACCCTCTTATTTTTACTGACCCATCATCTTCCCACATCCCCTCCTCCCTTCATACAAATAAATCAAACGCTGTTATCTTTATCAAAGAAACTCATATTTCATGTGTCTAATCCTCCTCTGTAGCTCAGTAGTGCCCCCTAGCAGGGATGAACGTTGCAGGCACGGATCTCCTTCCGGTCCTTGCAGCTGCCCTTTGCTCTTTTCTTGGCCTTCATGAACCGCTCCTGAATCCCTCCTCCGCACGGTTTGGTGCAGTCTGTCCAGTTGGTCCACGGCTGCATCCTGCAGCCTGTTGGAACAAATGAACAGTATTTCTGTAGTTCAGGTTTGGAACATCTCACTTATTTTCTCACATTCAATCATTTATTAACGCATTTTCTTCCTGCTGGCTCGCATTTTTCCGGTTTCCGTGATATGTTTAACTGTGCTCGCTTCTCAGTGCTAAATGATTGAATTGTTACATGAATGAGATTAAACAGACGTCCAGCACCAACCTGGCTGTTCCTCCACCGCTGCATCTTTTCCCTGTTTACCCCGTCTCCTCCTCTTTCCTCCTCCTCCTCCTCCTCTCTCTTCTCGGGGTTTTGTCCGGCATTTCCTAATCTTGCATTTCTTCCTCTGGATGGTCTCTGGACAAGCGCTGCCTCCGAACTGCGGCTCCAGTTTGATCATGCGGGTACGGATGGTGTGTCCTTTACCGCAGGACTTGTTGCACTCGGACCACTCGGACCACTCTGAAACCATGCAGTCCACAGCTGAAAGAGGAACAGAAGATAAAGGAGAAGAACACAATTATAAACACGGGATGGTTCATAAACGAACAAACACAAGCAAACCGTCACGCTGTAAATTCTGATATTCTGCCCACACTGAAACTCATCACTGTTGATTTTGTCTAGAAACAATCCTACAAGTTAGCAGAGTTGAGATCGACCGAAACAAATTTTTTAGGACAGATACAGATATAGATGCAGATACTGATACCGATATTTTCTTATCAGGGTCAGCCGATGACTGATACTACAGTATCTGCCAATATTTGGGGCCGATACAGCAGAATGAATCAGTATAGTTGTAAACAAATACGGTATGAAAAGAAACACTAAACTTGTAAAAAAAAAAAATATATATATATATATATATTTAAATACATACACAGTTGTCTTTAAAAATGATTTATTCATACCCCTCAATTGAAGAAAATGCTAAATTCACAATAGTAATTAAAATAACAAGAATTTTACAAAATTATAATTTGGTGAAATAAAATACTGCTTTTGAATTATTGTTGAAAAGAATCATTTTTAAAAAATCTAACAAACAAAACTGTCCTAGACATATTAGAGCACTTTTCCCATTGACAGTGGATCAAAATATCTGTCAACCTCAAAGTGTGTGTGTGTGTGTGTGTGTGTGTGTATATATACACATGTATGTATTTATTTATTTATTTTTTGTTATACTGGTAATATCCCCGAAGGGAAATTAGTGCTCTGCATTTTACTCGTCTCTGTACTGTGAGTATCAGAGAGCAGTGGGCTGCTACCTAAAGCGTCCAGGGAACAGTTGGTGGGGTTGAGGACCTTGCTCAGGGGTCCGCAGTGGTTCACCTAGGGGTCGTGTCAGGGACTTAAACCCGGGTCCTCCGCGCCAAAGCCCACAACGCTTGTTTTATATATACATACATATATATGTATATATAATATATATATATATATATATATATATATATATATATATATGTATATATATATGTGTAATGTCTGTAAATTGGAGGGTATGAATAATTTTGAGGACGACTGTAAAAAGTCTTTCATATCAACTGCAGCTCAAATACTCGTAGAGTGTATGATGGGCTGGCAACATCCCTCACACAGCACGGATTAAGTGATCATCGCCAGTGAGTGGATGGATGAATTTTATCTATGTTTATGTACCCAAAAGAGCACCGATCAGCTGTTCCTGTTGGCATCACTGTGTACTCAAGTCAGCTTTGCTCCTCTTACTGTAATTGAGGTTATATGTGATACAACTCATCAGTCAGTCATTTTCTGTACCGCTTATCCAGTTCAGGGTCGTGGGGGTTGCTGGAGCCTATCCCAGCTATTATCAGGCGAGAGGCGGGGTACACCCTGGACCAGTCACCAGTCTGTCGCAGGGCCAACACAGAGAGACAGACAACCATTCACACTCAAATTCACTCCAAGGGGCAATTTAGAGTGATCAATTAACCTAACATGCATGTCTTTGGACGATGGGAGGAAGCCAGAGTACCCGGAGAGAACCCACGCATACACGGGGAGAACATGCAAACTCCAAACAGGAAGGCCACAATTGGAATCGTTGGAACCCCTCTCCAGCTGGAACTCGAACTAACCTTCTTACTGTGAGGCTGTGGTGCTAACCACCACGTCACCGTGATACAACTCCACTACTCTAAATATTTTTCCACCAGATTTTTGCCTCTACAGGTTTGTTTGCTTTGGACGTCCATGCATTACCTAAACAAGACTGCACACGTTACAAAGGCGTGACTGAGGAAGACTGGAGTGAGGGTGCTGTACTGGCCTACCAGTAGTTCTGACCTTCTCCAGTACAAGACATAATGAAAACTGGGATGATCGCCTCTTACTGCTGAACACCTAAAAGCATGTTTGCACAGGGACTGAACAAAATAACACCTGAAATCCTTTGCCTCAATGTCAATACATATTTCAAGTGTTGTTGGATGAAACTATGAGATACAGTAGTGAAAGTTTCTTTTTTAAATGTGTTGAGGGTTTTAAATGGAAAAAAAAAATGTATATTAAAAAATTTAATTAAGCTTAATTACTTGGGGTTCACGCAACCTGCAACCTTTCCATAAAACTTCCATAAAGCTCTTCTGATTGACGTATCACGATTCCATCCAGACGGCAGCTTTTACAACTATTCATTTGCAACTAATTTATTTTTTCTCCAATCTTCTGTTCTGCTTGAAGGGAAAGGATATTTCACCTCTCTGGTATTCCCTCACGGTAAAAGTTTTCACTTTTTCCAGCATGACAAATGACCCCACATATAAGCAAAATGTGAGGAAAAGTGACAGGGGCATGTTAAATAATTACTGAACGGCTCTGTGGGGACAAAGAATAAATCTGGGTCTGTGGCCAAGAGGATGGGAAGAGCTTAGAGTTCTGTGATTTATGTCGGGTAAATGTGGCAGCGCCAGGTCCTACAGGGATTCTCTGACATCATGATAAACAGGTCCTCTGAGGTGGTAGAAAATTATGTATTTTAACGGTTTTAATCAACGTTTGTATTCATTCTAACTTGTCTCAGCGAGACAGGAGTCAGAAAATTATGCCAGTGTGATGTTGCAACCTTTTAAAACCTGAGTTCCACAGATTAAACCAAACTGGGCCAAATTGGCCATTTTGGAGACCTCGCCTGACCTGTCTGTTATTTTTTTTTTTATGTATTTATTTTTTCTTATTTAACCTTTATTTTACCAGGAAAAGACCCATTGAGATTAAAAACCCCTTTTCCAAGGGAGTCCTGGCCAAGAGGCAGAAATCATAGGTTACATGACATTATTACAAAATATACAATAAAAATAATTAAAACAAGTTACAATTTAAGGAGCCAATTTTAAGTGCTCCTAGTCTAGACCTAAAAGCATTCAAAGAAATAAGTTCAGGTAATTTTCAGTCTTTTTGCAAATTGTTCCATGTAGAAGGAGCAGCGTAAGCAAAAGCCCTTTTTCCCAGTTCTGTACGGGCAAATGGAACAGAGAGCAGCAGGTTTGATCGCAAAGAGTAAGTTTCAACACTTGTCTGTGTGATTAAGCTACAAATGTATCATGGCAACAGACCAAGCATGGCCTTATAGATAAAAATGTACCAATGGCCCAACCTTCTGACAGATGGCCGTCCTACTCTGGCATATAGTTCACAATAATGGTCAAAGATTTGCAGTTTGTAATGAACCTCAAAGAAGCTGATAAACGGTGTTAATCTTATGAAGACATTGAGCTGAAGCATTCATATACACTAAGTCTCCATAACCTAAAGCCAGATTTATAGTCTTCCGTAAAGTGCTCTACGTAGGCTACGTCGTCTTCGGCTGCACCAAATATTTTTTAAGTGCCCGTCAATCCGTCAAGGGAGGCATAGATGGCAAGGGCTGTGATTGGACTATCACAACACCAGCAGCGCCATTTTTAAACCAGCTAGCCCACAAAGGCGCAGATATGAGTCCAACTGAAGAACGTTTGGCCGAAAAAGTGATGAAATACCATAATCTCTCCATCGTCTTTATTTCTGCATCAAAAGTATCTGTTTCAGCTGCAGCAGCAACAACAGTCTCTCTCTCTCGGACAGCATTGCTCACTGGAACCGGAAGCCAAATAACCACAGAGGTTACGACCATCGGCATCATGGGATCAGGCCAGTCTTGCGTAGTGACTCCTACTGATCGAGCAGGAAATTGCACTGCGCACACGCTCCTGCGCTCTGGAGGCCTGGTTTCGGGGGCTGTATCTTTTAAAATGTAACTTGCTCGAACCGTTTTTCTAGGATCCCCTACCCTGCCTTTAAAGCAGAACTCAGTAACTTCAGCTCGGGGCTCCCCCTAGTGGCGTCCTTTCACTGTCATAAAGTTCAACCCACCCCTACACCCCCACAGCACACAGACGGCTTCTCTACCTGTCTTTCTTCTATTTTGATCCCTGGATATATTTCTAAGCGTTTACTAGCTTGTTGATGCTACGTTGGTAGCAGCACCACGTCTCCCTCTGCTCAAAGCAAAGACCTGTCTCTTCTGAAACGGGATGTTTTACCTGCGATTTGCGGGTAAATATGCCGTGGATTATATTTTTCACTGGTGTTGGCGGGTGGCAGGTAAGAATACGAACTTTTATTTACTTTTTGCGGACGTGACAAGTGATTATTGAGCCTGAAGCAGTGATGCTTCACCCGGCACCCAGGCAGCGCAGCTACGTGAATCACTCTGGTCCAGCAAAGAGTTGGTTATGAGAGCCAGGAGCCGTGTTTAGGTGGTGTGAAGCTAAAGAAATGTTTTCTTGGAATTAGCGCTGGTAGTCTGGTTCAAATCAGCGCTGGAAGCAGCTCGGTAGATAGGGGACCTGAGTACCGTACAGCGGTTTCTGTTGTCGCAAGTTCTGCTCGGGTCGGCGCAGGCAAAGTTCCTTAGAGCTGCTCGCAGGCCAGAGGCCCCGGCGGGAGGGGGGGAAACATTGAATCGCTCCGTAAAAACTTTGTTTAGCCCCACGGGGATTCCGAAAAGCATTTATTGAGGTGAAAAAGTTACTGAGTTTCCCCTTTAAGACAGATAAAAATGTTGCGATGACAAGCCGCTTTTTTGCCTCAAAAGAAAAACTACATTTATTTAGAAAGAAAAAGACCAATCTGAGTTTTAGTTTCTTCACAAGATTATCTGTATGGGGCTTGAAAGTGAGAGACTCGTCAAGCCAGATACCAAGTCGAAATCCTCTAACTTTGATATGCTTCACTTTATCAGAGTTGGCCTTTGCTTGGCATTTAACTCCATCAGCCCCAGCCGATTGATCATCAAACTGAAACTAGAGTTTCCCTCCGTCTGTGGCTCAGCACTTCCTGCACTGTAAAACCTAATTACTTGACTTTACTTAAAAAGAAAAAAAAAAGAAACTTGCTGCTTTCATTATTTGTTTACAGTACGTAGTGAACAAGAAAGACAATCTTAAATACAGTAGTTTTGTGTGTCACTCACATTCTAGCAAACCAAACCTTTTTTTTTATGTGCTCAGTGCTTTAAAAAAGACACTAATTCAGATTTGAGCTGATAGTTTTACCACAAAAACTTCAAAATGCAGTTGCAAACATGTTTGAAACTAATGACCAATAAAATGATGACTGAAAATGCACAAATCTGCTTGAGCAGAGAGTGGGGGGGTGGAAAGGAGGCACTCACGGCACTCGGGCAGCATGCACTTCTCCGTCTGCTCCAGCTCCTCGCTGCACTCTGCAGGATCCGACTTCAGCATCCTCTGACGTGTCCGGATGCCCCGCCCACACGTCACGCTGCACTCGCTCCAGTCCGACCAGGGTGACAGCATGCACGGGATGGTATCTGTCAGCGCACACCGGCATGAATTTACAACGTGCACACTGTCTCTGATCAGCTGACCTGAAAAGCTGAAGTCAACTCACGGCATTCTGGCATCATGCACTTCTCCACCTCAGCCACCTCCGTTTTACACATGGATCCATCTATAGGAGGCATCTTCACCATGCGCTCTCGTCTTCTCATGCCAAGCCCACAGGTGACGCTGCACGGGTCCCACTCCCCCCACTCAGTCACAACACAGCTACTGGGAGCTGTGGGAAGCAAAAAATATAAGTATTAAATGACTACATCTCCCATTTTTGTTCTGAATCTAATTTTTGGACTGTGATGGGTTTTATAAATGTTCTTTACATTAGTCCAAACAGAGTAGTGGCATAAATACGCAACATGGAAAAGTGAAGTAAATGACAGCAGTTTGTCAGCAGTCTTACTTCAGCAGAGTAACAATCCCAGCGTAAGCATCAAGCATTACATCTATTTACAGGACAGAATACAGGAGGAAGATGTAAAAAGAAGTGTAAAGTGTGGGCGGGGCCTGTTGATGTGTGAGAAAAGGTGTTTTCAGAAGAGACGGACCATCAGGGGCTCGTGAAACCAAACATGGGAATAAGTCCAAAGACTGCTTTGTACCAGATGATCCTTGGAGTAATTTACTTGTCCAGGAAGGGGCATAAACCAGTTTGATCAGGTATTAATCAGTTTGTACAGACTCATAAGTCACCATTTGATCTGGGAGGCCATGGTTGGCCTGAGGGGAGGGGGAAACTGAGGAGCCGTCGATGGAGAGGGAAAAACTATCAACTTTTCAAAGCGTAGATGGAGTTCCAACAAGAAGGATTTCAGTTTTATTGCCGTATAGTTTAAGAAAGTTAGAAGTCAACCAAGATTTTATTTCAGATAGGTAGGTGGAGAGGGAGGAGGGAGGACATGCGGAGTTGGGTTTACTTGAAAGTAGGGCTGTGTTAAACGATTATTTTTTAAACGATTAATCTATCGATTATTTTTCGATGCATCGATTAATCTAACGATTCATTTTTTTAGCTCGATTCGACTCGATTCGATTCGATTATCGATTATCTCCTCATAAATTGACAGACAGCAATTTATATATGCTGATATAGATATCTAAAATGTAAAAAAGAGCATGAATAAAAAGGCAGTGGGAGCAGCAGCCTGTCATGGAGTTTTTCATGAACCAACAGAATGTAACATTTATGTTGAAAACACAGCGGACTGAAAAACAGGCTTTTAATTCTTTCATTTACATGAAAATAATAATAAAAAAGTCATTATTGAAATAATATGATCATGTAAACTTGGAGGATTTAAGCTGAGACAGATATTATTTTCCAACAAAAGATAATGAAGATAAATAAACATTCAGAGTTGAACATTATATTGAACATGGGTCTAGCTTCCAGAAAAAGTGCATCTTCATCTTTAGTCTGTTAATGCTTAATACGGGTGCCAATCACTTGGAAATGAAATTAAAAATTCTTTATTTATCCCAGAAGTGACGACACAATACTATTACCAACAGATGAAACACGAACATGAGGTTGAGAACGTGACTTTAATTGTATTCAGTCAGAGGCTAGACAGCTCCCGGCATTAGCTGCAGTTCCACCCACGGCCAGCAGATGGAGCTCGTGCTTCATGCTGACCGTCTCAAACAGGCCTGACGTGTCTGAAGACATGGCGTCCATCTCACGGAAGTGTCTCATGTCTCATTAGGCTTCGGATTCGCCATCCCTAATATATAGTTATACCTTCGATAAACGAGTGTGGGCCTTCACTGCCTTACACTTTGGAAACTTGGAAGAGCCACTCGCGGAGATCGCGCCGCCATCTTTGTTTTCGTCTGAAGTCGCATGGCGCCGCCATCTTTGTTTTGGTCTGACGACGCATCGGTACGCATATTTTGTGTCGACGTATTTTTTGCGTCGACGTAATCGGTTACGTCGACGAATCGTCCCAGCCCTACTTGAAAGGTAGAGCTGGGTGCCATCCATGAAGCCGTGGAAATGGATGTTGTATTTGCGGAAAAAATATTGCCAAGGGAGATAGATAATGAAGAGAAGAGGCCCCAGGACTGAGCCCTGGGGCACACTTGATGTAATGGGGGAGGGGTGGGATCTGAGGGACTTGATTTGAGTGAACTGAGTCTCAGAGATAACAATGAAACCAGTAAAGAGGTGTGTGGAAAATGCCAATGGAGGGCAGTTTACTGAGAATTGTGTGAGAAATTCTATCAAAAGCTGCACAAAAGCAGATTCTGACTCACGTACCTCCATAAAGTATTATTAAATACTGAATACAACATAAGTACTCATAGGGGTGTATCATATCCCATCGTTTATATCGTATCGTGATAATTCTGGTATATTTTTTGACATCGGTAGATAATGAAATATCGTGACCTCATATGACCTGGGCATCAGTATGGAGCTCCACTAATGAGAGAACAATCAGATCAAAGCAGCTCAGTGGATATTTGCTTCAAACTATCAAGAACAGTGTTTATTAAAAGAATCCAACACAGAGAAGCAACTGAAATTTAAATAGAATTTGCAGTCTTCAATTTGCTGTTCGTTTTATGTCAGGCAAACAGAGAAGGATTTTACTATGGCTGGGACTTCTTGTGCTGGTCATCAGTATCACCATTGATATCATTACTGTAATATACATATATATTTTTTAATTCTTTCTTTGGCGACATCACCAACCCTCACTAATTTCTACAGTTTCTTTACAGTTCAGGACATCTGTACAGTTTTCAGCAGAGATACTTTAAAACTGGTGGTAAAAAATATCATCTAAAATATCGTCGAAAAATCGAGATTGGACAATATAAAAAAATATCTTATATTTTTTTGCCATATCATCCAGCGCTAAGTATTGAGGAATCAATCAATCTGTATTTACAGTATATAGCACTTTTCATACATAATGCAGCTGAAAGAGCTAAATATCCTTTTTATTTATTTTTTTAACTATATGAAAAGTTGCTATTTTCCCATTATTGTTATTACTGTTATTATTATCATTCATATTATTATAGATTTTTTTCATCTGTAAGCATCATTTGAACATCAGTCAGATTGTTATCTGAAACATACATTTAACACATGTATGTAATTGGATGCTTTCACTATCAGAACTGTCTTATTTCTTCATAGCATAGATTCAACAAGAGAGAATTATGATCCAGACATCTGTCGCACACTGGATAGTTTCTCTGTTTTTTGGGACCATTTTCTTAACAAACCCCAGAGATGGTTGCATGTGAAAATCCCTCATCCAAAGTTACTGAAAGGGATACTGTGTTACTTTTGGCCACTTGGGGGCGCTACACTCATAACTTTCCATAGGCCATGCTGTACTGTTGCAAAATTAAGTCTCCCTGCATGTTTTGAAAAAAAATTTCATACAAGCTGATTTGAAGTTATTGAGTCACTTGTAAAGACTCTGTATGAATCAGATAAAAATAAGCGTACCTGAACATTGTTCAACTTTCACACACACACACACACCCAGCATTAATAAGGATAGACTCACAGCATTCATCGTTAACAACACACTTCTCAGTTTCCTCAGTCTGGAACTGGCAGAGCGAGCCGTCCTCGGGATACTGTTTGACATATCGCTCCCTCGACCTCATCCCCATCCCACAGGACACACTGCAGGCCGACCAGCTGATCCACTCTGACATCATGCATGTTGATGGCTCTGTTCACCAAGAAGAGAAAAAACAGAAAGGAGCTCTCAGTGTCTCTGTGGTCCCAGAAGAGACAGGTGCTGTTACAGAAATACACTATTTTCATAAAAAAAAAAGGCCATGAAAAGTGGAGACAGAAAGAAAAGAGAGACACAAATGTGAGAATCTGCAACATCACACACTGGAACTGAAAGGTTTGTAACATGCCTGAAAAGCAGGTTTTTATTTATCAATGGGCTCAGATTTAATCTGTTGATTTGTAACAGGTAGTCATGAAAAAAGTGGGAAATTAAATCCACATGAGCAACAATACGATGTCACAGAGCTGACAGACAAATAATAAAGTTATGAAACATAGATAAGTCTGTCCTCACAAAACTTATAAAACATGCCACTGACAGAATACACACAAGTTTAAACAGTCTTCTGTATTTCACTGGTTCCCAGCTTATTTTCCCCCCCAAGGACCCCCTTCATGCAACCAAAAGCTGTAGACCCCAATCGCCGCCTGTTGCTGAAACTATGCTTGTTTTTATGCTTTCATTTGCTTTTTTTTTTTTTTTTTTTTTTTTTTTTTTTTTTTTTTTTTTTATTTAGTTTTTTATCAAACTTACATACATTAATGACAATATGCATCATCACAACATCAAAAGGGTGAACAAAGAGGTGTACACAGTGTTAACGAAAATACTTTTACATGCACTGCAAAGGGTTACACATATTCTGGTTTCTTAGGTAAGATATATTCTCTCCATTTCTTCCATATTTTGTCACACTTATCAGATTGCATTTTCTTATGAAATGTGATCCGTTCCATGACAAATATTTTGTATAATAAATTATGCCAGTCATCCAAGTTAGGAGGTACTGAGTTCAACCATTTTTTAGTGATAGTTTTCCGAGCAGCCAGACTCAGCATGCCAAATAAAAACTTGGACTCTAAATCTGAGTCTATAGAATACAGCCAGCCGAATAATAGTTCGTCCCAATTTGGGGTTTTTGGCATATTCAGAATTTCTTTTATTTCCATCTCAATCTGATTCCAAAAGGGTTGTATTAATGGACAAGACCAGAATAAATGATGATGTTTTACTCCTTGTGCACCACAATTTCTCCAGCAACTAGAGGAGCCCAAGTAGTGTGAACTTTGTGTTGGAGTGATAAAGTATCTACTTAGGGTCTTCCAGCCAAAAATTCTCCAGGAGTTCGAGCTTGTAATTTTCCATTGGAAAGCACAATGTTTTAGCCAAATATCCTCTGTTATTAAATTATTTGCATCTCTTTCCCAATTTTGCCTGATATAGTTTGTGCTTACCTTTTTAATCTCTTGGAGGTCTTTATACAGTCTTGAAATCAATTTATGGTCTGAATCCTCTAAATATGCTTTTATAAAGGTTTTCAAGATCGGCATTTCAAAAACACTGGCATTCTTTGGTATAAAACTATTTATGTGATGACGGATCTGGAGATATCTGTAAAAGTCATTATTCTGGAGTTTGTGTTGTCTCATAATAGATTGAAAATTCCTTAGTGTTTCCTTCTGAAAATAAGTACAGTATGATGATAAACCTAAACCTGTCCAAATTTTAAATCTTGCATCCATTTGACCAGGAGCAAAATTATTATCATATGAAGCCCAGCGCAATATTTTAATTTCTTCCTGTAAATTGTTTTTATTTATATAGTTTAGCCAAAGTTTTAATGACACATTAATCCACTGGTTATCCTGCTGCATCTGCTCCTTTATTAGATTTTTATCTCCAAGTCTAGCTTGCATTGGACAGTCTTTAGAGAAACTCATTTCTATTTCTTTCCATCTCGCTTGATATTCTGGATTGCACCAACATACCAAAATTCTAAATTGAGCTGAGATGTAGTAATCCTTCAAGCAAGGTAAGGCAAGACCACCTTTCCCTTTTGCTAGTTGAAGAGTTTTAAGTCGCACTCTTGGCCTTTTCCCCTGCCAGACAAATCTAAGAATGAGTTTATCCCACTGTTTGAATTGCCTGTCTGTAATGGCAATTGGAAGTGTTTGGAATAGATACAACAATCTTGGAAGAATGTTCATTTTGACAATTTCTATCCGCGAATCAAAATTTAACAATGGTAATAAGTCCCATCTTCTAATATCATTCTTGATTTGCTGGCACAGGGGCTTAAAATTTACATCATATA
Source organism: Atherinomorus stipes (assembly GCA_023101725.1). Lineage (NCBI taxonomy): Eukaryota > Metazoa > Chordata > Actinopteri > Atheriniformes > Atherinidae > Atherinomorus > Atherinomorus stipes. The sequence continues at coordinate 242,605 of JALJCO010000989.1, forward strand.
ATTTAGATAAATCCTTTGGAATATTAACACCTAGATATTTTATGCAGTCTGATTCCCAGTTCAAATTAATCTTGGCAGTTAAAATCTGACTTGGCTTATAATTAAAACTAAGTATTTGTGTTTTAGTAATATTAAGTTTATAGCCAGATACAGAACCAAATGTCTCTAGAAAGGAAAGGAGATGTAAAAAGGAATAATCAGGTTCTGACAAGTAAATTAAGACATCGTCTGCAAAAAGTGATATCTTTTGTACTTGTCCAAACATATTCACTCCCGTAATATTTGTATTTTGGATAATGCCCTGACTCAATGCTTCAATAAAAATAGCAAATAATAATGGGCTGCATGGGCATCCTTGTCTGCTTCCTCTCTCTAGTTCAAATGATTTTGAAAGGGCTCCATTTACTTTAATTCTTGCTTTTGGACATTTATATAATGCTTGAATTACTTTTACGAATGACTGACTAAATCCAAATTTTCCTAAGACTTTATATAAGAATTCCCAGTTAACCCGGTCGAATGCCTTTTCGGCATCGAGGCTAACCAGCACCATCTTGATTTTGTTTTTAATAGTATGATCTAATATATGTAAGGTCCGGCGAATGTTATCTTGTGTTTGTCTCTTTTTTATAAAACCAGTCTGATCTAAACTAATAATTTCGGGTAGTATATGCTCTAATCTTTTCGAAAGAATGTGTGTAAATATTTTATAATCTTGATTAAGCACGCTTATAGGGCGGTAATTTGCACATTCCAGCTTATCCTTCCCTTCTTTTACTATCAAAGAGATAGATGCCTCGCTCCAGGATGGAGGCATTACTCCATATTGGAGAACATAATTAAATGTTGCTTTCAAAATTGGAACCACAAGGTCTTTCATTTCTTTATAGAACTCTGAGGAAAAACCGTCTGGTCCTGGTGCTTTGTTAGCCTTGGACTCAGAGATGGCTTTTCTAATTTCTAGTTCAGTTATTTCTGAAATAAGACCGTTGTTTTGGTCCTCAGTTACTTTAGGTAGATAAATTGCATCTAGAAAATTATTTATGAGACTTCCATCCACTTTAGGTTGAGAGTATAATTGTTTATAAAAAAATAAGAATGATTCTTGTATATTATCTAATTTACCTACTAATGTATTTGTCTTGGGGTCCCTTATTTTATTGATAGTATTCTCTAATTGTTGTTTTTTCAATTTAAAAGCCAATAGTCTAGCTGATTGTCCTCCTGCTTCGTAATATCTTTGTTGTAGAAAAGTCATTTTCTTTTTTATTTCACTTGAAAGAATATCATTAATTTCATTTTTTGTTTTATCCAATGCTGTTTTCAAAGTCTTGCTTAAAGTATTTTTGTGGGCCTTTTCCAACATCTTTAATTGTGTTTGAAGCCTTTCCAATTCCTGACTTCGCTTCTTTTTCAGATGTGAGCTATAGCAGATAATCTTCCCCCGAATGACGGCCTTTAATGCATCCCAGAAAATTATTGGAGAAACTTCATCATTGTTATTTTCAGAAATATAATTTTTAATATCTTCACTAACTTGCTCCCGAATTATATGTAATATACTTGTATTTAACCTCCAAGAAGTATCTCTCTTTTCTTCACTGAATATTACTTCCAAATAAACTGGGGCATGATCAGATAAATCCATGGTTCCTATTTTACAGTTTATCACTTTGTGAAAATCGTTTTGAAACATAAAAAAGTAATCTAATCGAGAGTAGTAATTGTGGGGATGGGAAAAAAAACTATAGTCCCTTGCCACTGGATTCAGTTCTCTCCAAACATCAAAGAGTCCTAGTTCCTTCAAAGTAGCTTTGACATTCCTAGTTGTTTTATTTAGTCCCACCATCTGAGGATTGGACGAATCGACAGACGGATTAAGACGGATATTCAGGTCTCCCCCAACGATCAAAATTCCTTCTGCCTCTGCAGTAATAAGATCGAGTATGTGTTTGTAGAATTTCCATTCCGATCCTGGGGGAGCATAAACATTTAAGATTGTTGTCAAAACACCTTGTAAATAACCTTTGATAAAAACATATCTTCCCTCCTTGTCCTTTTTTTTCTTTAATACACTCAAAGTTCAGTCTTTTTAGAATGAGTGTTACTACCCCTCTCTTCGAGCTTGAGCATGATGAAGAGAACTGCTTAAAATTCCACTTCTGAAGTTTATTATGCTCTGTTTGCGATAAATGTGTTTCCTGGAGTAAAGCTATTTCTATTCCTTCCCTTTTTAATTTAGTAATAATTTTGCTTCTTTTAATAGGATTCCCCAGACCATTCACATTGTATGTTGCCACTTTAATTGGCTTAATATTTTGCATGTTTAATACAGTGTTTCATATCCCCCTGCGTATATAGCGTTGTAAATAGTACACCTCTGAACATAAACAAAACAACGATGAACATCAGAACAAATAACGTGAACGTTAAATATAAAATATAATGAAAGGATTTCCAAACTGTAAGCCAGAATATTGGCCAAGGGAAGGGAAGGGCTGTTCCATCTTCTTGACGATGAGCGCCCTCTTCGGCCCGCAGGCCAGTAGCACGTAGGTCTGTAGGGATCATGTTGTGAACTTCGCCCGACTACTCATACAAATATCCGCCCCATCAGCTGCGTTTATAAAGAAAAACCAGGAGCAGCTTCAACTATAAGTTGTTATCCAGTCTATTAACATAATTAACCAAAGACTTTTAAAACTCAGGATTAGCGCATTAACTTAGATTCTACGTTAGTACTTATCCAGTGTCTGTCTGGTGTCGGAAAGCCTCGAGCTTATCCTTGTAGCCTTGCTTCGGGATTGCATTAGTTTTCTTTCCCTTCTTGTCGGTCATCTGCCACGTTGACTGCCGAGGTTGTTCAAGAAGTGATGTTGTTTTTTTGACAACAGGGACCGATATACCTCGTTGAACCATGTCTTCAGTCGCCTCCTGTGCGGAGTTGTACATCACCGTACCATCGCTGTAAAACACTCTCATCTTAAACGGGAAAGGCGTTTGGAAGCGGATGCGCTTCTCCCGGAGTACTGCCTTCGCTGCCGTATATTCCTTCCGTCTCCGTTGCACCTCCGGGGCGTAATCGTTGTCCAGATATATTTTCTTTCCACGAAAATCGAAGCCCTTAGCCTGCCAGGCTTTCTTGAGGATATCTTCTTTTGTCCGATAACTTGCAAACTTGACCACAAACGACCTCGGTGGGGCCCCAGCCGGAGGTTTTGCAGCCATCGCGCGGTGCGCTCTCTCAATGGCAAGATTTGTTGGGGGGGAGAGTCCGAGCCCTTTTTCAAGTAGAGACTCAATAAAGTTAATCACAGATGACGAGCTGTCTTCGGCTCCCTCCTCAACCCCATATATTCTGACATTATCGCGGCGCGAGTGCCCCTCTAAAGCCATTAACTTGGACTGAGACTGAGCGTAAAGTTTTGCTAGCTCAGTTAGCGACTCCTCAGCTGACTGCATGCGCGTCTCCATGGCATCAATCCTTTCCTCTGCTTCATCCATTCTCCCACCGAAGCCATTCATGTCCTCTCTCAGTGCATCCAGTTGTTGTTTGTTGTCTTTCCTAAAGTCCCGTAGCTCTTTGAGTATTTGGTCAAACTTCGAATCTTCTTCTTTAGCGGTAGCATCATGCTCGTCATGCATGTCGCTGCTAGCTTGCGACAAAACGTCGTCATCTTCCTCGGTTTGGCCAGCAAGCCGAGGGTTATCTTTCTTGAATTTGGATTTTTTGGGGGGCATTTTAACGTCTGTACAGTCCCCGTACTGATTTGATTAAATTTCTTGCAAAATTTCGAGTTGTAGGGGATTTTAAGAAAGATGTAGTCGGGAGCTCGCGCTCTACGGTGTTGATGCTTCACCCTCCAGACCGGAAATCCTCATTTGCTAAGTTCACACTACAAATAATGCATTCCGGCTAATTACTTTCCTTTAAATAAGTCATGATGTAACAAAAACATAATTATAAAAACTTGCACTTTTTTCCAATTGCTAACACTTTAAAATGACTACCACTTTTTCTCAGGCGGCACTGGATCAAAAACCAACATCATTGTAAAGGAACTCACCACATGGGCTCAGGAACACTTCAGAAAACCATTGTCAGTGAACACATCGTCACTACATCTACAAGTGCAAGTTAAAACTCTACCATGCAAAGCCAAAGACATATATCAACAACATCCAGAAACACTGTCGCCTTTTCTGGGCCCCAGCTCATCTGAAATGGACAGACACAAAGTGGAAAAGTGTGCTGTGGTCTGATGAGTCCACATTTTAAATTGTTTCTGGAAATTATGGAGGGCGGTCCTGCAGGCAAAAGAGGAAAGACCATCCAGATTTTTACCAGCACAAAGTTTAAAAGCAGCATCTGTGATGGTATGGGGGGAGGGGGGTTAGTGGCCATGGCCATGGGCATCTGTGATGACATCATCAGTGCTGAAAGGTACATGCAGGTTTTGGAACAACACAGGCTGCCATTCAAGCAACATCTTTTTCAGGGACATACCTGCTAGACTTAAAGGAATAGTTCACCCTCATAATGATTTAACTTTATTTTCCACTTACCCTGATGGTGAGCAAGACTCTCGACCATTTTTTTTAATATGTCAAATGCAGCCGGAGATCAGGGTGACTTCTCATTTCCCCCCAATAGAGTTCGCCAGGGTCCGAGCCAAAAAAGGTCCATAAAAGTCCACAAAATGTTGTCAATATTCTTTCATACTGCTCGTCCCATGCAGTCCAAGTGCCCTGAATGGGTAGCGTCCAGAATTTACTAGAAACTACGCCATTTAGTATATTTTTAGAGTCTAAACAAGACTACATCGCATGCCTAGCAAGCACGCCGATGCATGTTCACGAAACTACAGAAGCCACGGCAGACGAGATCGCGCGTTCTCTTTTTCTTTCTTTCTTTCTTTTCGATTAATATCCAACCCCTCCTGTGTTTGTCCCGGTTAGTCTAGAGCTCTCGCGCTCTTAGCACAATTTAAACAACAAATTTCTTCTTCTACGCTTGCATTATCGGCAGAGTAGACTCTGAACGCCGAGGCTTCCGTAGTTTCGTGACCGCGCATGTGCGTGCATTACGGAAGTAAACAATATTCCTTTTTTATGCTCTAAAAATATAGTACATGACGTTGTTTCAAGTAAATTCTGGACGCTACCCACTCAGGACACTTGGATTACATGGGACGAACAGTAAGGAGGAATATTGACAATTTTTTGTGGACTTTTATGGACCTTTTTGGCTCGGACCCTGGTGAACTCTATTGGGGGGAAACGAGAAGTCGCCCTGATCTCCGGCTGCATTTGACATATTAAAAAAAGTGGTCCAGAGTCTTGCTCACCATCAGGGTAAGTGGAAAATAAAGTTAAATCATTCTGAGGGTGAACTATTCCTTTAAGCCCTATTCTGACGGGAGTAGTTTTACCTAAGGACCACATGTAATAAATAAATTACACTGTGGCCCATTTGCACAGAATAACTGATATTTAACCAAAATTGACGGCTGCTCACATGAGATACGTTTTCATCAGCAGCAGATGATCACTCAGAGACAACAGCTTGGAAAAAACATAAATGGCTCGCGGACAATCGTCACCAATGCATGAAGAACTTGCATCATGTTGGCATGGTATTGTCACAAAAAGAAAAAGTTTCTTGCCAAGAAAATGTGATTTACAGATTTTTTTAATAGGCCTGTATGTGACCTGTAAAACTTCCCCAATCACTCTGATTCCAAAGTTACTGCTCATAAATGACCATAAACATCATAATTTAAAAGGAAAACCTATTTTCAGTCTCCATTCTTCACCAAAAAGGAAATAAAATGCATCCAGGGAACAAATATTGCCAAATCACGTGTCAGATCTTGTTCATTTCTTTCCAAATCACAGAGATGCTTATTTACACTGAATATGTAGTATCATCGTGAATAATAGTGTAGTAGGTAATTTGCAGGGGAAGCATTACATTGCAAATCACTGAAATGGCCGATTCGTTAGGGATTTACATGACAAACAATCTCTGTAATTATTACAAATTACATGTGGTCCCTATGTAATTCTAATCCCGTCAGAATAGGGCTTTAGTTAGATATTTTTTATAGTTGACTAAAACTAAACTACAGCTTTCACCATTCAGATGACTGAATCATGACAAAAACTAAATTACATATTAGTAAAGAGCACACTGAGAAAACCAGTCAATGGCACATTGACAAAAGCCCTACACCGGAGCCCCAGGCCCAGGGGGCCCGAGGGCCCGAGGGCCGGGCTTTGGGCCAATGACTATATCATTACCTCGGGCTCTTCTCTTTTTTTAAACCTGCTAATTAGAGAAATGTGTACTGTGTTTGTGTTTAACCAATTTAAATGGCAACACTTGAACACAGCAGCCTCTTCCCTTCTCCACCTCCCCCCGCCCCGCTCTACGTCGCTCACATCCCAATCGTGCAGGTCAGGCTGCTTGTTATTTGATTGATCATTCTACTGCTTCTAGTTGTTGTCTTTATTAAGATAAAGAAGAAAATATTTTTGATTTAGCTTTTGCTACGTTTATCCTAACAATAAACACTGATACGATTTAAGTGTGTTGGCTTTTGTATGGCTTGGATAGAAGTGTTTATTTGTTAATAGGCGTAATTGCTGTGATATGCAGGTCAAATTGCTGCTGCAGTTGCATCGCTCAGTCATTTCAAAAAACAAAATAATCAATTAAATACCCCCAAAATGCTTTAAAAATGTTCAAACTAATCTTAATATGGGGAAACAAAATATACCCACTTATGCCATAAAAGTGCTCGGATAAGATCGGAGGTCAGTAAATGCACCTAGAGGCAATGCAACAATTCTCATTAAATACGATAATGCAGTCATTAAGTTGAATCATATTTAACTTAATTATTTTAATCAAAAATAAATGATTATTTAGGACAATTACAAACTAAGATCCCCAATTAACCAACACTGCCTGGCCAAAACAAAAAGTTGCCACCTGGATTTAACTAAGCAAATACTGTAGCTACGAGCCTCCTATTGGTTAATTACTGCATGGGCAATTATCTAGCTGGCAACAAGTTATTTAACTCCAACTGGCGCAATCAGCTGCTTCTTATTTCCCAATCAACCATGTGGAAAGATCCCGTGGTCATGGAAAAGATGTTAGTCTGTTTGAGAAGGGTCAAATCATTGGCAGCATCAAGCAGAGAAAACATCTAAGGAGATTCAGAAACTACTAAAATTGGGTTAAGTACTGTCCAACGCATTATTAAAAACTGGAAGGATAGTGGGGACCCATCATATTCCAGGAAGAAATGTGGCAGATGAAGTGATGCAGCATCATGCCTAGTGCCAACTGGACAAGCCTGTGGGGGCAGTGTTATGATCTGGGCTTGCTGCAGTTGCTCAGGTCCAGGTTCAGCAACAGTATGTGCTAAAAGAATGAGGTCAGCTGATACCTGAATATACTGAATGACCAGGTTATTCCATCAATGGATGTTTCTTCCCTGATGGCACGGCCATATTCCAAGATGACAATGCCAGGATTCATCAACTCAGATTGTGAAAGACTGGTTCAGGGAGCATGAGACATCATTTTCACACATGGATGGGCCACCACAGAGTCCAGACCTGAACCCCATTGGGAATCTTTGGGATGTGCTGGAGAAGACTGTGGTCAGACTCTACCATCATCAATGGAAGATCTTGGTGAAAATGAATGCAACACTGGATGGAAATAAATCTGCTGACATTGCAAAAGTTAATTGAAACAATGCCACAGCGAATGCGTCTGTAATCAAAGCTAAAGGCGGTCCAACGAAATATGAGACTATATGAACTTTTTTTTTGTTGGTGACTTTTTTGGCTAGGCAGTGTATTTTAATGTCAGCATCTTAACAGGCTACAGGTTTAAGAAAAGAGAACAGAAGTCAGGCTTCATTGGGGTTCAGGCCTGACAATTTAAAAAATCTGTTGGGCCGGGCCGGGGCTCCACCCCTTCGGGTCAGGGTCGGGCTCTGGCTCAGATATTAGGCCTGCGCAGGGCACTAACACTGGCACGAACTATTTTGGCCATAGCTCAATAGCAAAAACCCAGAACCTCTACTGCTGAAACCCAACATCAAACCAGGGACATGTAGATCTCCGGCCTGCCAGCGGAGCTATCTCGGCCTAGGAAACCAGTCTCAGAGTTCCTCATCACAGAGAATTCATGATACGAGTTCCTGAACTCATGTCCTCCAGTTATAATACACTGCTCCTACACATTTAACCTGATAGCTCCACTTAGACGCTCAGATTTTAGTCTGCTCAGCCAGCACAGAGTTTAAAGAGTCACTTTTAAAGAGCTTTCAAACAGAAACTGCTTCAACCCCCTCTTTGATACGGCAAGTTGCCTGAGGGACAGTTCTCCTCACAGCACGGACCTGAGAGAGCTAAAGTCAATATGTGTGACCTCGGCTTGTATCAGCTGAAAAGTGAGCTGCAGCTTCTCAACCTTAACAAGGCTCCACTCTGCTGTTTTATAACTATTAGCCAGCATGGCACTTCAAGATCTGCCTATCCTTTACTTACAGAGAGACATTGTTTAAGCTTAACTGCCTATACGACCGCCTCACCCTCATGCAGATGGCATATCAAAAGCAAGAAAAGGGGGTCTGTCAAGAGGAAACCATTATGTGAGAGCAGACCTTGCAAATTGGATTTTTTTTTTTTGTAATGATCAATGAAATCTGAGAAAGTTAAAATGGATTTTTCTTTGACTCACAACACTTGACTCTCATATTTTCCAACTAAGCGAGAATAGTGTTCCTTACCGACTGTGGCCTAATAAACCAGAACTAAGTGAATCATTAATAAAAGATACAGGTATCTCAAGCTCAGATGAGGCCTCCAGAGAGCTAAAGGCTTTCCGAGGAATATTAATCACCCTCAGAGTCGCTTCCCGTCCTGCCCCAGCATGAGCCCCGCAATTATCAATCTCCCACCGCACACGAACGGAGCACTAAATGAAAACAAAGGAGAGCTGCTCAGGAACAAAAAGCTATCTGTGTTGCTGTGTGATAATCGATAAGAGGAGTAGCGAAGTATGCCGGGCCTTGTCTGTGGAGGCTTCTTCAGCCTTGAATAGCCTCACTTGTCTCCCGACTGGTAGACATCCTGGGAGTGAAGGAAGAGAAGACAGGAGGAAAGAACACAGACGCTGCCTCTTGGCAAATTTGACCATAAAATCCCAAACTCCCTGGGTTTGGTGTTTCTGTTTGTATTCAAAATAGCATGGTGGCCAAGGGTCATTAAAGGATAACTTTAGTTTTTTTCAACCTGGACCTTAGTTCTAGGGATTCATAAGTGCATTTATTCACCGGTAACATTTCGGTATCACTCTGACTCCTTTGGATTCTATTTAGATTAGTTGTAGATCCACATGTAAAATACAATGGATGTAAAGGGGGCAGAATGAAGGGCCTCTCTATAAGGCATTATCTGCAGCAAAACTCCTTCAGTACCTCTGACAAGGAGGTTATGTTTTTGGTAGTGTTGGTTTGTTTGACTATTTGTCTGTCAGCAACTTCAAGGAAAATGTTCTGGATGGATTAACCTGAAGTTTTCACCAGCTGTGCGCCTCAGCCCAAAGACAAACCCATTAAATTTTGGTGGTGATCCGGATCACCATCTGGATCCAAGAATTTTTTTAAGGATTCTTATCATTGCGATAAAGGCAAAATTTTTGAATTTTTGCTCATAACTTCATTCAAATGGCCCGAGTGTTTGGTGAAAAATTACAAGAAAGGATCTCAATGAGTTCTATAATGTTTTGAAAGTTGATCTGGATCCAGAGAAAATTCCGGATACTCTGATCCAGAACACACAAAATTAAGGGAGTTGTTGGAATTTTCAATTCTGAAAGGTAACAAATGAAGATACAGACATGCAACTAACACCAAAATATATCCAAGACTCTGCTCAATTGGGAGTATGTCAACAGAATGGACACATCTTCGATAGCAACAGAGCTAGATCCAGAAGAAAACCGCCATTATGGAAATATTGATTTTTGGAAATAACTATTGAAGTAATAGTGATACAAGCATGATTCCAGATGCTACTGGTATGTTTTCATGGTCAAGGAATCCAATGATATTGATTAAATGAATGTTGTAAATCCCAATATGAGGGGGACATGAGCTACCTGGTGGCGGTCTGCGCTCTCTGAGTGCTTTTCTAGTTTCACCAATACTTTAAGATGAATGAACGAGTACTATTATCCTGTGAGTTCAGATTTGGCTTGCTGTTGTTATTGGGGGTGTTTTCCACATGTCTTCCGGCCACGCGTCCACAACACTGGGTCAAGAGTGTTGATAAAACAAAGGCAGATAAATACAAGCTTGACTTCCTCTATTGATTTTCAGTGTGTGTGTCGCAAACAATTGACTTCTTCAAACTTTTCTATGACGACCTCACCCTCACTGAAAAATATAGCTGAAGATGGCCTCAATAGCTCTCGATTGTAATGTGAACAAACAAAACTGGGGTAGTGGGGTGTTGGTCCAATCAGGGCCAGGCTAAGAAGGTGCTAATGTCAAAGAGGCATTAGAAACTGTTTGGGGCAGCTCTGCTGGGCGGCGCTTCCTGGATGAATTAACATAAAAAAAGGCCGGGTTAATAAGGTGCGGCAGACCTGTGGGGGACTATGGCTAACGCCAATGGCAGAAAATGGTAGGTCGAGTGTAACATTTTTCATTTATTTTATATTTATTAACTTACAAAGATTTTGACATTAAAATATAAACAAAGCATGCTGCACCATGTTAACAGTACATAAATGATGATATAAATGAAAAAATATCATTTTTGCTGGGGCGGCCAGCTTTTTGTTCAGAATGGCTTTGGCCACCCATTTGGGGTGCCATTGCGTGCATTTGCCACTGTATCTGGGGTTGTCTCTTGCAGTAAAAGAGGATGAACTGACAACAAAGAATGAAATTCAATGGAAACTCTCCCTTGTAACAACAGAAACTTAATCTAAATGACTAAAACACATCTGTCATCTCTTTCTATTTTAACAGTGATCTGTGAACCACAGCTTTGTTAATTATGTTTCTATCTTAGGCTTTATATTCAGTTCCTGAATCCTCATTACTCTCCTTAGCATAAACAATCCTACATTTGTTTGAAAGGGTTTTTAGCAATGAACCCATGGTGATTTCATGTCTTTCTGTCATTTATAAACACAAACAAATCTGCTTTAAACCTCCTAGACTGCAAGAAGCTGCTCAGAATTAAGAGCTAATCCATATAATCTTTCATGTTTCAGTGAGGTAAATAAAACATTACATGTTTATTCTTTGTAATCTGGGATTTAGTGCATTTTGTAACATGATGCAAGCTTATGAGATTCAGATATTTGTGGCCTTCATGTTTTAAAGAGCCAGTATCTGTTTTACAGTCAGCCCATGGCTGCAGATTGTCTTTGTAATCACAGAGGTGTCGCCTGTTTTGTTCTGTTTTACCTGTCTGTTCACACACGCTGTAATCCTTCATTACAACAGCCTTAATTGTGATGCAATGGCTGCACTAAGGAATTTCTGGATTCAAATGATTTCACCAGGCTGAACAATAATAACGAAGGAGCGGCTTAGCTGCCTCATTATAGATTCTATTGGATTCAGCCATAATGAACCACCCGGAGTCACTGAGTTGTGTTTTGCTGGGGTGAGATGAATACCTGAGCCCTAATCTGCTTATTATTTTAAGGATTTACTGATCACTCCTCATGTTAATCACAAAAACACAAACTCTGAGAGGATTAAACATACAAAAAGCAAGTCCATGAATGAATGATGCAGATGAAGCCCCTTGCTCCCCCTCCCTGGCAGGACAATGCACCCCACCACACAGGTAGAGCAGCACAACAGAGAGCCCGATGTGTTGTTCTCCAATCTGATCAAGCCTTCGCAGGATGCAAGTCACGGAGGGCCCAGACTGCATCCCACAGGACCCGAAGTATCACCTGTCAGCTCTCTGGTGCCAGACACCCCAGTACATCCCGGGAGGTTTCCTCTCCACACCCCGACAGGTCTGAGCTACTCTGGCAACACAAAGGGGATCTCGTCAACTCCGGACACGTGTCTTTAACGTTAAAGCTGACGGGTGTATTTAAGGAATGTTTGCATGACAGAAGGGATGCAGATCAGACTGTTTTGTGTTGCACAGATCTGAGCAGAACAGATACTTTGGGATTTAAAGCATGTGTTTAGTACCTGAAGACAAAGGTCCATTTCCAATTCCTATTTTCACCCCCACCCCAGCCCTTACCCTTCACCCCTAGCACTTGAAACTTGAATTATTCCCCTAAGACATGAGGCAACCCTTCAAAATCCTCATTAGTCACCAATAGTCGCCCGTGGCGCAGTAAAGTGACATTAGACCTGGGAAGATAATCAATTAATTGCACGATAAATTATTCTCAATAAATTTTCTGGTCTTGATAAATCGCCTCCAAACATGCTGGATGACAGCAGGGTTCACTCTGTGCATCAGTCTCAGCATGGACTCGGCTTTTCAAACATGTCGCTTCCTTGCGGACTTATTGCGTCCCGGGTGCTTTCAGACGTCAGGAAATGTTGCGGAAAAGTCAGCACAGCCCCGCTCTCCTTTCAACTCTGTCCGGAACATTTTCTTGTGCGTTCAGCCAAAACGACGTGCCACAACATTTCCGTTATGACATGGAGACCAGGCGGTACATGTCCGCTACATCTACGAGGTAAAAGACCATTACGCATGTCTGAATGCAGCGTTATAAAGGACAGAGTCGGCAATATTAACGCTTTCCAGCGCAAGTCTGAAAGGGGCTTCACATACACAGACTGTAGCAAGTGAACTTCGAGAAGTTTGGAAACGCCTACTGCAAAGCCTGAGAGTCCTTTTTTGTTTTTTTGTTTGTTTATTCATTTGGGATATTCAAAAGTTCTGGTTCTGGACATTCCACGGTGAAATAAAAGTTGAATTATTGCATTTGAAAGGATGTACTTGCATTATTATGACATATTAACATTACATGAGTGGTTATTTTGGTCTCGGTAATGTCGACTACAATATCGTTTATCGTCAATAATATGTGGGAAAATATATCATCAGCAAAATTTGTTATGGTCCCAGGCCTAAATGACATCACAACTGTTTCTGGAAGAATTCGCAATGACGTCTGAAGCAGCAATAATCTCCTTTTCCTGGGCGATTGAATTATTTTTTATGGATTTTTATTGGATTATTTTTTATGAAAAACATACAAATGAAAGGAAAAGAAGACGCCTTCGACTCAAGCCTTACGTTGTCATTACGTTACAGACATGAGCAGATGCACGTAATGTTAGGAAACTAGTGATTTTTTTCACATTTCCAATTTTCATATTTTATTTACAAAGAAATACTCACATTTCTGCGTTGCTTTGGCTGCTGATTTCCTCTCCATTTTGTCTGTATTTTGCATGAAATTGTGGGTAATATCAAACCACTTGTTTTCTAGTGTTCCCCTGGAATTTCTCCATTTCGAGGGCCTACCACTTCCCCCTCCCCCTCGGTCTGAACCAGAATCGGGACACCACTACCTCTTCACATAAATGCACAAAACGAAGGGTTAGGGCAAAGGGGGGAAATGAAATTCACCCAAAGGGTTGCAGCCGTGTTCTTGCCAGTGAATGCTCTCAGTCGCTACGTTTACATGAACAAATATTTTATCTTTTCTATCGCAAATCATTCCGATCAGAGATTCCAGCTGACATGTTGGTGCTGGATGCTGGATGAAGTGATTCTAATCAGTTGTATTCACATGATGGACAGATTTAAAACCTAAATACTATTATCTTAAGATCAAAAGCAGATTGTCTTGTTATTGTAATGAAAAAGTTTGTTTTTCCTCGTGATAATGAACTAATGCACCTTTTCATCATGAGGAATCTTTCTTTAGTTTTACTGAGACAAATAAATTAGCATCATCTGAAGATAATAAAAATTGGGCTTGTTACACAGAAACTGTAGAAAATGTAAAAATACAGTAGCTGTCGTTTGATACCATCTTGGTTTATATTTCAAGGTTACTGTCATGACTGTTGATGAGAGGAACCAGGCATGCTTCATTCTGTTTTTATGTTTTCAATCATTTTCTTTTTTGTGCTGTCTTTTTAATCATTGTTTATTTTATTTTGTGTCATTTTATAATTTTATTTACTTGTACTTCATTTAATTTTCTTCAATGTTTACATTGAGGAGCTCCTGTGTCTCCGTTTCAGCCAGCTCAAGATAACAAAGTTGTTTTTATCATCACAAAGACACATTGGTTACCTTGGCATAATGAAATAAATAACTTAAAAAACAGATACAACAGCCTTAAAGACTCATTTCGAGGACTGCAGTTCTTTCCTTTAGAGCCATTTTAAGAATAAATTGCAGATGTCTGATAAAAACAAGGTTTCCTTAAGTGTTAATGCTGTTCGGTGAGATAAAGCTCTCTGTTATGTCCTCATTCGAAGGGAATTAAAGAGCAGTTACTTCAGTCTAATGAGAGAAACAAGGACGTCTGAATCTGCATTCTGGCTGCGTTGGCTGTGGCTATTTCACACAACTAAATAAATCTTATTTATTGACAATCAAATGGTTGAGAAAGCATATTATCTTTGAGGTCTTTGTGTGTGATTTTACCCTCCATGCTGCATCCTGGGCCCATGCAGGGCTGGAAATCCTGCGTGTGGGGACACGGCACGCTGAGGTCCAGCTGAGCCTTCAGCATCCTTTGCCTCATCCTGCGACCTTTGTCACAGGTGGCGCTGCTACAAGCTGACCATGGAGACCAGGCAGAGTAGATGCACGTCTCTGGTGTGTCATCTGAGGGAAGAAGGTGGACATATGGGGATTTGGTGAGTGGCTGGGGGGAAAACGGTCACTGCTGATGGTTCAATTTGCATTTATAAAAACTTAATTCTCTGTTTCACACAGCGAAGCAGCTCAGCTCATTCGTCAGGTGTCGTGGGAGGGATCACATAACAATGTCTTAAGGTGATTACAGCTGGTAGTGGACCACAAGAGGCCACCAAGTGAGAGAGGAAGCAGCAGAGGGATTGAGCTTGAGAGAAAGAGATGAGTGTGATTTGTGAATGTCTTGTCCAATTATCAGTGGTAGCAGGGCTATGAGAAGTAGCAGGGGTACTGGCTTCAATTAAAAATGCTCTCTTGGGGCTTCAGAGAGCCGGAGAAAGGAAGAGGAAAGGCGAGGGAGAGTATACTGTCACGCCGCAGGGACAAACCTGAGTGAGCCCAATTCTCTGGGATAACGTGAAATGACAGAGGCGAATGAGGGAAGAAAGGAGCTGCAGACACAAAGAGGAAGGCAGGGGAAGAGGTGGCTGATGTGTAAGTGAAAGTGCTGAAACTCGGGGAGGGCCTGGGGGAACAGCTTAAATGGAAACTTGCCTGTGTAGTGTCACTTTGCACCAAGAAAAGAAAAAAGTAAGGACAGGTAGGGGAAAGGTGGGGGTAAAGAAGGAAATGGCCTGTGACTGACTGGGGAAGACATCCATTAGGCGGTGGGGGATCTTTGGTAAGGATCTTGTGATGTGTGCAAAATTCTGCAGCCTAAAGGCTCTACCAATAAAAGCATGCATAAAGGTCCAGATGCACAGCATGAACACTGAGGTGCAGCAGCCTGTCTTTACTGGCTGTTCATGTACTGTAACCAGACCTGATAGACAAGAGCTGTGATTTTGTTTGTAAGTACATGAAAAATAAAGGGGTGTCCCAGTTCCTAGGGAGAATTTCAAAGCTCAACCCCTTTGAGGGTGCTGTGGTAGTGACTGTGCTATCCGAGGAAGTGGACCAGGGTTAGTTTAAAGCAAAACAAAAAGCACCAGTGTGGATGCCCCTTCACACGCCTCCTCCTGAGGCAAGAACTCACTCCCAACCCAAAGGGAAACACATGGTTGTGCTGGTTTCAGTCAATGTTTCAGTGAATGTTTCCTTTGGGACACCTCATTCATTCAGTGATGTAACACACTGACTATACATGCTATATTCACATACACTATTGCCAAAAGTATTCATTACACCTGCCTTGACTCACATATGAGCTTAAGTAACATCCCATTCCTGATCCATAGGGTTCAATATGACGTTGGTCCACCTTTGCAGCGAGAACAGTTTCAACTCTTCTGGGAAGGCTGTCCACAACGTTTACGAGTGTGTTTATGGGAATTTTTGACCATTCTTCCAGAAGCACATTTGTGAGGTCACACACTGATGTTGGACAAGAAGGCCTGGCTCTCAGTTTCCGCTCTAATTCATCGCAAAGGTGTTCTACTGTATCAGGTTGAGGTCAGGACTCTGCAGGCCAGTCCAGTTTCTTCACACCAGACTCTGCATTCATGTCTTTATGGACCTGCTTTGTGCACTGGTGCACAGTCATGTTGGAAGAGGAAGGGGCCAGCTCCAAACTGTTCCCACAAAGTTGGGAGCATGGAATTGTTCAAAATGTCTTGGTATGCTGAAGCATTCAGAGTTCCTCTCACTGGAACTAAGGGGCCAAGCCCAGCTCCTGAAAAACAACCCCACACCATAATCCCCCCTCCACCAAACTTTACACATGGCACAATGCAGTCAGACAAGTACCGCTCTCATGGCAACCACCAACCAGACTCCTCCATCAGGTTGCCAGATGGAGAAGCATGAGAGTCCAGTGGCGGCTGCATTACACCACTGCATCCACGCTTTGCATTGCACTTTTTGATGTATGGATGGATGCAGCTGGTCACCATGGAAACCCATTCCATGAAGCTCTCTGCGCACTGTTCTTGAGCTGATCTGAAAGCCACATGAAGTTTGGAGGTCTGTAGTGATTGACTCTACAGAAAGTTGGCCACCTCTTGGCACTATGCGCTTCAGCATCCGCTGACTCCGCTCCATCAGTTGCCATGGCCGAACACTTTGCGGCTGAGTTGCTGTCGTTCTCAAACACTTCCATTTTCTTATAATACAGCTGACAGTTGACTGTGGAACTGTGGATTTAGGAGCAAGGAAATTTCATGACTGGATTTGTTGTACAGGTGGCATCTTATCACAGTTCCATGCTGGAATTCACTGAGGTCCTGAGAGCGACCCATTCTTTCACAAATGTTTGTAGAAACAGTCTGCATGCTTAGGTGCTTCATTTTATACACCTGTGGTCATGGAAGTGTTCAGAACACCTGATTTCCATAATTTGGATGGGTGAGCAAATACTTTTGGCAATAAAGTGTATTTTGTATCACTGGCTTTAGCACAACCCCATCTTTCCAACAAGCTATCATGTGTCTTTCTATGACAGTATATGAGAATTTCTTTGCATAAATATTCAATTTTGGCATGTCTGCTTATTTTAGGCATGTGTTTATGGGTCTCTAAATGTTCATCATATGAAGATCAAGATATTCACATTAAGTTTTTTCTAATAGGTAATGCACCTTCCGGAAAACAATTATGCAAACTTTCAAAACTATCAGAGCTTGCATTATTGCACTACATAAGTTTATAAACTTCCAAATGGGCAGGCTATATTTTTGTTCCTTTTTAAGTTTGGGATATATAATAATATGTATTAATTGTACAATGTTTGTAGTAAAACATTTAAGCCTAAGAATCCATTTCATATATAGGGGAACTCAGAGAAGAGAATAAACATTGTTAGGTTTTGTTCTACCTCTGGTTGGGGTATCTCAAATTTTGTGGGGCATTGTCACTAGCTTACAAAGGACCACATGATCTGCAAAATGCAGAGATGCAACACTAACATCCCTAAATCTGATTCTCTCCTCTCCCGAACTGTGCCTAGAGATCCTGTCCATGAATACCACAAACAAGGTTGGTCCAACACACACTGTTAACAAGCTCAACTTTGTGCCGAAAATGCCGTGACAGTTCCTGATCCGGCTCGGAGAAACATCAAACTTCATATCTGAATACGTCTTTAATTTCACAAAATTATTTATACCCGACAATTAAAGAAACACAACCCCAATAGTCATTCAAATAACAAGAAAATAAAAAAGTAATAATAAACAAAAAAATTACAAAATTATACTTTAGTGAACTAAAATATTGCTTTTGAATTATAGTTGAAAAGAATAATTGAAAAAAAAAAAAAAAACTGTACCAGACAAATTAAAACACCTTGTTGATGAAAAGTGAACCAAAACTCTACAGGTGCAGAAGTCTAATTGACCATTACAGAAAACACCTGATAGCAGTGATTGCCTCAAAGAACATTTTAGTTCATGAGCGCCATCATGCATGTTTACTTGTTTTATTTTTTGTTTGTTTGTTCTTAATATTTCTAGTAAACCACAACTCAAAATCAGTAAATTTCTACGTGTTATTTTTTTTTTTCAATTTCAATTTATTTGACTGACAGCTAGTTGATTTTTTTTTTCTTATTCAATGGAAGGGTACAGTTGTGCTTAAATGTTTGCATCCCCTCCCATTAAAAAAAGGCCAAATTCACAACAGTAGTTCAGATAAGAAACCGAAAAAAGTGATAATAAATAAAAATTTACTAAATTATAATGTAGAAAAATAAAATATATTTTGAATTAAAAAATTGAAAAACACACAATCAAAGAAATAAAACACCTTGCTGATGAACAGTGATCAAAACACCTGTGTACAGGTGCAGAAGTCTAATTGAACATTACAGAAAACACTGAATGCAGTGATTGCCTCAAAGTGCAGCTCAATAAATTTTTAGCTCAAGAGCCCCATCATGCTACTATACTTGTTTTATTTTTTGTTTGTTTGCTTAGTACTTCTCTGTAACAGCAGGACACCCACATTCATGAAAGGGGATGAAGGTGGAGCTTTGCCAGATGCCTAATCTGACTACCTGACCTCCAGTTTGAGTTTCAGATGAAGCCAGCTGCATCTATGATGAGCTGCATGTGTTCTTGATCATAATAAGCCCCAACAGCATCATCTCAGTCTGTAATCTACAAATTCAGTAATTAAGGTCAATATTTTGTAAACACGGTGATCTGAAGAAGCAGAAAAGTCCTCAGAGCATGAAGTTATTGAATATCGTGTAATAACTGTTATGTTTGGGGTTGGTAGCCAACAGCAATAATTATTACAGTGCATGTTCGTGTGTGCATGTACTGTACCTTCCTGTTTCTCCTCCTGCCCAATATCAGCTACGATGTCGTCAATGGTGTCTGGCACCACGTTGCACTGCTCTCCCTGCACACATGACCAAAGCTGAGGTCACACAACAGAAACACTCCGAGAGCACAGGACGATCACAACATACAGTTAAAGGTTAAATATGGAACATTTTTATTAAAAGCTATATTTAAAAAAAAAAAAAAAAACCCTCCACAGGTCGTTTGGGGGTGTACAAAATGAAAGTACAACATTTCCTAGAAAAATTATATTTAGCCTAAAAATAATTATAAAATAAATTTTAACGGGTTCGATAATGGCATTTTATTTACGTTTGTAAGCCAATACATGCCGCCATTGCAGGTTGTCAAATACGATCTCTGTGTGGAAACAATATTTTGGTCATAGTCAGGCTTGTACAGGGGAAAACCGTGGAGATGACGAGTGAAGCAGCTGCTTCAGAGCCCTGGATATATTGTTATCTGTTTCTGAGGAGGAGTGACCTGAGAAGAGCAAAACCTGGAGTAAATTTAGGTGAAGACTTCACTAAATGGACCCACATAAACATTTTCCACGGAGTCAAAACACGGAAATGGCGACTTTCCTCCTGTATCGGTAAGCTAGCTTGTTTGCTAACATGGCTAACATTAGCTGTCAGTTATAAACTCCTCTGTGTTACTTGTTGGACATGCTGCAGACTGTTGGTCACTTGCGTATCGGCAGCGAGTCTGGCATCCCAGCGGCTGGAGTTGTTTTTCTGCCGTTGCAACTACAACCTAGACACACGTGATGTCGTTGTTCTGTCCGTATTCCATATTCAACCTTTAATATGAACGGCTTTCTTCATCCTTCTGTCAAACCATTTACTGTCTTCTCTGTGCAGAATGTATGTTACTGTCTACAGAGAAGTGTTTGTTCTCCTTTTGATGCTGGTGAGGTTTGATCACAGGAGCCAGCTCTCCAGTGTTCAGCCTCCTGTACCCAGATTTGCTGCACTGGATTGTGTAGAAAACATAGACCACTTTGTGTTTGGGGTGTTTTAGCCTTAGGCTACCTTAAGGTTTCTTTTTGTTTTATATACATGCGTCCTCAAAATTATTTATACCCTCAAATTAAAGAAGAAAAAATTCAGCTGTCAGTGAAATAATTCGAAGTTGACAAAAGTAACAATAAATAAACATTCCATGAAAATCATGACATTGATTTTGAATTGTGGTTTGAAAGGAATATTAAAAACAAACACACACACAAAAAAACAAGTAAACAAGTATGATGGGGCTCTGAAACTAACATTTTGTTGAGCAACACTTTGAGGCAATCACTGCAATCAAGTGTTTTCTCAAATGTTGAGAAAGACTTCTACACCTGTTGACAGGTACAGTATGTTGGTCCACTATTCATGGGAAAGGTGCTCTAATGTGTCTTGGACAGTTATGTTTGTTTTTTAAAAACATTGTTTTCAACCACAATTCAAAAGCAATATTTTATTTCACTAAATTATAATTCCGTAATTTTTTATTTATTATTAGTTTAAAGGTTTGTTTGTTTGTTTTTTTGTTAGTTTGATTACTTTTGTGAATTTGGCATTTTCTTTAATTGGAGGGTATGAATAATTTTGAGGACGACTGTATAAAGAGGACTGCTTGGTATGAATGTAAAAAAGATGTCTTTGGAGCAAATTTTAGGTTGTCAAGGTACTCCAGCCACATGTTAAACCCCCCCCCCATAAAAATCAACATTTGACACATAAAAAGATGATGTTGTAACTCCATACAGTATGCATTCATAGTGTATGAAATACTTAGAAGCCCTCAAGTATCTCTTCTAATGCTATTAAGACCACACAAAAAAGTTTAATAGCAGGGACTCTGATATTCAGCACAGGGGAAGCCTCAGGATGCAACAAGGATCTTCAAGACCCAGACATTGAGTTGCTTCTTACTAACTTCTCAGACACATAAAAACTATCTGTCTTTATATGTATATGGGATGCAACACATGTATTTGTATCGAAATATTTAATACAGGTGTGTATCGAACCATGGCCACCATGTATTGAATATCGAACAATACAGAATTTTTATTTTATTTTATCAACTTGTGTTCTGAAGATGAGCTCTGTGTTGAAAACTCAGTGGATCTGAGTTCGATTACACTCAGATCTGGTGTTTGGAACTACTTTGGTTTTCATGTTTCGTATGACCCTGATGTTAAGCTGTTGTGGAAAAAGCACATTGGGCTAAAAAAATGACATGGAAATTTTTTGTTTCTATTGAAAAAGCATCGATCTGAGACACGAAAGCCTGGAACAAACTACACGATTTTAGCCCAATTTTGGCCCGATGGAGGCGTCGCAGACAGTCGCTCACTGTCGTGCACGATTCTGCGTAGTCGGGTTGCAGGACGTTGCGTCTTTGCTCCGTGTAATATGACATAATCAGCGATTGGCGATTTTGGCGTCTGTGACACTTCACAACCACGACGCAGAAAGACTGGTGTGTCAGAATTTTTTGGTTTTGTGCGCCTAGTGTGACATGTCCTACGACGTGTCTCTTCATATCGACCAATAATAGGACAGTGTGCCTCTCGCTTCCACCAGAGAGACACTCAGGAGCGACGGTACACAAACAACGATGGAGGAAAGGAGGAGAGACACAGCCGCTCTCAGGTGGAGCGGTGGAACGGAGGAGAGATTTGTGGAGCTGTGGCATCAGTTTTCTCACTGATGTGCAGAATAGAGAGCCCATAAAAACCAAAACAAACAAAAAAACAATACTGGGAAAGCTACATTTATTTTCAACAGTGTTAAACCTCCACGAACATTCAAAAGGGTGTATTTCTTTTGAATAGAAAATTACTTTATAAACACGAAACATAACCACACGATGTGTGCGTTCTATCAGTAACAATCAACAGTACTGTAGTTCACAGCAGGTCCAAACATTCATGTATGTGGTGCTCTCAAATAAATCAGAGACAAAGTCATAGAAAAAGCACACTTTGTGTTTAAATAAAAACACCGCAACATAACAGACATTGCGCTCAATGGCCCTCATTTATCAAACGATCGTAGAAATGGTTGCACATCTGATCGTAAAAATGGTCGTACGATTGGACCCACGTGTGATTTATTAAAACGTTCGTATCGGTCCAATCTCGTCGTACGAACAAAAGAGTCTTGATAAATTCCACAGCTGAATTCCATCGTCATTTAAATGTCACGCCCACGGCTGCGCCCTTAAACATGCATAATGATGAGGCTTCACCCAGCGAGGTTGAACTGTGGAGAGGAGAGATTCTGCCAGAAAAGAAACTTTTGGAGGGGATCAAGACAGAATTCCTTATTTGTGAGGTGGGAAAGATTAAAGAGGTGCTATTTCGCAGCTTAAAAACCGGAGTCACAGACGTGCACAAAAACGCTGCACACAAGAGGCCAGTCAGCCTCACCGGTGTGAAGGACTCCGGCTGAGATATTAATAAAAGTCTCAATCTTAGCCTGGCTGATACGGTTTATTCGTTTTATTAGTTATGAAATTTAATAATAGCCCACATCTGATGGCAACGTCACAATTCTTTAGCCAATGGGTCAAGAAAAAGTGGTCCAAAATGAAACTTACCACCAAAAGACTACATCTTTTGGTGGTAAGACTCTTTCCGAGTCTTGCGTGGAAATGGCCGTACGCACAGATTTTCGTCGTACGATCGTTTGATAAATGAGGGCCAATGAGATGGACAAATATGACACATTCATGCGTGTACTCGTGCACTCAGCCATAACTATGCACATTACGCGTGATCATCAAAGCTAATTAACCATCTGAACAGACCTTTTGAGCGCAGAATATAGACACAGCGATGCAGCTGCTGCAGCGCAGCTCTCAGTTCATCATGCGTGTGTGATTTCATGTGGTTTCCAGCACGCACTCTGCCGGACGCACGTGTATGTGTTTGTATAGAACAACACTTTATTTCACTTCATGGCAGGTTTTTTAAAGTAGTGTCACCGGGTCGGCTGGACTTTGCTCTCCTGGCCAGCAGACTGTGGTCAGCCTGATGCTTTTGGCCCTGCTTGGCACAAGACGCCCTGCGAGCAGTGCGTGACGCTGGTGGAAGCGACGGAGCTGATCAGAGTCCAGTTTCTCTGCGAGCTCTTTTTCAAAGACGAGCAGTGAGTCTGTCTGTGCGCGTCGTGGATTAACTGAAAACAGGCTCCACAGAGCACCTGGAACAGGCAGTGTTACCAGAATACACACAAACAGTTTATGTTGGTTGAAGTGATGTCCACGTCCACTTTCCATTTCATGAGTGACCCAAACAGTCAATTCAAAGGACTCAAAACCAAGTAACTGAGTGACAGCTGCTTGTCCCGCCTCCCGTCTCGTGTTCTTTCGCGACACCACGCGATGATCAGACGGTTGTCTGTCTGGTGTCATTCTTGTAGTGTGACCGTCCGATTTTATGACACAATTTCTGTTAATCTGACATAGTGACCATCGTGAACGATGAAAAAAGTCGTGTAGTCTGATCCTGGCTTTAAGTATCAAACCAAGCCGAACTGTGGGTTTTTTGTATCGTTGCACCCCTAATATATATATGTATATGTTTGGAGCATTGAATAATTTGGGACTTACATATTTCAAACACACATATTTACACACACATCTTACCTTTCGAGCAATACGTTCCACCACTACCTGGGCCATGGGGGTGATGGGGCCACCCTCTGGGTCATAAAACGGACTCTGTGGGTGGTCCAAACTGGTCAAGGGTCGAATTTTCTCCTGAGGTATGGTAGGCTTGTTCGGTGACTGGAAATAAAGGGGTAAGCAAACATAAACACAAAAAAATGAGAAAAAAAACCTCAGGTGGTCCAAAACTTCCAAAACTACAAAAATTTCTTGTGACACTTGATGGAAGGGCTCACTTTGCATTCCTGTTACATTTCTGCTACACCATCACCCTTCTACAAGCGAAAGGAGGCAAAAAAGAGGTTATTTTGACATCATCTATGCAAATATTAAATATTGGAGCCGGCATATTTCCCCTGAGTACAATTTGCAACACTGCCACAACACATTATCGTCATAAAACCTTAAGATGTGATTTTAATAATTTCCTTTGTTCACACAATTCTGCACTTAGTTTGTCACATGAAAGATGAATCATTCTTTCTGTGGTCCTCCATAATTAATCATTTCATCTCTCTTTTTCATTTTATTGCTGTAAGCTAGCACTACAAGGAGACATAGCGACTTTTCTGGCTTCTGGAGATATCATTCTACCATATGTGGTCACAGTTGGATACAAATACCAATAAACTATAAACAATTTACCATGTTTAGTGTTATATCTTTTGTATTAACTAACATCTACCTTCAGTGCACACTGATATAATGAACCAAAACTGTTTAAATGCATTTCCTGTATTTTCCTTTGCCTTTATGCTGCATGGTTGCTTGTGTGTGGATTCTTCTTTGGGAAAACTCTTTAACCTGACACTTCATATACCCCGATCGCTGCAGGGATTTTGTTTTTACAGTTAATGTTTCCACACAAACCATCATCAAGCAGCAGATCTGTATCACTTCATCTCTTATCAGTCAGCAAATTGAACTGCCACAGCTTATCTCCTGTAAGACTTATCCACTCCAATTTCCCACTCTGTTCCTGACTGTCACAACTGGTAAACTCAGCTATAATCTCAGCGTTTAGGATCAGCGAGATAAAACGTGCCATAAAACATTTCAAAAGTGAAGAGTGATGTATCGACGCGTATGAAGAAGTAGAACATGCTGACAAATTGAAGCTGAAGGCACAAATGTAAAAGTAATAGTTGTAAGATTTTTTTAAATGACAGTAAAATGCAAAGTTGCGTTCGAATGATGGGCTGACGTAGCTCACATTCAGACCTTAATTTGGGTTTGGGAATAAAACTATAAAAAAGAAAAAGGAAATGGACCTCTGCCACGTTAAAGGTAAATCTCCAGTATGATTAGTAAAGTCATCTGCTCATGCACTCAAGATTTTTTTAAATTTCCTGTGAAAAAGAAGCAAACATCTCCCTGTAAGGACAATTGTGATATTTGGATTTTCACTACATGATTATTGTGGCCAAAAGCACTCAAAGAATATCACCGCATTATCAATTAAGAGCTTTAAAGAAATATGATACTGTCAAGCAGAGGTGATGGTAGTCTCGTGAGGCCCAGGGCAAAAATTCCCAGGATGCCCCCATCCGAAAACTCAATGGGTCTCATTCATGAAACGTTCGTAAATTTACGAACAGATTTACTCGTAAAGGCCTACTTCACTAAAAACTTTCTCCAGATTCAGGAACACGTGAAATTGTGTTCCGGAAACTCAGATTTGATCGTAAAAACACGTATGCAGTGTTGCCAACTCTTTGCCAAGAGAAGTCGCTATTGGCTGACCCAAAAGTCGCCAGAAGTCGCCAAATGACGTCACAGATTCGTGCACAAGGTCTTGCGCATGCGCAGAGCCCCCAAATTACTTTCTTTTATTTTTAACACAGAATCACGGTAATTTACAAGAGTACTGAAGAGGTGACATACACGTTTGAGTCATGGTGCAAAGAAGACCCAGTTGTGCCCACAAGGCATCATGGGAAATAATGTAGATGAGGAGGCGTGGTCGGGCACATACTATTGGCTCAGGAGGGCTGCTGTCTGCAAAGGAACAGCGGAAGTAGTGAGTGAGTGCCGGGAAACAGGGAAGGGAGGGGCTGACGGAAGGCAGCTCCTGATGAACAGGTGGAGCGATATAAACTTTTTCTGTCTCCATGATCACCAGGAAAAGTCGCTAGATTTGTCGCTAGTCGCTTTTTTGAAAATAAGTCGCTAGAGGGGTCTGAAAAGTCGCTAAATATAGCGACAAAGTCGCTAAGTTGGCAACAATGCACGTATGTAGATCATGAAAGCCAAACGATCGTAAATCGATTGCACGCCCCCGGTAATCTGGTAATCAGTTGTTTGCATAAATCTCCGCCCATGAATCGGCAATGAGCTCCATAAAAGGAGGTTCAGATTGACACCTTCGGCTTACCTGTGAGTCACGGCACACGCAGAGAGAGAAAGCGAGAGAGAGAGAGAGAGAGAGAGAGAGAGAGAGAGAGAGAGAGAGAGAGAGAAGAACTTCCCTGAAGCAAAGCTAGAGATTATTTTGAGTGAAATTGAGTTAAAAAACAAATTTTATTTTAATTAATTCATC
Organism: Atherinomorus stipes; assembly: GCA_023101725.1. NCBI lineage: Eukaryota > Metazoa > Chordata > Actinopteri > Atheriniformes > Atherinidae > Atherinomorus > Atherinomorus stipes. The sequence goes on from JALJCO010000989.1 coordinate 269,005, forward strand.
AGTTAGCAGTGGTGTGACAGGGACAGGGAAATCAAAAGCCTGGAAGGAATAACAGACACAGTTCATGCGGTCTCTGCTGACCCCATGCCCGAGGTAAAAAGAGACATATCAGTGCACGCAGAAAAAAGTTGTTAGACGAGCACGTAGCAGGAATTATTAGAGCGCTTTGCAGGAATCATCCATGACTAAATGTAGCCTATATTTCTGATCGTTGTCATGTCTAGAATATGCCTCATCTAGGGTGCGATTTGTGGAAATAAATAGATAAATAAAACAGAAAGGGGGTGGGGTCATTTTAATTAACATTTTTAATCAGAAAAATGACCACATCATCTCTTTCGAACAGAAGCTTTTGTTCTGTATTGGCTTTCTTTTTCGGAGTGTCGTACCCCCCCCCCCCCCCCTTCCTCCTCCAAATGGCGCTTTTCACTGCAATCGTATCTGGTGTAGAGATCTGAGGACAGAATCAAACCATCAAAATCACGGCCACTGTGACCTCAGGCATAAAGGGGGGGGGGGGGGGGGGGGGGGTGTTTTCAACTGAATCTGCCCATGATAAGAGTGTAATTCTAATTGGAAAAGTAATTTACAACAGGGACAAGCATTATTTATATGTGTTCATAAATTTACACACAGTTGAGAGCATGTGTAGATTTTGTTAGTAGCTACGAACAGATCAGAGCGACTAAAATGTTGATGAATGCGAGATTCACGTAAATTTACGTCTACGAACAGTTTACTCACAGATGCTGACGTTTCATGAATGAGACCCACTATTTTTAAATTCATCTTGTAAATTGATGAATGTTGGGTATTGACTTACATTCAAAAGGATTTGTGGAAATTGTGCAAAAACCCAATCTGCAACCTGAGTACAAGTGAGTCAGAGCACCCCCCCCACACACACACACACACACCACCATCACCCTTCTCTCATGTCAGTAATTCTTTGGTGTATCGAAGGCACTTCATATTTTTCCTAGATGTCACAGATCAGATGAAGGCGATAAAACTCTGACAGCTCTTTAATGATCTAGAGAAAAAGAACGTGCGCACATACGACGCAGCGGGTGAAGATCAGGTCATGGTTTGAAGGGGAACTATTCCCACCCTCCCAAACTAACTGCGAATCACACACTTGGTAAATCTCCTCTGTAAGAGGGGTTGATGTCTCAGAGGAAAACATCTGCTCTTGTATATTGCGCATCAAACATGCCTGAGGGAAGATATTCACAGTCCTCCGCTGACGAACACTTTGAGTAATCAGAGTTCAGCAGCCAAATCTCAGGGCACGGAAATGATGGTCAAAAAAGAATACTAATCCAGTCATGGCATGGAGGGGATGAATGACAAAAACAGGCTTTTAAAAAGAGAACAACAGAATTTCTCTTGAGGAAAAGAACAATAATATTACAGCAAAGGTTGTTTATTATTATTATTATTATTATTTACTTTGAACCAAAAAAAAAAAAGGGTGGGCAGGTGGTAGAGGCCTGGAGGAGTCACGTACAGTCACCACAACCAAGCTGCTCCACGGCTTCTCGTGCTTGATCTCTGCAGACATAATTCATTTCAATTTAAATTTCCCTTTAATTAAAGACTGGCCATTTTTCAGGTGTGTCATCGCTTGCACAGGAACGACAGAGACCAATGACAAACATGAATCATTCTCTTTGTTTAACTCACCGCTGCAGTTTAAAGTTTCAAACTAATTTCTTCTTTAAAATATGCAACAGAACTGATGAAGACAAAAGAAAGATGTCTGCGCGTATTAGATGAGAAATAAAGGTACATCCTTGTCTAAGCCACTTTCACAACGCTGATGATTCTCTTACAAGTTCATCTAAAGTTGTTTCTGTGGTGATTATTTGTCTCCATCTCTTTTACCCACATCTCCACTGCACTGTCTAAATCAAAACAAAAGGCTAAAAGAAAACAATTCATTTAAAGTTTCTTTTTGTGTTTTGCTTTTCAAAGATCGTTATCTCCTGCTGGAGACTGAAAACTAATTTAATTTAAGTAACTGTCAACAGAAATTGTAAAAGCTTTGTTCTGCATATTAATGATGAACTGTTGTTTGGAAGACTATTTTATTCCTGTCATGGTCTGTGAGTCTGTTGGCTCTGGTAGTTTTAGTTTTTGTATGAATTCTCCAGTCTTGCAAGCTGTAAAAAATGTTTAAAATAAGACAAAGCTGCAAAGCTTTTAAATAAACCAAATTGGTTTAAGGTTCTGATGTTGTGCGAACCAAAGTAGATTCATAAATTTACCAAAGTTAGTGCAGAAATTTGTGGTCTACTCATGTCTTTGAGCTGAAACAACTCATGTTAAAGGCATGATAGAAGATGTTTCTTTCATCATTTTTTGCAATATTCAATGAAATTGGGTTCACTGCTCCATGCGCTATGGTTAATTAAAAGCTTTAAATATATAAATATTATTATACACCAGCTGTGAAAGTAATGGGGCTAATAAAACATCCGCCAATCATCTCTGCATTCCTTCCATTTTTCATTTGTCTACTGGACCGTCGATCACTTTTACTACTGTAGTAAGAGTGATTGACAGTCAATTCAATAATAGATAAATAGACGGTCATAGATGAGACTGATCAATGAGAGTGACTGATTGGTGAGAGTAATGCTGCATGCTGGAAGCTGCCTGCTCTCGTCTGATGTTTCCAGACGGTCGCTAACAACCATTCTGCTAGCAGTTAGCGACATTCAGACGATAACATCTGTTTTACTTGCATAGACATTATTGACGAATTGCAGACAGCAGGTACAGAGTGGCTCGTGAACGTTGTGCTGTGGTCGGGGAAGGGAACTGTAAATCTAGCACATTGGTCTTGCGTATGTGCATTATTCAAAAACTTGCGAACAGTTTCTGCTTTCTGAAATGCCGAAAACATCTTCTGTAGCACCTTTAAGGGGAGGCACTACAGGTAAAAACCCTGTTTTTTCATTGCCTGGTCAATTTTGAGATTTTCGTTTTTTTCCCTCCAACATGTTTTCTTTCAGACTAGTGTAAAAAAAACGTCAAAAATAAATCTTTTAGGAGTTTATTTCATGATACTTTGTCTGATGCACCCAAATTCCCTCAAAATGCAGCTAAAGTTGGTGTTTTTAAACGGAGCGCAGCACCGTGGTGCTCGTCTGAACCCTGTCATGTCTGGTATTGGTGGAAATGTCTCTTTTTCCTGAATGATGTCATCTCAACCAAACTTGATATTTACAGTTCATGAATCTGATGGATCTGATGTCTGTAAATAGTGTTATAAAACAAATATGTGGAGAATTTTACAATCCAAAGCTGGACTCACGGCGAGGCCTCATTCCACCACTACGGTCCTCGTCTGTGGAACAGCCTGCCAGAGAACCTCAGGGCTGCAGAGACTGTTGATGTTTTTAAGAAGAGGCTCAAGACCTACCTTTTTAGCTTAGCTTTTTGATTTTATTTCATTTTACTTATTTTACTCTATTATTTATTTATTTTTTATGTTATCTTTAAGTTATTTTAGATTTTATTGACTTGTTTAGCACATAATTTTATGAATACCTATTTATTTTTCTATGTTGCTCTTATCTGTTCTCTTGTTTTATCTGTTTTAACATTTTAACACCAGTGTTTCCTCATGGGGATCCTTCACTCTGGGAGCTTTGCCTACATGGTCTGGAGGGAGCTGGTGGGGGGCTGCCCTTGTCCTGGTGGCTGGGGCCCCGCACTGCAGCCCTATCACTGTGGTGTGGACCCCGGCCTGCCCTGATCTGGTTGGCTCCTGCAGGGGCGCCCTCTAGGACCGTGTCTGGCTCCTGGAGTGAACGGATCCCCAAGATATCGCTTCCTCACAGTAGGTCAAGCCAGATGTTTATTAGTCTTAGTGTGGGTGGGTGTGGGGTGTGTGTGTGTGTGTGTATGTGTGTGTGTGTGCAAATGTTTATAGTTTTGTGTGCTGTGTTTTGTGCTTGGGTGTGTGAAGGGCTGTTTTTATTTTAAAAATGTGTTTGTTTTTATTTTCTTGAAAAGCACTTTGGGTTGCCTTTGGCAGGAAAAGCGCTTTATAAATAAAGTTTGATTTGATTTGATTTGATTTGATAAATGAAATGAAAAATACTTTATTTATCCCAGAAGGGAAATTCAACATTGTAAAAAGCTCACTCTTCTTTTTTTGTTTTTAACAATATAACATTTATATGAAATAATAACGTAACAATAATAAATCAGTCACTCTTGTTCTTTAGGGTGATGCTGCTGGCAGGAATGAATTTCTGTATCTCTCCGTCCTACAGTGAACCTGACGCAGCCTCCCACTGAACACACTCTGTTGATTCTTCACCGTGTTGTGGAGATGAGGAAGAATCCTCCATCATCTTCATCATCTTGTGCAGCATCCTTGTGGTGCTCCAGTGCTGCTGATCACCATCCCAGACACATAACCTTTCAGTCTCACAAACTGTGGTCTGTTTGTTAGGTAGTCGTAAATCCAGGTGGTTGTGGAGGGATCCACCTGGAAGTTGTGGAGCTTCTCACATAGCAAAGCAGGCTGAATAGTATTACAGGGAATTGAAAAATCGAAGAACATGACCCTCAAAGTGCCTTAAAAAACCCTTGAAGGCTGTTTTCTCAAAATGAGTTTTTTCTCTTATTCCAGATAAAAAATCTCCACTTCAGGAGCACTTACAGAAACCAAACTTTCAAGTTTTGCTCCTGACTGTATTCTTAAAAATTTTACAGAAGGATTTTTTGATATCCCATTCACAGCCTGATTTATAGAACATTTCTTCCAAAAAATATGCCCAAAATGAGTTTTTTCTGCTTGCTGACAGTATATTCTAAATTGTAAAATGATCTATAGATATAAACAAAATGCCCTCTGTAAAAACTTTTGGCTTTAATATGTGAACAAAATTCAAAAGAAACTTTGAACCTGGCTTAAACCTGTGTTTAGATTTTTTTCCTGGAAACGTATGCAAATTAGCCCACTTTTCGCTATATAAGTCCTAATTTGCATATTTAAAGATGTCATAACCTAGTGTTTTACATACACAATCCTCCTTAAATCATCTTCAAATGAATTTTTATTTCTAGTTGGGTGGGACGAAATTTAATGAGCTCATTTTAACCTCTTTTTTATCCTCAACTTTTGTTTGTCGCGAGAATACGCATGAGAGTTGGACCTGTCTGTAAGCGCGTTCACGAGGCAAACGTCAAAGCCAAAACAAAGTTTTATCAGGACAGAGCAGGTGAAGGAAATGATGTCCCAACAGAGAAAAACGTGATAAAAACGTAACGGTGCGGTTAATGGAGAGGATCCGCGGAGTAAAAGGGCTGGACTCTGATGAATACAAGGAGCGGATGTCTGACGTGATGTTAACCAAACAGTGTTAGCTTTTGTAGCTACATTAGCAGCTTGTCCGTTCGTCAACCACCGTTTACTGGTCTCTGACACAAAAGATAATAAGTTACACAAGTGGCAACACTTACCGACTGCACATCCTCACTGATAAATATAATCCACTGGTGTCTGGTAAAGCTGTCCCTTCTGTTAAAGCGCAAAAAACTGCTGAATTTGAGGCAACTCAGCATGGCAATCTCCCCTCCTCCTCCTCGTCATCGGAGTTACCTGCCACGGTCTACTCTGTGGCAGGCAATTAGCTGCCTTCAGGTGGTGCTAAAGAGGCTAGAGGCTTGCAGCCTATCTAGTTCACGTCATAACAGCTGGTCATAACTCCTCTGTGGCAGGTAATCATCTGCTTTTAGGTGGCGCTAAAGAGGCTAGCTTAGCAGCTAGCAGCCTCTCTCGTTCACGTCATTCGGAGAAAGAAATTCAATTCGCGTACTGTGGACTGTCTCTTAGACCGAGGGGCATGTTCTACACGTCGCTGTTGTAGCCGCAAATGTAACTTTCTCTGGTTGTTAGTACAACCGCGAACAGCGCAACATATTCCCGAACTGTGAAAGGACATTTTTCTGGGACAAATTGTTTAGCAATGTTATGAATAATCCTGTTGAAGTGTTATAAAATAAACTGCTACCAGAAACGACAATTTACATTGTAAGTAAATGGGTAGTAGGTAGGGCTGTGCGATTGCCTCTAAATTTCAAATTGTAGATTGTCATTGCTCAAGATTGCCAATACACGATTAAATTGGCAAGGGGGTGGGGTCTTATGTTGATTGCTTCTGTACCAGTCAGCATGGCTGCGTGAGTCAAATTTGATTGCATGTGTGAGCTGAAACTCCTGTGACGTGGCTTTGTAATAAGTACTATTATACTTACTACATGTATTGTATATGTATATATTACTAATAATACGTATATATTATGTAATTGTATAACACTTTAATATTCTAACTTCCATCCAGACTAGACTGCACTAACAACCTTAAAATCAGCTTTGCTGGATGATGTGTTCATGACCTCTCTTTATGAAAGCCCTTGTGTGAACATTTCAGTAGTTACACATTAAAATAATATTTATTTGCAATTAGCCGACTCTGTTAAATGACCCCGAAGCATAAGCAAACGGGCTGCATCAGTTCGAATCGAAGATATGCGCCCTGTCACTGTCACAGAGCTGCTGACAGTGTAGCTGCACTGAGGAGAGAGAATGTGGATTGCAGGTCTGTTTGTAAACGGGGCTTCTCTAACAGTCATTTATTTCCTCCAGAAACATCTCTAAATGCACAGTAGAGCACCGTTTTCTGTTTGTTTGTTTGTTTTTTTCAAAATTGCCTTGATAAACAGCAAATTGCCTGGCAACTTTCCAATAGGGGATTATCACGCTTACCGGAAGTTCCCAGATTTTGGGCACTTCCTCATTCTGGGCCATGTTAACGACAGCTGTTCCTGCTCTGTTATACTGTTTAAATCGGATAAACTCCAAACATACTCAAGTTTTCATTCTAGACTGAAATGATACTAAGGAAGAAGTGGATCAAAGCGATCGATTCGCCGCGGTGAAGGGCCGAACTTTATAATAAAACACACGTTTGTTTGTCGCCGGTGGGGCACAACACCGGCACTTCACAGCATGCTAGCATTAGCCAGCTAGCGTTTACTGACGTGCTTAACATTGTGCGTCTTAATACACACAAACATCTGAAAATCGGGTCTGTACCCCCCCGTTTCCAGTGGAACAACTGGGGACTGTCAAGAAAGGAGACGCTTTCAGATGCTTGTGTGTTTTCAGCCGCACAAAGTTAGGCACGTTATCGAGCTGGCTAATGCTAACCTGCTAATAGGACTGTGCAGTCTGCTGGCCACAAACAAACGTGTCGTTTTATTATAAGGTTCGGTCCTTCACCGCGGCGAATCGGTCGTTTTGATCCACTTCTTCCTTAGCATCACTTCAGTCTGGAAGTAATCCCCTATTGCCAATATACGATTTAATTGGGGATTGTCCTAGCACTAATGAATAGGCGGTATTTCCGGTATCTTACAGGAAGTTGATCGAATAATTGTTTGCACCTTCGTTAGCTCAGGAATAAGGAGGATAAACATAAAAATGATGTCTTATTTTATTTTCAGCAGCAATATTAGCTGTTGATGTTGTAGCCCCACAGAAATGTTTCTTGACTGATTCATTCTAATCAATCTCCTGGGCAGCAGTACACATACCAAAGTGAACCTCCTTCACATCAATATATGAAAAATTCACGTAATAGTGACGGGATGACACTTCTGTTTCCAAACTGGTTTTGACAAGGAAGAGGAACCTGAATGTATTTGTGCATCGTGAACGGCAGCAAAGTTGCTTGTGCAGCTCATGAAGGGGGAACGTTTTTATTCATTTCTATCCAAAAACATTTGTCCAGCAGCGCTGGGGTTTAAGACTTAGTCAAGATCAGCTGTTGGCTTTTTATCCTGTCAGACATGGATGGTGATAACTCCCATGTCTCTGCCTGTGGACGGCAATATGTGCAAAGTAATGCATGCATTATAAAATGATAAAACTTTTAAAAACTTTACATTTCATGGATATAAAGGTGTACAATAATCTTGGAAAATGTGGCCTTTGAAGGACCAAGGAGACAAAGTAAAGGAGTGCAGATAGAATTATGCAGCAATTTTATATTTCATATTCTATAAAAAGACGTACAAGTGAGAAAATAAGAGGGAAACAAATACAGCTGTCTTGTTTATGTTTGAATTTAAATCCCAATATAGACCTCATGCTCATTAGAGCGATATTCAAATCATATAAAGTGTCTGAGGAGGCTGAAATCAAGCCCCATCCTGTCTCCTGTGTAACAGAATCTTCATTGAGAGTGAGGTTTTTGAAAAGCATGTAGCATCTCTTCTCTGCGCTATAAGCTCCTTGCTTATTCATGAGTGTAAACTATAAATAAATTGCTCCAGTCCCCAAACAGAGGGTGAATATGGATGAGCACCTTTCATCCCAAGGATGTAGAAACTAAACAAGTCTGTCACGGTAACAGACAGGTGGAGGTGGAGGCTGTGGGATGCGACAGCTTGGTCATAGTGCTGCTGGTAGTCAGCAGAAAGTATAAGATGGACGAAGCCTCCAGGCTTCAGCAATCACACCAGGTGTCTTTATCTGGCATTCTGTCTAATAACCAGCAGGGGGCGAAGACTGGGCTTGTTCAAAGAAGGTCAATGACATTTCTCTTCTTATGTCTTTACCAAGTGAACACTTCGAATAAGTTTCTGGTCTCAGATGTTAGTTTCAAGTCTTACTGAGTGGAACTTGATGCTGTTTAGTAGTAAAATGTATAATCAACAATGATCTGTTTGTGACTGAAAAGTCATCATGACCCTGCGCTGGAACATGGTATCTTCAGGTCTTAATCACATCCACAGCTAAAAACATCAGGTTTCAATGGTTTAAAATGACAATTTTCAAAATGCAGAATTCAAAACTGTCGTTCCCCAGCAGCTTGTGAGATGTGATCTCTCTCTCTACTATGTGATCTCTCTCTCTCTCTACTAAGACCTGAAAATTTACATCAAAGTATTTTTGTTGTTTGGAAAAAAACTTAATTTAATTTTCTTTCTTTTAAAAAAAAATTTGATCAGTTTAAAGTAACAACAGTTTGGTTCAGCTATCATAAACGGCTGCGCTCTGAACAGGTTGGTCTCTGTTCAGTTTCACTGAGATATCTAAGCAGCACAGGACAAAAACGTCCAAACAGACTATTTCTTTGAAGACAAACTGAAGCTCGCAGCAGTCAAGTACAAGCAGCAGATTTTTGTTTGTACAGCAAAGACAGTCCCCAAACTTTGTCAACACAGTTTTAGAATTAGCAAACATCCAAGTAACTTCAGTGGTGGGAAAAATATCACCATAAATACAAAGTCTTGTTTTAGAAGCTTCAGAATTCTGTCACACAAGAAGCTGCCCAATCAGAATATGACGTTTTAATTAAAAAAGTAAACAAGGACTAAATGTGAAACATCTAGTTTTGTCCACACAAGAACATCATAGTGTATATTGTATATAGTATAGTATATTGTGTATATTATACAGCAGGAGTCCACAATTAGCGGCCCGCGGGCCACATCCGGCCCGCAAGAGCAAAATGTCCGGCCCACGCACACCCAGTGAGACAATGTGATAAACTTTAAAAAGGTGAAATAAAGCATGTTTGGTTCTATTTCAGTGTACATAGGTAGGGTACCCCCCTCTCCTACCAGACCTGGTGGGGGAGAGACCGTGCGTGTTCCTCTCAGAGTTTCTCCGCAACCGCCGCCCCCCCCCCCCCCCCCCCCCCGCCTGCGTGCTCACATGAGGCTCCAGCACCGTGGACAGAGCTCGCGTCAGAAAACACATTAACCACTTCAGAATCAGACACTATTATCAGTGTTTTTAAACTCTCCCAGGGACAAAGATGTTGTTAGGCTGTTTTAGAGGAACTGGAGCCCCTGAAACATTCTTAACTCCCCCAAAATATCGTAGATTTAATTGATTTCAATATTGGCTTTGTAACGAAGCCCACATGTACTTTTAATAGTTTTATCCTTGTTGGACTGATGATGATCGCGCTATTTCCCAGCTGTCTTGAACGCAGCACAACTCTGAGATGCGTCTTAGGTTTCGTTTCTCTGTCCTGTTCGTGGCCGGTTTAAATTGTCTTCTCCAGTGTAAGAACCAGCAGCAGTTTATGGAGGTCTACAGGTCTGTTTTAGTTTAATTAGTGAGATGGAGGAGGAAGCAGTCGCTCCTCGAGGAGCAGCCGGAGTTTCTCCTCCTGCAGAGAATACACATCGCGGTAGTACCTAAAAATGGATCAGCTGTAGGTGTTTATTCCAGCATGTTATCTGAGATGTGAACTTTAAGGATATTTAACGCACCTCCACTGCATGAAACGGTTTCATTAGCACTTTAAACAAAAATTTACCTTTCTTTTGTCACCAGTGTTTTTTTTAATCACCACATTTCGGTCATTTATTGATGATTATTCTTGAATTATTCTATGATGAAGTTCAGAAATGTAACGTGCCTTCACAGCATTCAGCTGTCACATGATGATTAATATGATTGATTATATCATATAAACAATGATGCTGTTAGTGTCATGAAGCAGAGCTGATTTTAAGGTTGTCAGTGCAGTCTGGCCTGGATGGAAGATAAAAGTATTTTAAGAGCTTCTATTAAATAATATACACTTTACATTTTATACATCATACAATACATGTAATATCATACTTATTACAATATTACAGTAGTATATTGTAGTGTATAGTGTATATTAGGGATCGACAACACAGAGTTTTTGACTCAGAAAATACAGATATTTTCTCATCGTCCTCAGCTGATGGCCAATACGACCTGCCGATATTTGGGGCCGATACTGCATTTGACCCCAAAATTAATATAATGAAGACACAATGAAAACTAATTTTGAACTCTTTCAAGACAAAAAAAGGACACAAACCACTTCAATATACAGGGGGTGGACAATGAAACTGAAACACCTGTCATTTTAGTGTGGGAGGTTTCATGGCTAAATTGGACCAGCCTGGTGGCAAATGTTCATTAATTGCACATTGCACCAGTAAGAGCAGAGTGTGAAGGTTCAATTAGCAGAGTCAAAGCACAGTTTTGCTCAAAACATTGCAATGCATACAACATTATGGGTGACATATCAGAGTTCAAAAGAGGACAAATTGTTGGTGCACGTCTTGCCGGCGCATCTGTGACCAAGACAGCAAGTCTTTGTGATGTATCAAGAGCCACAGTATCCAGGGTAATGTCAGCATACCACCAAGAAGGACGAACCACATCCAACAGGATTAACTGTGGACGCAAGAGGAAGCTGTCTGAAAGAGATGTTCGGGTGCTAACCCGGATTGTATCCAAAAAACAAAACCACAGTGGCTCAAATTACGGCAGAATTAAATGTGCACCTCAGCTCTCCTGTTTCCACCAGAACTGTCTGTCGGGAGCTCCACAGGGTAAATATACACGGCCTTTGGTCACTCGTGCCAATGCCAAACGTCGGTTTCAATGGTGCAAGGAGCGCAAATCTTGGGCTGTGGACAATGTGAAACATGTATTGTTCTCTGATGAGTCCACCTTTACTGTTTTCCCCACATCTGGGAGAGTCACAGTGTGGAGAAGCCCCAGAGAAGTGTACCACCCAGATAGTTGCATGGCCAGAGTGAAGCATGGGGGTGGATCAGTGATGGTTTGGGCAGCCATATCATGGCATTCGCTTGGCCCAATACTTGTGCTAGATGGGCGTGTCACTGCCAAGGACTACCGAACCATTCTGGAGGACCATGTGCATCCAATGGTTCAAACATTGTATCCTGAAGGCGGTGCAGTGTATCAGGATGACAGTGCACAAATACACACAGCAAGACTGATGAAAGATTGGTTTGATGAACATGAAAGTGAAGTTGAACATCTCCCATGGCCTGCAAAGTCACCAGATCTAAATATTATTGAGCCACTTTGGGGAGTTTTGGAGGAGCGAGTCAAGAAACGTTTTCCTCCACCAGCATCACGTAGTGACCTGGGGTCTCATTTATAAAACTTTGCGTAGGATCTTTACTAAAAGTGTACGTACGCCCAAAACCAAAAGTTTGCGTACGCCAAAAAATATTCAGATTTATAAAACCGTGCGTACGCACAGATTCAAGCAATTTCCCCTTTATAAATCACACTCTTCCTGGAAGTTTGCGCAGGTGAATTTGGCTCATATTCCGCCTCCTACACGCCCACATTCTACCGTAGATGGTCAATGCAAAGTACCTCATGGATGTTTCTGCATATAAATGAGCCAGCTGATCTGAGGCATTTAAAACTGAATTGTGGCGATCGAAAAGAGATTTAAACGTAATTTTGCGGAGACGGAAGTAGAGGTGCTTGTTGGTGAAGTGGAGCCTCACAAAATCATTTTATTTGGGCGTCACAGGAAACACAGATTAACGTAAGTCTGCTGAGTGACAGCAGGTTGTTGTGGCGGTGATGATGTGACGGAGGTCTGTTCCAGAAGTCGCTGTGGAGGAAACGCCGTGTTAGAGCGACTGTATTCAGAACACAGAACACCTGTTTGGTGTGGTGCAGCGCGATTCCCCCTCACGTGCCCTCCCCTCGCCTGTAAACACCTCCGCCGGTCTTTGCTGAGGTTGATGACTCCACAACGGAGTGCGCTGTGGTCAGCAGCTGCTGATGCATTGGGGTGGGCACGGTTTCGGTGGTCAGGGTATCTCGGTCCAGTTCATAGACAAAAGCACTGCAAAAGTAAATGTGATTATTAGCCGGTCATCATCATGGGCCAGAAAATCCTCATGGTCTCTAAAGACTCTCTCCATCCTGATCCTGCCACTGGCATAGTCTTCAAGCAATGCCAGCGCATCCATTGTAAAGCATTACGCAACAGTGTCACTGCAGTATTTATGTTTACTCAGTAATTACAGTAATTGCTATACAGCTTGTCACAATTAATGGAACAATAATCTTTTATTCTTTTACGTTTTGATGTTTTCTCTTCTGCACCCCTGCTGCAATGCTTTTTATGTTTTATGTGAAGCATTTTGAATTATCCTGTACATTAATTTGCTTTAAAGATAAACTTGTCATTGCTACATAATTTGAAGATAAACATACACTTCGAACACACTGTGCTGTAAGTCCTGAATGGGTGCTTATGGGTTGTATGGCTTAATTGAGGACCATAGGAGGGTTTACGAGGGTCTACAGTCTGATATTAATGGTTAAATGCATGAACGTGGCTTAAGTTCATCCTCTCACCAGCGGTGCCGCCAGTTTCCCCGTCTCCAAAATGTTGGTGCGCAAAGTTCAGAATGTGCGCACCGGTGCGCACATTCTCCCGTCAGGTTTGTTTTTATAAATCAGAAACTTTGCGTGGAAAATCACTTACGCCACTTTCAAGCCCTGTTTTGTGCGTAAGCAAGCTTTATAAATGAGACCCCTGGCCACTATCCTGCAAGAAGTATGGCTTAAAATCCCTCTGACCACTGTTCAGGACTTGTATATGTCATTTCCAAGATGAATTGTTGCTGTATTGGCTGCAAGAGGAGACCCCACACCATACTAATAAATTATTGTGGTCTAAAACCAAGTGTTTCAGTTTCAGTTTCATTGTCCACCCCCTGTATATAAATATATATATTTATATATATATATATATGTATATGTATATATAAAACACTGCTGCCTGTATAGATGCCTGTCTGTAAATTATGCTGAAGGGGGTATTGGCCAACACACCCTATGTCTCAGCCGATGCCAGCAAAGAGCGCAAATATTGGCCTAAAATATCAGCCTGCCAATGTATTGGTCTGTCTTTAGTGTCTATAATATAGTATAAAGTGTATAGTATATCATGTCTAAGACTCCTGGAATGCTTTAAATGCAAGTTTGGTCACTGCATGAAATTTTCCCTTCACTATTTGTGTCCTCTTCACTGTTCATAGAAATATGCAGGGCGCTGTGCATGAATTGCAGCACAAATACAAGTGGATTCAAAGGTTATGCACGTTTATCTGTTTGTTTCTATGACTAAAGATGAAGAGGAAATATTCATTTTTATTTGACCTTTCAGTGATGTTATTTTTGTAATCCAGCAAAGGAACAAATGCGCATTTAATAGAATTTTTTTTCCCCTTGCTCTACAAAGGTATAGGATGTCAAAACAAGGCTGATGGTTGCTTGTGAGATCGTAGCTTTGACAATGACAGGAAGTATTTTAATCAAACTGCATAGCAACAGTGTTTGTGAAACAATGTTTGTGCTGCAGTTGCTGAAACAGCACTAATCTTACCTCATATGTGACACCACTGTCTGTTCCTGCATCCCATGGTATGAGGTCCGTCACCAGTCTCTGGACCCAGCCACAGTCCTTGGTGCAGAGGTCCTCGCCTGACAGCCCCACGTTCCAGTCCGGGCTGGGCCCGAGCATCGTGAGGAAGGACATGAGGTGACGTGTTCGGTCCACAGAAAATTCTGCAGATGGAGCTGCTCGCCTGGTTCAAGCAGCGAGGAAAAGAAATACACAGAGAGTACGCGTTATCGATAAAGGGATACCGTGTAACTTTAGACCCAAATATTAGCCAAACATGATAATATATTATTATATAATATTATAATTAGGGGTAGGATTGAACATGCTAACAATGATTAATTAACCACAAAAAAATTAATTCATGAAAGATTTAGCGCATTTAATCACAGTCTGCATTAGAATCAAAGCGGAACCTTTGTTTGGGCCGCTTTTCTGATTCATGCAATTACGCTGACAGAAACGGCAAAATTCAGCAACTTTATTGCTATATTTAGCAATTATCCATCCACCCCTCACACCCCTGTGATAATTTTTTTGTATCAAGCAGCTAGCAAAAAGTCTAGCAAGATTTTTGGATGTATTTGGAGACTTTTAGAGACAGAACCAAAAGACATTTACTTTCGCTGCCAATGCTACCCAAGGCCCCTCCCCTGTCTCAAACACGGACTAAAGGCTGCAGGAAGCATCTGCGGCAAACTTAAAGCTGCCACTGATCGTCAGACATTATTGCCTCTTAATGAAAAATGTGGACAGTAAACATTTTAAAATGTACTGTAACATGTCTGAATAGTTAAAGTACTTAAAACGGCGTACTTTAAAGGAGAACTCAGTAACTTTTTCACCTCAATAAATGCTTTTTGGAATCCCCGTTGGGCTAAACAAAGTGTTTAGGGAGCGATTCAATGTCGCCCCCCCTCAGGTACTCAGGTCCCCTATCCACCGAGCTGCTTCCAGCGCTGATTTGAACCAGACTACCAGCGCTGATTCTAAGAAAACATTTCTTTAGCTTCTCACCACCTAAACACGGCTCCTGGCTCTCAAAACCAACTCTTTGCTGGACCAGAGTGAAGAACCGATTCACGTAGCTTGCGCTGCCTGGGCGCTGGGTGAAGTATCACTGCTTCAGGCTCAATAATCACTTGTCATGTCCGCATAAAGTAAATAAAAGTTCGTATTCTTACCTGCGACTAGGGATGTATACCGAGTACCGGTATCATTTGGTACCGGTTCCTAATCTTTACGATACCAGGGTACCGTTAAGATTCTGGACAAACAATACTCTTATTGATACTTTTTGTTCATCTACCTAACCATCGAGTTATCATTACACAGTCAAATAATCACAGAGATGGAATAAGACAGACACAATTCCCTTATTCTCCCAGCTGTCCTTCACCTACCTTTATGTCCAGGCTTCTTCTAACACCTTCTGAACAAATGTTCTCCACCACCGGATCTTTTAACATCTTGTAATGTCTTTATCATTTACTCTAAATTGTGTTATAGTATCAATAAGAGAATTGATAAATACCGGTATCAATAAGGAGTATCGATATTGGTATTGGTATCGATAAAATCATAACGATATACATCCCTACCTGGGACCCACCAACACTAGAGAAAAATATAATCCACGGCATATTTACCCGCAAAACACAGGTAGAACGTCCCGCGGCAGGTGAGACAGGACTCTGCTTTCAGGAGAGGGAGACGAGCTGCTGCTAGCAACGTAGCAAAGTAGCATCAACAAGCTAGTAAAAGCTTAGATATATATGCAGGGATCAAAATAGAGGAAAGACAGGTAGAGAAGCTGTCTGTGTGCTGTGGGGGTGTAGGGGGGTACGAACTTTACGACAGTGAAGGGACGCCACGAGGGGGAGCCCCGAGCTGAGTTCTGCTTTAACTCTAGGTCTGTTCAGTTTTGGCCAGAGATCATTTTTATTTCTTTTTTTACTTCTGTTTTAAAAGTTGAAATACAATTAAATACATTTGGTCAGGCAATAACAGAGCTGGAGTTTACAATTTAATGTCTGTGTCAATTATTTAATTCAGTTGTCCTCAAAAAATCTATTTTAATAAAGAAAATGTTACTTTTGGGGCAATTTTTATAATACGATTAATTGCGATTAATTAATTACAAGGCATATAATTAATTAGATTTTCTTTTTAAAGTCCCACCCTTAATTGTAAAATCATAATATCATTATTAATATAAGTAATATTTCTGGGGTCAATATACAGCCCTTGATGCATGTCGATGCTCTGAGGGGGCTGCCCTCCCCAATAACCAGACATATAAAAGATCCGTCTCTCATTGGATCATGCGATCTGGAGCTCTTTGCTTTATGGCTCGATGACTTCAAATCAGCTGATCAAAGTGGTCTGCAAACACGATTCAAAACATGGATAGAGACTGTTTCATTTTGCAACAGTCGTGTGGCCTGTGGGAAGTTACAGGTTTAGTGTCCCAAGTGGCCAAAAGTTACAGTGTCCCTTTAAAAAGTACTGTATTATTTATTTGCTCTAAAAAGTGAAACTGTCACTTCACGGAGACAGATCAGATGTTTAACTTGCATATAAAGATATTCACTTGTGCATAAATTGAGGGCCACTGTCTGTGAATCCTTCCACTTGCATTTTCAATAAAGATGAAGACATGATTGACATATAATTAGATCTATTCCAGCTTTCTTCAACAAAACCTTTATATATCACACCATTTCTAAACTTATTCACCCAAACCTCACAATTTCACCTCAAATCAGCAAAACCATAAACACATTCTCAGCATTGACACAGTTTTCAATGTAGCAATTTACTTTCTGCAAATAACTAGACACAATGTTCTACCTAACACACTAAGAGAGAGCCGAGAGAGCTTTGCTTTAGCCTATTCCATGTGTGATGAGTGTACTTTGCTTTGATTTTTCTATACAATGCTGAATCCACAGCAGCAACACATTTATTCACGAAATAAAATATTTTTGGTTCCCTTATTGCTCGTGTTGACTTCTATTTCCATGCTATTTTCGCTCTTATATGGCAATCATATATATGGAGCAAATCAATAAAAACAAAAGAGCTTCAGATTTAGATCAACAGTGTGTAAATGATATACACAAGTATGTGATAAAATGGGAAATGTGTCTGTGAGGTGACACAAATGCTTGCTTTTGAGATGTCTGTACAATATTTTGCTGTAGATAGGGGCCTTTTTGCATTTTGTGTGAGGAATACCTGGATTTGTGTGTGAAGTTTTGAGAAATAGACAAAGAGCTTTGAAAATGTGTGTAAGCTGTTGAAAAAACTGTAAAAAGAGATCGGGTTTTAAAACTTATCTGGGTGTTTTACTTTGAAAATTATTTTATTTTGATGGATTTGTTTCATGTTCCTGCTTATTTTCCTGCCTGGCTTGACAAATCTGGCCGCGGCTCACGCAGAATATAGAACATAAGCCGAAACTATCGCTCCACGCCGTGCACTAATTTTGGTGCTGTGCACCACGGTGCACCATGCAGCGCCTCATGTGGTCGACACCGTCTGTTAACAAGGGCGCCGAAAAGAAACTGCTGCGCTTTGGCGCGCTTCCGCATGCAATGTGTCCTTAGGGTGACGGTACAGATTGCTGTGGGGATGCAACTTGAAATCAACATATCTGTACCAAAACCCACCCGACCATTTCCTGAAGAACAGGAAATGCTTGTTTATGATCCGGCCCCCCCGGCTTCATATAATCATGATGTTTCCCTCTCAGGGCCATGAACAGTTTCCTGTATCACATCCTGTTGTTGAAATTTCATTTATTTACAATCAAAATGGTCAGTTGTGATGTCACGACCTCTGACCTTAGCCTTACTTATGACTGTTCAAAAACAGAAACTTTGCAACATCCTTTTAGAAAGAGAAAATGACCCCTCGTGGCATATTGTTTCTGCATGTTCCAAATATTATAACAGTAACACGATATGCTGAACAGAATAAGCTCATGTGAAGTCTCCCTTTACAGAAAAGAAAAAACATCTTAGTTTCTTAATTATCCCATCTTAACTGAGACATGAGCACAAACGCTGCTCTTTCTGAGAACCTGAAAGCTTTGCACTGAAAATTGAATAAAATGAGATAATGTTTCATGCTCACGGTGAGCACGAGTCTCTGTTCGTATGAATGTGCTCATTAGTAAAAATAATAGTGGCACAATATATCGCAAATGACAGACAGCGCTAAGAGGGGTAATTAAACAGATGTTTGGTGAAAGATACAGTGTTGTGCACGTATGTGTGTGCGTGTGCTCATGCGGTCCTGGGGGCTATAACTGTGATAAGTTTCTAATTGCTTATGAACTAATTCCAGGGAGTGCACGGGATGCCTGAGTGTGCAACAACTCACACAAGTCAGTCTGGTTCTTTATGAGAGAGCCGGCCTCAAACAAGTATGTTTATTAAGACATCTATCTGAGTTTTAATTACATTTTACAGCTGATTGTACTATAAGTAAAACAATTTTACCAAACTCTTTAGTTTCCTGCTGCTAATTAAGAATTTGACTCTGCTCGTAAAGGAGAAGTCTGAGTCATTCATGGAAAAGGTTTTTTTGTTTTAATGAAAAACTGACATTCATGACAAAGAAATGAAGTATTTTTTGGGGGTCACTCAATTAAAAAAATAATCCAATTAATTATTGGCTTTGTAATTAATTGCGTTTAATCGCATTACAAAAGTTGTCCCAAAAAATAATATTTTCTTTCTTTAAGTAGATTTTCAGGGACAACTGAATCAAATAAAAGACTCAGAAATTAAAACTCTATTAAAGCTCTATTGTCTGACCAAATGCATTTAATTGTATTTCACTTTTAAAAGAAAGCAGAAAAAGAAATAAAAATGATCAGAACTGAACAGACCTAGAGTTAAAGTAAACCATTGCAGAGTCTACAACATGTTACTGTCATTTTTCAAATGTTTCTGTCTTTTCATGGAGAGGCATTAATATCTGGCGATCAGTGGCAGCTTTGAGTTTTATTTTCTGGTTCATGGAGCACTGTTGTCTGCAGCTGAGCTTCCTGCAGCCTCCAGTGTGTTTGAGATGGGGGGAGGGGCCAGGACGCAGAAATGAAACTTATGAGCAGCAGTGAGCACAAGGAGAGAAGACTGTTGGACAGACTTCTAGCCAGTTGAATATGGTGAACTGTGTGCGTCTGTGAAGAACTGTAAGTAACTAGTTGTATTTCTGCCTGAACAGGATGTTTATTTAGCCTTTGAAGTTATTTAGCTGATTTGCTTATTCAGAAGTGTTCCTCCATTCACCATGTGCCTTTTTATGTTTTTAAAGCAAGGATTGGCAATAGGGGATTATCACGCTTCTGTGTTCCGAACTTCCGGTTTGAAACACTTAGAGGGCCCACTTCCGGCCCAGTTCAATGTCCCTGCTTTACTTCGTAGAAAACGTGAATAAACGCCAACCTTACTTAAATTTTCACGGATTCCAGACTGAAGTGATACTAAGGAAGAAGTGGATCAAAGCGATTCACCAGAGTGAAGGGCCGAACTTTATAATAAAACAACGTAGCATGTTTGTTTGCAGCCGGTGGGGCACAACACCGGCAAGCTAGCATTAGCCAGCTAGCGTTTACCGACGTGCTTAACTTTTTGCGTCTTAAAACACACATACATCTGGATGTCCCCGTTTCCACTGGAACAACTGGGAACTGCCAAGAAAAGGAGACGCCTTCAGATGCTTGTGTGTTTTCAGCCGCACAAAGTTAGGCACGTCATCAAGCTGGCTAATGCTAACCTGCTAACAGTAGTCCGCCAGCTACTACTCTGTTAAACTTTGTTAATCGGATAAACACCAATGCCAAGTTTTCATTCCAGACTGAAGTGATGCTAAGGAAGAAGTGGATCAAAATAACCGATTCGCCGCGGTGTAGGACCGAACTTTATAATAAAACGACACACGTTTGTTTGTGGCCGGCAGACTGTGCAGTCGTGTTAGCAGGTTAGCATTAACCAGCTCGATGACGTGCCTAACTTTGTGCAGCTGAAAACACACAAGCATCTGAAAGCGTCTCCTTTCTTGGCAGTCCCCAGTTGTTCCACTGGAAACGGGGGGGTACAGACCCGATTTTCAGATGTTTGTGTGTTTTAAGACGCACAATGTTAAGCCCGTCAGTAAACGCTAGCTGGCTAATGCTAGCATGCTGGAGTGTGTTTTCCCAGGGGAAAAAAAAAGTGTTTTTTTTTAAAATTTGGCCTTTTCCGGGGAAATTTTATTTTATTCTTTTTTTTTATTTATTTAGAATAAAAAAAAATTTTATTTAAATTAAAAAAAAGAAGGAGTAGGGAGGAAGACAAAAGTAGAATATAAGGAAAAAAAAAAAAAAAAAACAACCCACCAAAACCTAAAGAAAAGAGGAATGGGAAAAAAAGGAGGAAGAAGTGTTAAAAGAAAAAAATTTTAAAAATTTATAATCACTCCCACCTGGGAAAAAAAAACGAAACGCAAGAAAATAATTTTTTTTTTTTTTTTAAACATGTTTACAGAACTGCAGCTCTCACAGAGGTCTGACTCCCCCCCCCCCCCCCCCCCCCTTTTTTTATTAATACATGATGCATTGATAATGTCAGGATGGAAGACCGTTTCACCCAGTAAAACAAAAAGGGTTTCTGAACAGGATTACCAACTCTGGCTTTAAGCTAGCTGACCTGCCGCTTACTGTAACTGTTAGCCTTGAACACATATTATGTATGTTTAGTCCTATCTGGAAGGGATTTATTAGTAATAGTAATTAATACCTTGAATGTGTTTATTTGCCGAACAAATGTTCCTTATGGCTTTGTGTTTCTGTGTTTATCGACAACACTCACGTCCATCCAGCATTCACCCTAACTAGCCTGGAATTCCTCACCTGTAAGCCTGTTGTTTGTTGCATTACTGTGCTGTTGTGATTAAGATTGACCAGTAAAGACAGTTAACTGTACAAGCGAGTCCTGTGTGTTCTGACCGACACCCCATGGTGAACATCAAACCTCCTTACCAACGCCTAAACAGTCTTACATGAACATCACCCTGATAGGCCAAATTTGGGGAAATTTTCAATATAACTCCACACAAATGGCCCGAGTGTTCGGTAAAAAATTACAAGAAAGGATCTCAATGACTTGTATAATGTTTTGAAAATTGATCCGGATCCAGAGAAAACTCCGGATATGATCCAGAACACACAAAAATAAGGGAGTCGAGCTGCTTGGCGGAGGTCTGCGCTCTCCGAGTGCTTTTCTAGTTTTTAATGTTCTTGTTCTTCTCATTCATTTGTTTACTCTTATCGTATTTTGTGTTTTAGCAGTTTTGAAAGTGTTTTATGTTGGTGCACTTTGTTTTAACCTCTGTTGTGTTTAAGTGCTCTACAAATACATTAAAGTTGAGTGGAGCTGTTGTCTCTTTGACGTGTGTGCATGTATATGTACATATTCATTTATGTATGGCTGTATGTGTGCTGTGTTGGTCTGTATCTGCATGATACTGTATGTATGTAGTATGTATACCTTTACCTTTTATGTGCAATGTATTCTAACCCCCCCCCCCCCCCCCCCCCTTTTTTTTTTTTATAATGCTGCTCCAAATGTTTTAAATGGCCTTCTAGGGATAAATAAAGTTTTCTACATTGAATTGAAGCTTTGGAATATCTTTGACACCTCTGATTGAGACCTTTTTTTTTTTTTTTTATCTTTTCACCCCCCAACACAAACTGTGCTTCATACACTGGCCACAGGGGGCTCCAGAGGTGCGCTTGCTCTTCATGAGCAAAACTGAACTTCCTGAAAATCTGAACTCATCTCAGCAAAATTCCCAAACTCCTTTTGTTCTCTCTTTTCTATAGACTTATGCATATCAGAGACCCGTTGCCCTTTCTTTCCTCTTTAGTATTCTGAGGTGTCTACAGGCTCATTCTTCATCTTCAGTCCACAGTATGGTTTGTCCAGGTTAGATGCAGCTTCGCAGAGGGCTTGCCTGAGTACACACTACCAAGAACTTCAACTATGTGCTATCCCTACCAGGGGGGTAGAAGAATTTAGCTTGTACATCAACACAGATGGAAAGACGAAGACGAGTAGATTCCATGACAGAGAGAATGATGACATTCATGACTGTGTCAATAGTCCCATTTACATGGAGACTTTTTTTTTCCTTTCGGATCGAAATAATTCTGAAATAAGATTTCAGGGCAGCTGTTTACTTGGAAACTAATCTATTCTGATCTGGTGTGTACATGCAGTAACATCTAGCAGATTGGTTCTGTCTGACATGTGCAGAATGATGATACATCACGTTATTTATTAAAGATGGAGGTCTGAAACCTGATCATCGCGGTTGTTGTGGTTCCTTGAACTTAAATCCAGCAGCAGCTGATACTCGTGCACTTTCACTGCAAACAACCAATATAATAAGGCAAAGAGACAGAATTAAAAACAAACTTTCTGCTGCTGTCCGGGGAATTTCACTGTTTACCTTCATGTGTCAAAGTGAGGAAACGTCGCTTGTTGCACGTTTACGGCAAGTCGGAGCATGCGCTGTAAGAACACAACCTCACAACTTTCCGATTCACTGTTTACATGATACCATCATCCGTTTGGAAAAAGGAATAATCTACCCTTGTGAAACCGATACAAAAATTCTTTTGGTTCGGCATTTTTCATTCAGAAAGAGGTGATGGATCATTTTCAATCCAATAGAGCTTTTAAACCGAAAGCAAACGGAATATTTAGCTCCATGTGAACACAGTTACTGTGTAAACCAAGGGACGAACTCCGCTGGAAAAGAGTGAAGCCCCAAAGTTAAGTTAAATAATTGTAGTTCCTTCTTCATCCACTAGGGGCTCCAAAACAGAGCAAATCCCCACAGACTCCCATGTTAAAATGACCAACTTCACAGCAGAAATAAACATGTTTACAGCAGAAATAAACATGTTTATAGCCTGATTCAAAAAGTCATTTTAGGTTTAATAGGTCAAGTTTACCCTCATGTCAACTGTGAGGGGGCTGAATTTTTTGATAACTCGTCCTCTTAGAGGTTATTTAATCCTGAAATCACACATAATTAGGGGTGTGTCCTTTTGATTGACAGGCGGCAGACGGTTTTAGCTGTGGAGGCTAATAGTTAACTCCCTGCTTGCTCCCAGGAAGGTCTCAGCCTGTAGCAGAGTTGAACAACACTGGTTTTTAGCTGGTTAACAGCAAGTTTGAGCATGTCTTACCTTTAAACCGCCTATCTTTATTCGTTCCTGTTCACTTCAGATTAGCTCAGTTAGCATTAGCTTGGCTGTCAATCATTTGCCCCATGGCTTGAAGCAGCATTGCCCATTTTAGTATTTTCCGAGAGTGACGGCAAGATGGGGACGTTGGGAACGCCCAGCTGGCTGCTCCCTCCTCTCTTCAGACGTGACCAGAAACTACGTCCATTTCTTTTTTACAGTCTTCGGTACAAATGCTGTCATTCTAAAATTGTAAGACCAGATATGGACTAATAATGGGAAACCTCAACATCGTCTTAATTCTGTGCAACACTATTACATCATTTATTCTTTGCACAAGCAAAATTCTTCAACTGGTAGAGGACACACTGCTGCAGAAAGGCTGCACTATCCCAGCCTCTGCATGACATGTTACTGAGGTTGCTGAGCTGCAACCCAGAAAAAAAAACCAAAACAAAAGCTCGATTTTGATTGTGGTCTGCTGCCTGCTTCAGTTTAGTTGCTGTGAATCAGTTGGGAATCAACTGATTTACTGGTGAATCATTTTGAAGCTGCTCCAATGTTGCTGCAGGCCAGCTCAGGGAGGAAGACCCCAGCTGAGCTTGGTTTTGCAAACATTTACAGGAAATTGTGTCATTAAATGCCTGTTGGCTTGCACACAATGTTAGAGTATATTTATAAAAGCCAGTCCAGGAGGGCTGACTTAGAAACCTCAGCAACAAACCTATTCAAAAACGCAAACTTGTATTTCCGTTCGCCCCAAATGCCGCTGTTTTTATTGTTATTTTCTCATGTGATCTCTCACAGATGCTCTTCTTAACTGACACAAACATCATGTGATACTTACAGGTTGAGCGGCTGCCATGCCGGCCACTGAGCCTTCGTTTTAATGACGGTCAGCACTTCATCTCCCTGCAAAGGAACAGACAGAGCGAGAGAGTTAGAGAAGTAATTTGCCACTAAATGGATATCTGTAAAGGGACAAAAAGAAATATTGACAGAGAAAAGGCCTAAATTTGACAAATTGACAGGACTGAGGGTGAGTACTCTCATCCAAGGACAGCAAAGTGTATTCCACTTTTCAGAGGCTTAAGAGCCGGGACAAAGTGTGTCTCTTATCACCACCAAATGGCTCTCTGCTGTTTTATAATAGCCGTCTGTTATTCTAAAGGAGAACTTCACTTTGCACACATCACCCACCATTCTATAGTCTCTCCGTAACATTACAGCCACTTTATGAACTGCACTGCACATTATCCATCATAATGCACCCCAGCTAATCATTCAGCCAAAAGCAGGCGGTCAGACGCAGCAGCCGATTAGACGTAAACACACAAGTCCAAATGTGCCTTGATGGTTTAATAAAAGACTTACATTGTTTCTTAAACACAGACACAAAAAGACTGAGTTGGTTTGTGTATGTGTATAAAAGCAAGTTTATAAGTCAGTCCGTCCTCTCAGAGAAGCCTGGGGCTCCGTGGCCTCAGGCCGCACCACGACCGCTCACATACACTCGAAACAAAGCAGCAAATAATCACACACGCGCAAACAGACGTGCACAGCCAGATATGTGGACAAGTGAAAACAACCGGAGGAAACGGAAATGCAGGACAGTGTCTGCAAACTGGGGCAGAGTCAAGAGAAATATTCTCATTTATACAGCAACAGATGAAACGCCAGACAGGAAGAGGGTTGCAGGCACAGATAAATGCAGCAGAAATGGCTTTTAATACTTCTGCAGCAACATTGGCTTACATGAAGAAATCCAAATAAAAAACACACTTTTTTTAAACTTTGAACTTTATGTAAAAAGCATGTACATACTGGTACTTCAGTGAAGTACAGGTGTTTGACTTGGTCTTTTCTTACGTGGAAAAATGAACATCAAGCAACCAAAAGCTTCAAAGTAGTTATTTTAAGTAGTTTTAGAAGGCTTTTATAAGGAAAGGTGGAACCACCTCCAACTAGCGATGGGTGATACCGAAATTTTTCCTGTTGATACAATACTGGCACATTTTCATCGATACTGATACTTTTGTCCCTTAAAGGAGTGATGACATAACAGTTAAAAACTAGTTTATGTTGTTGGCATTACTTTATATGTAAATACTCCAAAGAAAAAAACAGCATTTTTTACAGCGGAGTATTGTTTTGAAAGGCCAGACCTCACTTCCTCAGTAATAGGGGATTATCACGCTTCCGCGTTCCGGTTCGGAAGTTAAAACATTTGACACTTCCTCTTCCGGGCCATGTTAACGACAGCCGTTTCTGCTCTGTTATACTGTTTAAATCGGATAAACTCCAAACATATTTAAGTTTTCATTCTAGACTGAAGTAATACTGGATCAAAAGCTGGATCAAAGCGATCGATTTGCCGCGGTGAAGGGCCGAACTTTATAATAAAACACACGTTTGTTTGTCCTCGGTGGGGCACAACACCGGCACTTCACAGCATGCTAGCATTAGCCAGCTAACGTTTACTGACGTGCTTAACATTGTGCGTCTTAAAACACACAAAAACATCTGAAAATCGGGTCTGTACCCCCCCGTTTCCAGTGGAACAACTGGGGACTGCCAAGAAAGGAGACGCTTTCAGATGCTTGTGTGTTTTCAGCCGCACAAAGTTAGGCACGTCATCAAGCTGGCTAATGCTAACCTGCTAACAATAGTCCGCCAGCTACTACTCTGTTAAACTTTGTAAATCGGATAAACGCCAATGCCAAGTTTTCATTCCAGACTGAAGTGATGCTGAGGAAGAAGTGGATTAAAACGACCGATTCGCCGCGGTGAAGGACCGAACTTTATAATAAAACGACACACGTTTGTTTGTGGCCGGCAGACTGCGCAGTCGTGTTAGCAGGTTAGCATTAGCCAGCTCGATAACGTGCCTAACTTTGTGCGGCTGAAAACACACAATCATCTGAAAGCGTCTCCTTTCTTGGCAGTCCCCAGTTGTTCCACTGGAAACGGGGGGGTACAGACCCGATTTTCAGATGTTTTTATGTTTTAAGACGCACAATGTTAAGCACGTCAGTAAACGTTAGCTGGCTAATGCTAGCATGCTGTGAAGTGCCGGTGTTGTGCCCCACCGGGGACAAACAAACGTGTGTTTTATTATAAAGTTTGGCCCTTCACCGCGGCAAATCGATCGCTTTGATCCAGCTTTTGATCCAGTATCACTTCAGTCTAGAATGAAAACTTAAATATGTTTGGAGTTTATCCGATTTAAACAGTATAACAGAGCAGGAACGGCTGTCGTTAACATGGCCCGGAAGAGGAAGTGTCAAAAGCCGGCAACTTCCGGTAAGCGTGATAATCCCCTATACAGTTGGGTCCGGTGATGATATGGAGCTTTACCCGGAGACCACGTTGACTTCATTCTGATTGGCTACACCTTATTTCGCTATGACCTTATTTGGAGAATCTAGGTCAAGCTGCGGTCGGAGTTTGCTAAAGGCTAACTGCTAGTAACGTGGGCAGTTCAGATAGTGAGCTACGTTTATCAGACAAGACAGCATTTAGAAAATAAATAAACTTACAGGTAATGACAAGGTTGTGGCCCCCTCCCTCAGTGTTACTGCAGAAGTTTGCTTTTAAATCCATTTGTTTGAAAACCCAGACCTGACTGCAGAGAAGTTACTACTAGCTCCATACATGCAGCTGAATCAGACAGGAAGGGGAGGGGGGAGCGGACGGTGCATAGGCCGTTAGGAGAGAGAGAGGGGGGGCGCTGTTTACTTGATAGTGTGCTCTTATTGGAGCAATTAAATTACGTAGAATGATAGAACTATGTAGAATGATAGCCTGCTGTCTGATTCAACTGTTTCTGGGCAGAGAGACAAAGCTGACAGACCATAAACAGGAACTTTGATTCTCACTCTGGACATTCACATGGCCTCATCAGTGCACAATAGATCATATTATACACCGAAAACCCTAGAAAAGTGAAATTTGATGTCATGGCACCTGTAAAAGAAAATCTCATGATTATACAGTTTGCATTAAAGCCAGAGTTGGTAATCCTGCTCAGAAACACTTTTTCTTCTACTGGGTGAAATGGTCCTTCCATTCTGACAGTAGTCAATACATCATGTATTCATAAAAGAAGGAAAAAAGTCAGAGCTCTGTGAGAGCTGCAGGTCTGTAAAAACTCTGACCAGCACCTGCCATTCGCACCGAATGGCAGAAATTGGTAATTTGCAATTTATAGAAGGAACGAATCGATGCCTTTATGTCTCGTCTCTGTCCCTCCCCTCTCACCGTCCCCCACATGAGCCCCCCTGTGCGCCATTTTCTGTAAACAAATATAGCTAACAGACTGCTAACTGCTGCTGCGCCAAAAAAACAAAACAAAACAACAGATAGGTCTGGGAGGCGTTGACGTTTGCAGTGTGGACTTTTTACATTGCAGAAGGAGTTGGAGGTGAGTGGATTAAAGCTTTTAAAAACGTGGTTTTGTCAGCTGTTTACTATCAAGCTAACGAGTTATCCACTCGCTTGTTATCGTTAACCTGCTCGTAAAACATCGGCGCACACGTCCCTGCGCTTTAAAGGCGGGAAAGAAGAGGGGAGGAAAGCGGGGGGGGGAGGGGAAAAAGAGAGAGAAAAAAAAGAAAAAAAAAAAGGGGAAAAAAAAAAAAAAAAAAAAAAAGAAAAAGGAAGAAAAAAAAAGGAGGAATGGTCTCTGGTGGTGTGTTTTTTTAAATGTCGCATGCTCAAACCGTTTTTACAACACTGCCAACCCTAGCTTTAATACTGTATCTTGAATGCAAGGGCAATATTAGATATAAGTAAAACTTGAGAACAGAAGTACTGGAAAGAAATGCTTTCAAAACAATAATAACTTATATTTATGGGTAAATTAAACAAAAATAAGATTGAAAACTTTTTTCAATTACTAATTACCGTACGCACACTTTTAAATTATTTAAAGGCCTCCTTCCACTGAAAACCCATTTAACTTGTTCCTTCTGAAATACGGAGGGTTTCCCCGTGTTTACTTACACATGCTGACTTGCTAGCGTTGCGTTCCCCCCCAGTCGGCTGTGCTTTCTCATCAGAGAAACAAAATGAAGAAAAGAGCGAATCGGGAACAGCCTTGCACTTCTACGTCACATTGCAAATAGCGTATCCCACGTGGGGTTTCTATCTGTCCATTGGAAAGCAGGTAACCCTCCACTACACACTAGAAGTGAAGACTGCACGACTGTAGCTTCGGAGTTGAGAAGCTAATTAGCTAACTGTTTGCTAGCATGGCGGAACAAACTTGTTTGTCGGCTCTATTTCCTGTCTGTAACAAAATAAGAGCGGAGGGCGGAGCTTCCTTCATACACTGATGGGAGGCAGCCAATCAGACGGAAATTCATGAGAAGGACCCGGAAAAGCCTGCCGTTGGACCACAAGCGTCTCTTCTAGTATACAAATACAGCTGGATACAAAGATACCAGAAGGTTTTTTTATAAACAGAAACGATGCAGAATGCATTCAATAATAATGGAGAACACAGAAATATTAATGAAATGACCATGGAAGTACAACTTTAAATATATCCAGTGGAAAATGTTCAAACATAAAATGATTATATTATTAATTTACCAAAAATAATGTGCAATAACCTGCATTAAAGCATTGAAAAGTAACAAAACATCAACAACAGTAGCATCATCACCTCTGATTGGCTACCACCATCATGTGACACAGAAGCTAGAATCTGGCTGCTTTCACATCATTTCATTGCCTAAAACTCTCATACGTGGAAACAAATTGCATGTTTTGTATCTGTACGGTGATATCGCGACACTGAAAAAAAGATTGATTTCAATATTTTGTCTGGCTGGTTTCAAAGTATCGACTCCAGGGTATCGATATGCTCATCCCTACCTCCAACATCTCATAGAAAACAATCAAACAATCACGTGAACACTTTATTAAAGTCATCTCAAATAAAACGAGTTCGGTGATTAAACATTTTCCACCTTCCAGAAAAACATGTTCACAGGATGAACAGGTAATTTTCTCAGTCTCTCTCTTCTTTCACCATCTGCCATTAGCAGACACTTAATGTCTTGCTTCAATTTGGGCTAAAATAGGAGCACTCCCTCCCTCTGAAACAGTCCTGCACTTTCACGCCAGACTTCTGCTGATAACACATGCCGCAAAATACTTGGTGAAGGCTGGAGATGCAAATCTCTCTGTAATGGTCTTGTTTGTTTATGGTAATTATGGTAATGGAGCAAAATGACTGTGATTTAGCAATGGACATTTCATTTTGATGAATGTTTTTCAAGGAGAACAGAGAGAATGGAGAGGAGGAAGAGGAGGGCAGTGAAGAGGCTGGTGAAGCTGGTGGGGTAGCGACGTAAATGTAGATGAAAATTATGAAGAGGAGGGAAAGAAATGACGGGCATTGGTGTGCGGCATGAAATGAGGAGGTGAGAGGAGATGGAGGGGTAAAAAAAAGTGAAACGTTAAAAGGATAAAGATAGATGGGATTAGGATATAGATATGTGGATCGGAGAAGAAACAAAGGACCCACAAGTAAGAAAAAAAAGGAGAAAATGAGAAGACTGCATCTTCTTGTAGCTCCTACAGCCTTGCATTCATTTAATTCTCCTGCATCAAACCTCATTCACTGATCTCAGCAAAGGATTTTAACGACTGCGTTTCCCAGTATGCACAGAAGCAAAAAACAGCTTTTAAAAAGCAGCAAAGTAAGAGCTAATGCCATCAGCCTGGATTTACCTGTACGTTAACAACAGCAGATAACGAGGGATAATAAAACCGGAATTTTATCACCGTAGCACGGCAACTTTGGGAGGAATACTGGTTCAGGATCTACACCCTGGATGTAGCCGTTTACAACGGGTGTCAACAGTGAGCCGTAAGAAGCTGACCAGGAGTGAAAATGGCTGACACTTTGCAGAGTAATTACCTGTGTTTAGAGCTCAGTGTGTGGTTGTGCGACATTAGAGTTACGAGGACAACTGTCTCTCATCTGGAACCTTTTGAATTAACAGGATTTTAGGGCTGATAACACAAAATGTGGTCTAAATAAGAGTAATTGTTCTCAGTGAAGGCTGGAAAAATGTTTCTCCTTTGAGTTTCCCTCAGCAAGAACAACCCCCACATGATGTCTCAGATGTGGGTGAAGGTGGCATTGATGCTGGAAAACAGCTAAAACCACAGGAATACCACTAATAATCATCATAATAATCATAATAACATTACAACCACCTCCCTGTTATTGTGTCTCAGCTGTTCTCAGGACACTGCACACACTGCACTGCACCTCACAGCTTAAACAACCCTGCGCTAGCTACCTACGTACACCGCTGGTGCATGAATGTGTGTGAATGTTCCGGTGGTGGTTGGAGGGGCCGTAGGCTGCCACGCTTCCGTCAGTCTACATACGTAGCTTACCATCACCAAGTATAAATGAGGAGTGAATGAGTAATGGATCTACTGTGAGCGCTTTGAGTGCCTTTTAAAAGCACAACATAAATCTAATTCATTATTATTATTAATATTGTCATTATCATTGTGCAGAGCTTGATGTCAAGCTCTGCACAATTACCCATTGATTGAGTCAAGTGTGTTGCACCAGGGAAACTCCTAATACCTGTAGGATGCCAGCCCTCGAGGACTGGAGTTGCCCACCCCTGCTATAGCATTTGTTATCTATGTAGCATCTTGCTATAATGTTAATTTGATTAA
>JALJCO010000993.1:0-38265 GCA_023101725.1 Atherinomorus stipes
GTTCTCCTTTAAATTAACATTATTAGCACAGGTTGGAGGGGGGGTGATGTAAATAGTGAAAAGGTTACTGTGAACCATAAAAATACAATGCGGAACAATAGCTGTTTGCTAAAAAGGCAAACATCAAACATGCTAAAACAATATACTGTATTTGAAGAGAAATATTGGATTTATGTGTAAAACGTGTTACAAATTGTTATGATAGAGTTGACAAAATGAGGATAAGGAAATAATGGAACACCCACATGCAATGACCTACCCCTCAGATTCAGCACGCATGTTGCCCACAGTTGCTGGACACTGGCCACAGAACGCATGCCACCCCTTTGTGCATATTCTTGTGGTTTTGATTTTTTTGCGCACATGCACATGCATCACCCGTTAGTTTCTTAAGAACTAAAGTGAAGCCAGTTGGGTGGTTTTCCCCCTTGCCATCTTAGCCACGTGTGTCATCACTCCCTGAAAATACAAAAGAACAGGCAAAGAGAGGGGGCTTATGAGCGTAGGAGCAAATCACTGACCTCCAACAAGCTCTGAGATGAGAGCTAACCGAGCTAAACTGGAGCTAACAGAAGCTAACAAAGATAGGCTGGCTGAAGGCAAGATACGGTCTGACTTGCTGTTAGCTGGCTAAAAGCCTGCAGTTGTGCTAAGCTGCTACAGGCCGAGGCCTTCCTGGGAGAAAGCAAAGAGCTAGCCAGGAGCCACTACAGATAATGTCGGTAGCCAGTCTGCCACCTGTCAATCAAAACTATATGCAGCTAATTACTGTATGTGTAATTTCAAGGTCAAACATCATGAGTCCAAAGAAAATTCACTCCCCCTCACAGTTGACATGAAGGAACTTAACCTTTTTGAACTTAACCTACTAAACATAAAATGTTGTTTTGAACCAGGCTGTAAACATGTTTATTTCTGTTGTGAAGTTGGCCTTTTCAACATGAGAGTCAGAGGGGATTGACTCCCTCTTGCAGCCAGCCCCTAGTGAATGACGAGGGAACGACAGTTTTTCATCACTTTCTAGGACTTACGCGTTGGCCTCAGTTTCCTCCACCAGACTTAGCTGCTTGGAATGAAAACACAATGGGTCATCCTGGCATTGATGCAGCTCTGAGGAACCTACGTATTCAGTGCAGCCAAGTCCAAATGTTATTGACTACCACAACAGACCATCTTCTAGTAACGGCTCAAGATAAACACCTCCTCAACGTCTTATAAGCACCATCTGAGCAATCTATCTCGACTTGTGCTGCATGATGGGCTATTTTACCAGATTGTTAAAATTTGTGTTGATTGGCTGAAATCTATAATTTATCTGTCTGACTTCATAACAAAATAAAGCAATAAACCCCGAGAAGCCGTGGGTTACAGCGGTTTTACAACGGCGGGGCACGACATGAAGCAGTGCCCCGCCGTTGTATAACTGTAATAAACTACAGCTGGACTACAGCTCTCGTTGCAACATGCGTCACCAGCTGCCTGAGTACGCTACCGTTGTAATTTTACTCCGGCACATTGCCCTTTTTTACTTATTTTTTTTTAAGAACAGGAAAAAGAGCATGAACAGAGGTGAAAAACCGTTGGAAATGTTGTCTTTCCATTACGCCGATTGAACGATGCCCAGTCTCGTTCACGCCCGTTGCAGGGAGCGATGTTATCACTTGCGGCGAGAGGAGTAGTCCACAAAGCGGCTTCAAGTAAATCCCGAAATTATCGAAAACCTTCGCAGTATTTTTTTTTTTTTTTTGCACGAAAAATTTTATTTAAATCCATAACCAACATATCTGGAATCCAGGACAGAGAATGACTGGGACCAGAAGATAATTATTTTCTCCTCATTGACTTCCATTCATATTTTTTCGTCTCTTGGGTCCTATGGTGCGGAAGTAGAAGGGCGTGACTTCGGTTCCCTATAAGGCTAAACAAATAAGTCAAGTTCTATCTGTCAGTTATTTACACCGGAATTTGCCTACACTGTAAATTGTAACATTGGTTTTAATAGAATCTATCCAGTAGGCAGAACTTAATTTTTCCTTAGTTGTTAGTAATACTTATTTTAGATAAGTTGTAAGAACTTTGGAGGGCAACATGTTAGATAATTTACTTAAGTTGAATCAGCTTGATCAAAATGAGTACAGGGAAATTGGGGATGAGGGAGCAGGTTTCCCACAATGCAGTTCACTTCTTTTAACAATTAATTGGAGATAATTCACAAATGAGAGATTTATAAATGATGTTGGTAGTGTCATGTGGCTGCTCTCAGTTTGTTTATTCCTGTATTTAACACCTACTATCCAGCAGCTGCTGCACCGCGACAGAGACGTATGTGGTCTGACAATAGTTGTAGCTTAAACCCACATAGACTGAGTTCTTGCTACACAGTAAGAACAATTTTGAATTCATCATTTACCTTGTAAGATGAACTTGAAGTCATGTTGGTAAAAAAAAAATAAATCGAAGATAGTGTGAATCATCTCATCTAATTTATGTTAAATTAATTACATCAAGTTTCTTACTAGAGCTGGGCGATACCAGGAATTTTGGTATCGATCCGATACAAGTAAATACAGGGCCAGTATCGCCGATATCAATACCGATACCGATACTTTTTCATAGTTAAGCTTCGCAGATCCAAAGGATCAAAAAGACAAGGATAGAATTTCGTTAAACTCAGCTCTTGGGGAATCGGGAAATAATAATGGGCTATAGTACCTACATGTAATCATTCTGTATTTATTTCACACGTAACACAAAAGGGTACTTATATGCAATCAAGTGTGAGCTGTATCATGTTTAGTATATTTGTTTCAATTCCAGAAAATCATTAATCTAGTTTTTTACTAGTCCGCCTTTATGATATTATATCTTTCAATCCTTATGTATAATTTTGCACTGTGTGCACTTGCCTGTTGCATTTAAGTGATTCTATAAATATCCCTGTTTTGGAATAATCAAAGCTTTATCTAATGTTAGATAACATTTTTCGATAGAATAAATGTACCAGATTATTTCAATGTCTTAATTATATTTTTTAGTTTTTCCAGTAGCATTTGACTTAAGTAACATGCACTTTGAAAAAGTAATATGAACTGATGCTGAAGATGACCACTCAATTTCATTTTATAATGTCTCTCTGTTCCTGCAGCTCCGTGTTTTCTACTGCATGGGTTTCCATGTGCGTGTAGAGGTTTGTTGTGTTTTTACTGTATTTAACAGCCCCGTTGCGATCTATACAGCTCGCTGTCGTTCCATTTTCTGTAATAAAATAAAGCCAAACAGCTTCTCTTTGTCATTTCGATACTCCGCCGTCTCGAGGAAAGGAGAGCGCTGAGTGCGTGGGCCAGGCTGAGCCGACCTACAAGGCTGTTTGGCTGGCGCTGCTGAGCCATGTGATGGTGCAACAACTAAAGACAAGAGGGGGGGGGGAGTGCTGCTCCCTGCTCTGTGACAGCGCAGCACTACTCCAGACTTTTATTAATCCGTTTGCGCAGCAGTGAGTGCATGCGGGAGAGGGAAAAAAAAAGCTTCAGTATCGATCTTTTTACACGAGTATCGTTCAATATCAATACCAGCGTTGGTATCGATAATATCGATATTGGTATCGATCCGCCCACCTCTATTTCTTACCCAGCATAAATCACTTACAGCTTAAAGGTGCCATGACATCAAATTTCACTTTTCTGGGGTTTTGGGTGTATAATATGATCTGTTGTGCACTGATGAGGCCATGTGAATGTCCAGAGTGAGAATCAAAGTTCCTGTTTATGGTCTGTCAGCTTTGTCTCTCTGCTCAGAAACAGTTGAATCAGACAGCATGCTATCATTCTACGTAGTTCTATCATTCTACGTAATTTAATTGCTCCAATAAGAGCACACTATCAAGTAAACAGCGCCCCCCCCCCCCCCCCCCCCCCCCCCCTCTCTCTCTCTCTCTCTCTCTCCTAACGGTTTATGCACCGTCCGCTCCCCCCTCCCC
Organism: Atherinomorus stipes; assembly: GCA_023101725.1. Taxonomy (NCBI): domain Eukaryota; kingdom Metazoa; phylum Chordata; class Actinopteri; order Atheriniformes; family Atherinidae; genus Atherinomorus; species Atherinomorus stipes. Next base: position 3,977 of record JALJCO010000993.1, read on the forward strand.
TCCCTGTCTGATTCAGCTTCGTGTATGGAGCTAGTAGTAACTTCTCTGCAGTCAGGTCTGGATTTTCAAACAAATGGATTTGAAAGCAAACTTCTGCAGCAACACTGAGGGAGGGGGCCACAACCTTGTCATTACCTGTAAGTTTATTTATTTTCTAAATGCTGTCTTGTCTGATAATCGTAGCTCACACTGTCTGAAGTGCCCATGTTGCTAGCAGTTAGCCTTTAGCAAACTCCGGCCGCAGCTTGACCTAGATTCTCCAAATAAGGTCATAGCCAAATAAGGTGTAGCCAATCAAAATGAAGTCAACGTGGTCTCCGGGTAAAGCTCCATATCATCACCGGACCCAACTGTATTACTGAGGAAGTGAGGTCTGGCGTTTCAAAACAATACTCCGCTGTAAAAAATGCCGTTTTTTTCTTTGGAGTATTTACATATAAAGTAATGCCAACAACATAAACTAGTTTTTAACTGCTATGTCATCACTCCTTTAATCAAATTTATTAAGTTCAGAAAAGTTCTACAAACTTAAACCACTTTAGTTTATTCGACTTAATCACTCCTATTACAGAATACATAATTTTTTTGAGGCAAAAAGTCTGCAATTTTTTTTTAAGTAAAGCCAACTGATTAGAATTTACAGTGTAACAACACTGATGCTGTGATGCTTCTCTAGCAGTCTAGGCTCGTCTCAGTATTTTACATTATTGCCTACAGGATCAAAATGAGTCCCTAGTTGCTTCTCTGGTTGAAATTATCACAATCTTTTTATTTTGTATCACAGAAATCTCAAAATTCAGATAAAAAAATACTGTCATGAAGTTTGAGACAAATGAAGCTAACTTAGGAGTTAGCAACTTGAAATTGAAAATGCAAAGGGGTCAGAATGATCCCCTTGGCAGCTCCAGTGTTAAAACTGTTTCTATTGGTATCTAATGACTAAACTAAAAGACTGAGGGCCTGATTTACAAAGAATCCAAATTGCGAGTCTAATGTCTTTGCCGCGCAAAAAAAATAGCGTGCGCTGTCATTTTAGCGTTTGTGGGTGATCTACAAAGATTACACGCGCAATCTGTAACAGGCGCAAACAGCAGGATTTAAATGAGGATTTAGCGTGCGCTCTCCCTGCGCCACGGAAAGTTCAGAAGAGCATGTGGTAAACGCAAAATGAAATTAATCCTGATAGAGAGATGTTAGTTTCAGAGATATAATGATAAAAAACAGAATATAAGATAAATATGAAGAGTTCATTTGCAAAAAAAAAGACAAACGCCATTTAGAAAAAACGGAGTTAACTGCTTTTGCAAAATAAACTCTTCATTTACTTTTGAATATTTTCAGAAAATCAAGCTCACGTGAAGTAGAGAGTTTTAATGATGTAAAATGGAGACAGGACGTTTGTACCCAACAGCAACAAAAGCAGTTAACTCCGTTTTTCCACAGTGGCGTTTGTCTGTTTTTGCAAATGAACTCTTCATAATAACTATAAATAAAAATAATGCAGCAGGTTTCCCTGTGGGTCGTAAGAAGAGGCCAGTTTAAGGACGTGGATAAGGACACGCTGGTAAAGATGATCTGATATTACGCACAGACTGCGCGCTCTTTGGCACAATGCCAGGCGCGGGACCTGCGTAATTGCCCCCCACCCCATGCAAAACTCAGTAAAAAAATAGTATCATTAGTTTGTGCGACGTTACTGGTTATTTTCACTGAGTTTTTTGTGGGGTGGGGGCCAACTTCACGCAGGACAGCAACCTCAGAGCAGCAGCAGTTGCTGCGGTGTGGAGGAGCAGGAGATGATTTTAATTTAAAAATATGCCATTGGCAAAAAGTAAAAGAAAATAAAAAGACATAATTAATGTCAGCTTTAACTACCATGATGCTGCAGCTGCAGATGTTCTGGTTCATGTCTAGAATAACCGTGTTTAACACTGATGTTGATTGTTATTTAATTAAATAATGAAAACTTGACGTGTCGCCTGAACACATCATGAGAAATGATTCTGACCCGATGTCTGCAGTCCTGCAGCAGAACCGGTTCTGACCCGATGTCTGCAGTCCTGTGTGCAGCATTCTTTCAGCCATCAGTGCGTAGTTATACCTGCTTTTCAGACGTGCTAAATTACACGCAATCTTTTGCCCCCGCTTTTCTTTGAACAGTTGATAGATCACATTGCGCGTGTTAAACTGAGGTTTTGCATAGTCTCCTCCCAATATTTTGCGCCTTCTGGCAGAAACGCCCAGTTTGCATATTCATCTGCAGCAGATGCGCAAAATGGACAGCGGCGCTATTTTGCCCCTTGACAGGCGCAAACCTCCTTTTGCCCTGCTTTGTAAATCAGCTCTGGCGGATTATTGCGTGCGTAATGAAGATAGCGCCTGTTTTAACAAGCGCAAACCTTTCGTAAATCGGGCCCTGAGTCATTTACTGTATGCCTACTGACCGTGGGGCAATACATGGCAGCTACCATATTTGTGCCTCTGTTTTACGATGGTGTTGCTTTGTCACTTTCTTGCTTTTCCTTTCCTCCTCTGATAACGTCTTCTTGCATTTCTTTGATGAATCAGCAGTGGTTCCTGCCAAACAACCAGTGTGTTGGTATATACAGTTGCTTGAATGTGTGTAAAGCAAAACTTGACTCGAAGTTGACGCAGCATCCTGGAGGAAAATGCTGTTAAGTGTGGTTTCAAATCCTTTCTCCAAGAATATCCACAATAAATGACAGTGTGCATTCATAACAAGTTAAACATATTTTTAGGTTAGAACACTACATAGTACTTCCTTTGTGAAACTTTAAACAGAAGAAGTAGTAGCGGAGTACATGGATGAAGGGTTCCTGACCATGAAACAAAATGAGATGTGTCAGGAACAAAATATGAGCGTAAAAACTGGTTCTTTTGTGGTTGCATACAATGGAGGTGAGCTGTATTCAGACCACAAGGAGTAGGCTGTGTCAAGGGTTTTCATGAGTAAAGAGATGAGTTTTAAAAGTTTAATCAAAAATCTGATTCGTACTTTACTTTTACTCAGGGGAAAAAATAAATACATTTCACATAAAAAATTGGAGGAAATTGAAAACAGGAGATGAATGCAGATATATCCATCCTCCAGTCACCTTGATCTGATTCACTTTCAGACTGCCCTTTCCCACTTATGCAACTGCACTCAGTCTTTTCCAGGTAGTCAGAAATTTCTCTTCCTTTCATGCAGAGTCGATATCTGCATTTTCAGAATGCAATAACCGCATTGAAAATGAGGAGGCCAGCCTGAACCATCTGTTCGTGAAATGTGCTCAGCGCTGTCCTCAGCTATGATGACTCATGCTTTAAATCACAGCCACGCAGGCAAACATTACCACACCTGTGTGATCAAGTCTAATTTTCAGATTCTATACAGACATAATCACTCTGGAAGATCTAAAATAACGGTTTGCAGACTTGCGGCTCCTAGATTTGAAATTAAACGTCAAGAAAAGCAAAACAAATTTGATTAAATTACAGCTTTTGATAACATCGTCACATTCAATAAAATATTGTGGAAAAACCTTTGTTAGCCTAATCAAAGGTGTTTTGTTTTTTCAAATTGAAACCCCCTACACACTACACACGCTAGGTACTGCATAGGATGCACAGCATCACCAGCTCCAACTATGCAAGCTGTACGTCAGGGATGTCTGATGTCAGCTCTTGAGGGCCGTTGTCCTGCAGGTTTTAGATGTTTCTCTGCTTCAACACACCTCAGTCGAATCATATTGTTCTCCTCAACAATTTGTTGTCCAGTCTTTTCAAAGCATATGAAAGATCTGTGAATATGAAGCCATCATACACAGAGACAAGTTTAGGCAGGGGTGCCCAAGTCCAGTCCTCAAGAGCTACTATCCTGCAATTTTTACAACATTCCCCTCCAACACACCTGAATCAAATTGGTAATTACCTCATGTGTATGCCATTCAGTTCTGCGGAGGCTGGTAACGAGCCATTCATTTGATTCAGGTGTGGTGGAGAAGGGATGCAACCAAAATAGGGGATTATCAAACTTCCGTGTTCCGGTCTCCGGAACTTGAAACATTTGGCTGCTTCTCTTCCGGGCCAGTTCAACAGTAGCTGAATCCAATGTCCCTGCTCTGTTCCACTTCGTAAATTGAATAAACGCCAACCCTACTTAAATTTCATGAATTCCAGACTGAAGCGATACTAAGGAAGAAGTGGATCAAAGCGATTCGCTCGATCGTTGAAATGGCCCGGAAGAGGAAACGCCTTGATTCCGGAAAGTTCCGGGAAGTGTGATAATCCCCTATGTGCACGATAGTAGCTCACGAGGACTAGACTTAGGCACCCCTGAGTTTAGGTGTATCTGCTATTTTTCTAATTTAAGATGTTTCATCCACATGGAACGGGCTTTTTGGGAGACAGAAAATGCTGATTTATTAAACTGTAAAGTGAATACAGTTTAATAAATCCGCTCCAGTCCGTCTTTTCTGGCGGGCTCCAAAACCCCTCGCACACATACTCCGCCTGACTCCGCCAGCGCCCTCTCCGTGCAGTCCCAAAGCAGGCAAAGAAGCATGCGCGAGATTTCCAGCTTCACGCGATAAATGGTGTAAACAGCAGCGACAACAAACTTTTCATTCATTGCAACTTCGAAGGAGACATTGCGTCGTATATGCCAGGTTTTGTGGGGAGTATGTGTACGGCACATTGAACTACACACATAGTGCAATTTGCCCATTCTCAAATCACACAAGACGCAATATTATTTCATGAAATAGGTTTTATTGAGATACTACAATATGCCCAGTAAGTTTTATACACAACAATCACTTTCTTCTGTAGTAGATGTAAAAAAAAAAAAAAATATATAAACCGGATGTTTCAGCTTTGCAACTTCCTCCAAAGGGAATGGGGCGGACTGGAGTGGACCAGAAAATAGAGGCGATCCGTATTTTTAGGCCGACGGACCTGAGCGGACATGTCGGAGCGGCGTGGAGCGGAGCGCTGGCGGGGTAGTGGACTGCTGCTCATTGATGAAAATAGCAACGGATTTGCTGCGTCTGGACTGGAGTGGGGCGGAGCGGAGGCAGTGGACGGAGGGAGTAGGAATTGCAGGATGGAAGCTCTCGAGGACCGGACTTGGGCACCCCTGCTCAACTGCCATCTACAGCTATGTTTTCATAAACTCCTTACTGGTGTTACTTTTGTTAATGTTTTTCTCAGTTTGTTTCAGGATGGTTGCTCCTGATGATTCTGTTTTTTTTTTTTTGTTTATTTTGTTTGTAACAGGTGCAGCAGATGGTTGTCTGGTTCTTTCTTTTTTCTATCATTCATATCTTTGTGTCATTTTTTCTTCTCTTCACTTTCTCCTTCCCTCCTCAGTTCACTCTCCCCCTTGATTTGTTTCCCATCATGCCCAGCATTCAATTGTAACTTAGCAATAACCAAAACACTGAACAAAACTACTTCCAAAAACCTCTTTTCCCTTCATACCCATTAGGCTTCCCTTGGCAATGCCAATGTGTTCAGTACAGCACAGCAGCCAGATCATCCGTCTGCTTCTGTGCTGGACAACACAAGGTTTAAATTAAAAAAAGGGGGGGGGGGGGGGGGGAGGCAGAGAAATGTGGGGTAAAACTCGTTCTGCAGTTTGGCTAACAGAAGGAAAATTGCATCAGCTGAAAGCACCGCATCCTGAAATTTTTAAAATCAAAGTTCCTGCACAACAGATCTGTGCACAGAAGCTGTCATCATAACCTTTTACACAGTTTTCGACAGTCACACGCACACACACCAACACTTTGCATGTAAGTAACTTCACAAGACAATGAAAATTTAATTTTGTTTTCTTTGTGGAAAAAGTGCTCTTCCACTGATGGTCAGCTTAGTCTGCAAAAAAAAGACATATTTTAGATAGTCTTTTTTTTTTTTTTTTATTGCATTGCTATTTTGACCTGCAGTCAGCGGGGCACTCCGATTTAAATTAAACAGCTTTTACTGTCTCTGCCTGTCTGGAAGAACAAAGTCACCAACAACACGCAGCCTCCTTTTTTCTCGTTTTCTGTGTTGCTCCTCTCCTCTGCGCTTCATGAGGTCAGAGTAAGGGCAGTCACTTGTTTCAGTTTAAACCACCTGCCATGTTCAGCTGTTACAGCTCGTGTGTTTGGCTGTGTGCTCTCGTTATGTGTATTATTTTGTGCAAAATCAATGTCTATGCATCCTCCCCCTATTAAAACTTGTACTTGTTTTTTGTACATGTTCCCTCCTCCAGTGTGTGTGTGTGTGGGGGGGGGGGGGGGGCAGAGGTTTGTGGAAAAAGTCATACAGTGAGGACTCATTTTTTGCGCAGTGTTTGTACAAGTGAGGATTTTCTTTGAGGTTAAAGTAAGTTTAAGACCGGGTTTGTGCCGTGGCAGCCTAGCTGTGTCTGACGTGACATTAATGTGATTGTTATGTGTGTACATCTATTTTTGTAAGAACCAGCGTAAATTTTACTGCAGATCTTAGTGCTTAATATATTTATTGAAAAATTTACATGACAAAAATACATATGTACAGACATTACTCATGAGAAAACCAAAAATAGTAATAACAGAAAGGAAAACCCACCCCATAGTAATGAACAAACCCAGTCCTCGGTGTCATTTAAATACTGTGCAGAGTGTAAAGAAATATATGCTGCTATATAATACCAGATCAACCAATACAACTTAAAAACCATGTACTCCTGAACACAAGTCAATGAGTGACTGTAGAAAATAAGAAAAGATTTCCAAGTTAAGTAGAATCTGTTTTCTAAGCCTCTCATGACACTTTTAATTTTCCCCAGATTTAAGTTGGACAATACATCTCTAATCCAATGTGTTAACTGTGGGCGGGGCAGCGTCCCTCCTCGCCAAGAGGATCAGGCCAACAGAGTCGAAAAGCAATTACTTTGTGCCCCCCCCAACAGGTAAGCCCAGCCCCTCAGGAACAACCCCAAAAAGCAACATGGTTGGATTCAAGGTCAGTTTAACTGAAAGAACAGAGAAAAGGGATTCACAAACACCTACCCAAAATTCTTGTAGGGCGGGACCAAAACATGTGAATCAGAGTTGCTTCCTGAGATTTACATCTATCACGGGTTGGATCTACTTCTGGATAAATCTTAGCCAGTTTGGATGTATGAAGGCGCGCCCGGTGAACAACTTTAAACTGAATAAGGGAGTATCTTGTACACAAAAGAAGAGGAGTGGGTTTCTCTTTAAAGTCATTTTCACACAGGACCCATTTAGGTCGACCTAATTGGGTTTTGGTACCCAACACGGTGCAACTGGGTCTGTGTGAACATGCCACTCGCGCTTATAGTCGACATAACTTGCCAACTCTCTGACGGATTGAATGGCTTGCGTCGACATGAAATGCGGCGCGAGTGATGTGTGAATGCGCACCAACTTTAGCTCGACCTAAATCCCAGATACTCTGCCTTTTTGAACTAAACAGGTATTTGTAGGCAGCTGAACTATAGGGATATTCTTCTTATTGACAGTGTTATATTACAAATAACAGGGTTACGGCATGTCTAACTGTAACGTTTAGTGTCATCTTGTGTTTGCTAGCTACTAATGTATGTCAAATGTTTAGATCAAAGAGGCGTTTACAAACACTGGACAAATTTCCAACAAGGGCTTGCAGGCTATGCGTTTATGCTCATGTTTATAATTCACCGATACCTGGCTGTTAGCCCATAATTTCTGCATATGGTCAGGACTTTGCAGTTCAACAGAGTCAATCTGCGTCTTGCTCTGGTTTGTCTGGAAATCCGCCGCCTCCAGTACATGACAACATTGTTTTTCACACACAACCGTGTGTTGTCTTCAGCACACTCCATTCACGTGTTTTGTTTACAACACAACCACGCTTTATAGCGGGGACAGTCTACTTCCGTCTGGTTGCCATGGATACACAACGCTCCAGTCTGTAGAGCGACTGCTGGGCGCGGTGATTAAAAGGGATATGTGAAACGGAGCCGTATTAGTTGAAAATTGAAACACTGCAACCTTCTAACTGCTGCGACAGCGCCTGGCTCCACCCAAATATGTGTGAAAATGACCTAAAACTTTAGTTTAGACTGTCTCATTGATCGTGATTTCCAAATCTTAGTCCCAAGCTAATTTTACTACATGGATGGAGGGGGGGGTGCAAATGGGAGATCAGTCTCAAAATGGCAGAAATCGCTCCTTTCTTGGTTGGGTTAAATGATAACAGTTCATCAATTTTACTGTTATCTGGTTTATCTGGGAACCCTGAGATGGAACCTGAAGCATAAAGCCCGGCTTGTAGGTACCTAGAAAAATTAGATGGGGGGAGATTAAATTTACAAGATAGCTACGCAAGAGTAGCCTGGTACACCAGCCTGACCAACGCCATGTATATACACAGCAAGTCAGTCTGGGTTCCCTCCATTGAGAAATGAGTTCCACTCCGGTAAAAAACTGACTGGACCAATCACAGCACAGCAGTAGAATTATTAACAGAATGTAAAACTCCTCCGACGTCTCCTTCGCTGTTTCTGCTCTGTTTTGGTGCTTAACTAACAGCTTCTGGGTCATAGTCACATGACGTGCAACGCAAACAACGCTTTCTCATATTAGTAGTTCAGCAATAAACAATGCTGACATGTAACAGAGTACAGTATTTATAATAATAAAACCAAATACTCTATGTTAATATACACAAGAAAATTACATTAAATAGAGAGAGAAAAACAACGTGTAAACCCTGACTTCCGGCGTCGCCATAGCAACATAGCAACATGGTTCTCTCCGGTTCACTTCCCCCTGTTAGTCCCGCCTCTCGTCTCGCATTGGAAATCAGTCTCCAGCGGAGGGAACCCAGACTGACTTGCCGTGTATCTCATACATGGCGTTAGTCAGGCTGGAGTACCAGGCTAGCGCAAAAGAGGCAAACTTCTCTTCAATAAAAAGATCCTGAAAATACCACAGGCCTTTTTTAAACCAGATATTAAAAGTGTCATCTTGCATCACTGCCACATAGAAAGGCTCATATTTTGAAGGCCAAAGTATTTCCTAAATTGTGAATAAATTCTAATGGAGCTTTTCACAATGGGGTTAGTGATTGTCCAGTTTATGGAGAGGTACAGATGTGCTCCAATTACAGATGATTGAAATTGAGAGTCATAAGACTGTTTTTCCATTTCAACCCAAATAGAACCTTTTTTATTTGAGCAATAATATGCCCAGAATGACAGATACCATTAGTTGCCCAATCGTAATATCTATGATTTGGAAGGGCCAATCCACCATCTTGTTTTGATTTCTGGAGGTGGTCTTTTCGTAAGCATGGCTTTTTCCCAATCCAAATTACTGCAGATTTTAAATGTATTTTTCCAGGTAAAACCATTAAGTTTAACCTTTACTTAAAAGCATAAAATGCGAGAAAAAGACATACAGAACCCCTGAGTGATGGTTAGTGGGTTAGGAAAGGAATTATTTGCAAAAAGATTCATTTAGAGGATATTCTTCAAGCTTGAGATGGACACACCTGCTCTGATAGCACTTGGAAGCTCATATCAGCATCATAAAGCCATAAATGAGAACAGCCTGGACTGAAACTGCTGAACGAGATGGCAGAGCCATATGATGTTCCTTAAAAGAAATGGTTCTGAGACTTTAAGCCCATATGATTTAGTATAAATAACTAAGTGCACACCCTGAACTCACTTAGTTGGCAGCATTAGTGCCTGAGTTACATTCAGGCTGCTGTGGGGAGCCAGAATTCAATAAGTAACGACATGTCATGCATCCCTTATGATCAAAACACAGATGCCCCAACACATCTGGGCTATCCGTAAGGACTTTAGTGCATGCAGGGAGACCTGCTAGAAATGTACTGCAGTCGTAGAGGTAAGAGATAACCATGGCCTGTTAGTTAGTTTACTAGCCATGTACATAAATGCTAAACGATCAGGATCAGATCATTTGGCTCCTAACCAAATACCACATAGCTTTTGTCATCAAGCCAAATTGAGCAAAGTTTTGACAGAATTGGTGTGTTTGCACAAATATACGCATAGAAGTGTTTCATGGCTGTAACTCAAGAGAAAGAGGCATTGATGGTTTGAAACTCAGCTGAACTTCAGCTTTGAAAGTATGATAAAGGGGGGAAAAAAAAGGTTATCAAGATTAGAAAAGAGATGAATAAACTTACCATGTATGTAAAAACTGAAAATATACACTCAAAGTTCTAAATGTTATTTTGGTTAATAAGTTCCACCTATAATAACATCAGCTGGTGTTGTATTGTGCATCATTGGAAAGCCTGATTAAACAAGGTGTGAATAATGACGGTTGCACGTTAATGGAATAAGCAACAGAGCCAAATGTGTAGGTAGCATCTCAGAAATGGTGCCAAAATCCTCGGCAACATTCTCCTGTTGGTATTCAGTATAGTGTTCTCGTGTAGTGTGTTGAAACTGCCTAAACACCAAGTTAAACCATGTTGAATGAAGACAGAGTCGTCGTAAGGTTCACCATTTACTTCCACGCTTCTTCATCAACTTTAGGTGAAAACTGTACCAAAATATTACAAAGTACATTCAGTCTTTACACAAACCACATATTTTTCTGTATATGTCTATGAATACACATTCACAGTAATAAATGTCCTCAAATCAGCACAATCTAGCTGTTAATATACGGTTCTAACAGGTTTCAGTAAGTACAGGCAAACTTCTTCAAAGTTTCATTAAAAACTATAACTTTTCCTAATAAATTTAAGAAAAATAAAAAAGAAAAAAAAAAAAAAAAAATAAAAAAAAAATAAAAAAAAAAAAAAAAAAAAAAAAAAACTTTAAGTTGTAATTTCTAATAAATATCACTTTAAATATGCTTTAAAGTTGTACTTCCATGGTCATTTCATTAATATTTCTGTGTTCTCCATTATTATTGAATGCATTCTGCATCATTTCTGTTTAAAAAAACCTTCTGGTTGCTTTGTATCCAGCTGTATTTGTATACTAGAAGAGAGGCTTGCGGTCCAACGGCAGGCTTTTCCGGGTCCTTCTCATGAATTTCCGTCTGATTGGCTGCCTCCCATCAGTGTATGAAGGAAGCTCCGCCCTCCGCTCTTATTTTGTTACAGACAGGAAATAGAGCCGACAAACAAGTTTGTTCCGCCATGCTAAAAAACAGTTAGCTAATTAGCTTCTCAACTCCGAAGCTACAGTCGTGCTGTCTTTACTTCTAGTGTGTAGTGGAGGGTTACCTGCCTTCCAATGGACAGATAGAAACCCCACGTGGGATACGCTATTTGCAATGTGACGTAGAAGTGCGAGGCTGTTCCCGATTCGCTCTTTTCTTTGTATTGTTTCTCTGATGAGAAAGCACAGCTGACTGGGAGGAACGCAGCGCTAGCAAGTCAGCATGTGTAAGTAAACAAGGGGAAACCCTCCGTATTTCAGAAGGAGCAAGTTAAACAGGTTTTCAGTGGAAGGAGGCCTTTAACATTCCGTAGCATTAACTTTAGGAACTTACGGCATTGCCTCTATGATGCTTGCAAGTGGATGACAATGAATCAGGTTCAGAGCACCCACAACATGTCTACCATGCTTAGCAGGAGAGCTAGGAAGAGACAGGAAGCTAGAAAACAGGAAATGATCTCACCTAGTGGCTCTTTTCACAATAAAACTTCATTTACTTACAAAAAACAACTCAGCTGTAATTACTTAGCTCTTTTAATCAAAATAACTCACGGGGAACTTGTTAAAACAAAGAATTATGTAAACAGAAAGTAAAAAGCTGCCTGAAAGGCATCACATTCAGTCTTGTTTTGAGCTGCTTGGTGGATTGTATAATGTAACCCACTGAGTCAGGAATCTCATTCTGATACATCACTGCATTGAGATTGCCTTCAGTGATGAGCTGTTTAGTCTCAGAGAAAGATGCCACCTCACACCGCCACACTGCCCCCTTTGAAAGACGTCAAGTAATCTTGTGCAGTATTATGCATTCCTTCCTCCATTCTCTCCATCTCTGTGCTTTGATTCTGACATCCAGCTGTGTTGGTGCTTTTAACACTAGTGTAAACAGACTTGATGGTGAAGGGCAGTCATCACAGGCTTCTTGGCAGCTTGTAAGCATAAAGACGGGCAGTCTGTTCCTCAGTCTGATCAGGGATCTGTTTCTGGTTCTGTTTGGCAAATTTAACTATCACAAAAAGAGTCTATGGGCTTGGATCTGCTGTCATTGATTAAAGGTTATATGGAATATTTTTTATTAAAAGCTATATTTCTTATAAAATAATACCTCCACGAGGCGTTTGCAGGGGTGCAGAATGAAAGTACAGCATTTATTGAAAAATTATATTTAGCCTGAAAATAAAAATAAAATCACTTTTAATGGGTTCGGCAATTTACACCTACAAGCCAATACAGGCCGCCATTGCAGGTTGCCATATACGGTCTCTGTGTGGCAATAGTGTGTTCGGCACAGCTAGGCTGGTACTGGGAATATGGTGGCAAGTCAAGCATGTGCTGTAAAGCTCCAGGGATATTATCTGTGTCTGTTTTTACACTGCAGAGTAAAAACTGGAGTAAATTTAAGTGAAGTGACACCCACATGAACATTTTCCACAGCATCAAAACATGGAAATGGCAACTTTTCTCATGCCTTCTTTCTGGATCAGTAAGCTAACTCGCTTGCTAATGTGGCCAACGTTAGCTGTCAGTTATCAACTCCTCTGCAATACTTGTGGACATGATGCAGGCTGCTGGTCACTTGTTGAATCGGCCGCGAGCCTGGCAACCCAGTAGCTTGAGTTGTTTTTCTGCTGTTGCAACTACAACCTAGACACGAGTAGGGATGTATACCGAGTACCGGTATCGTTTGGTACCGGTTCCTAATCTTAACAATACCAGGGTACCGTTAAGATTCTGGACAAATGATACTCTTATTGATACTTTTTGTACATCTACCTAACCATCGCGTTATCATTTCACAGTCAAATAATCACAGGGATGGAACAAGACAGACACAGTTCCCTTATTCTTCTCAGCGGTCCTTCCCCTACCTTTATGTCCACGCTTTTTCAACACCATCTGAACAAATGTTCTCCACCACTGGATCTTTTAACATCTTGTAATGTCTTTATTATTTACTCTAAATTATGTTATAGTATCAATAAGAGAATCGATAAATACCGGTATCGATCAGGGGTATCGATATTGGTATCGGTATCGATAAAATCATAACGATATACATCCCTAGACACGAGTGATGTCACTGTTCTGTCTGTATTCCATTTTCAACTGTGACAGTGTGGGGTCCTGTCACTATGCCTCCAATTGACCTATGGCTAAGCCACGCCCCCTCCACTCACTCGGACAAACAACATTCGGTGACAGGGGCTATGTGACATCTAGGGAGATGACAGCTGTCAACACGGACAACAGACGCGTGATCAGACAGAGAGACCATGACAAGATAAATTAAAAAACATAAAAACAATACAAACAAACAAAAAGAAATTGTTCACAAGTCTTAAACTGGGAGTAGAAATCAGCCTGTGAATCTCTGAATGTGACTCGTGTCGCTCCCTCAGTTTCTTGCACAAACTGCTGCACGGCTGCTGTTGTTGTGCCAAAAAGTGATCATCTGACAAAAACTGATCAAACAGCCACGGAAGCGGAGCAGTCTGGCTGCAGCTTGGAAGCCAGAGGCGTGTCGTTATCGACGTTACTACACCACACCTGTACTACATGACAGCGTCTTATGTACCGTTACTACGTACCAAAACTAGCATGTTTAGCTAGCGTTAGCCAACTTAAACTAACGTTAGGGAAGGTAACTTCATATTTCTTTCAAGCAAAGTGACAACATGTTGCCTCGAATACGATGTTCCCTTACCTTAGAACAGATGTAGACATCCTTGTTCATTTTATCCATGTTCAGTTGATGTTGTGGTCTGCAACATAACTTTGGCTTGATGTGACTTGGTAAAAGGCAAAAAATACACCCTGTCACCCAGCCTCTCAGGATACCTAGTGTCAGAGTTGCATGTACCCCATGCACACGTTTGACCATTTTAAACTAAAAAGAACACATAAAAACGAACAAAAACGGACTAACTTCAATGCATTTCAATGGACGTTCAAGCAGAGAATGTCCGAGTGTATGGGATAGCTGTGCGCACTGTGATTGGCTCATCGCGTTTGGGGGAGTGGTTTAGCCATAGGTCAATTGATCCCTTGCTACTTGGCTACAGGGATGTCCCTTTGGCTGAATGTTTCGCGCGCATGACTGTCACCCGGGAGTCTGGGGATCAAATCCCACCCGGGCCCCCTGTTCCGTCCCTTGCCACACAACCAGAATGCAAGTTAGAGCCACCACAACTAAAACCTGTTTTATCATCTCTATTGGGTCAATCAACAGTCTTCATTTCTGTGACAATCCCTGTCTACCATCCCTACACTTCCCTACTCCTGCTGAGCTTGAAAAGTATAAGATTCCTCAACAGGGTCAGACATCATTTGCCATGTCATCATTTGACAGCACAAGCTCCGAAATGTTATTCTGTGTACCCTCCAACACCCAAATGGTAACAATGAAAGAAATAATCACACTGTTTTTATATCTGCAGATAAAGGTTATACTTATAGTGCTGTCATGATTGAAGTTGTTAGGTCCCTTCATTCTTATAAATGAGGTAATAGGAAACATCATTAGGACTATTCACTTCTCTTTAAATAAACTTAAAATAAACTTTAAATAAATGACAGCTAAATGAATGTCTGCATTTGTAGGTGTATGACATGCAAAAAGATTTCCTGATAAATGTACACCTCTGGCTTTTTCTCTTTCCTTTTCAAGACAGTTATCTTGGCCAGTGCTCTGTTCTTGCAGGTGGGCACAACGGGAAGCCTAGAATCTGACCAGATTCACTATTTTTTTTTAAAGCTTCCTCCTGCTGTTTAAAAGATCTTCCAGCCTCAGGTTGCTCAGGCCTTCTGAGCTGAACTCTCTCAAATTCAAATCTCAGTCAGCTTTGGAGGGAAAGTTGGAGACAGAGTTAAAACTTTGCACTGTCCTTGTCACAGAGCTGCTGCTGCAGGTTTCAGCCTCTATGTCATATTTCTGGGCTTCCTGCACAACCTTGAAATGGAGTCGAGTTCCCTGTGTGCTGTTGCTGGTTACAGTCACTCAAAATTCGGTTTTCATTCGGTTTGATTCAGTTTTCATTTCAGTTTGCTCATAGAACAATGAATTTGTCTAACCATGAATAAACATTTGAGCTTTGTCTATCATGATTTAATGCGGGGCTTTTTAATTTGGTCCCACAAGGGTTGCAGTCCCGCAGCTTTCCCTGCTGTTTTCCCTGCTGTAACATACCTGACTCAAATTAAGTATCCATCCGCCTTTGAAGTTCTACACACTCATCGAAATGGAGTGAACTCTGTAACAGGAGATTTCAGGAGGTGTCAGACATTCTCCACACCTTCATTGCTGTCCTGGAAACAGGGGAAAAGGACAAAAGAACTAGAAGTAAAGTCCTTGTGGAGATCAAGAAGTAAATGTGAAAAGAAAGAAAAAGTGTGAAAAACAAGTCGACTGAGAGCCCTAAACATTTGGAAAAAACCTACAGTCAGAAAACTTGATTGAAAAAGGAAGTGTATAGATAAAAAAGTGAATAATATGAGAATGACTGCAATATGAATGAAGAAAATTTGTGAAGTGATGTCAACTAGAAAACTTACAGTATAATTGCTGGCTAATTATTTAGTCTGAGCTGAAAACAGGAAATAGTGGATTAAAGAGAGGACAAAAAAATAGACTTCTGCCTGTATATTTTAATCTATTTAAAGAATGCCCTTCCATACACGTTCTGGTGCCTTTAACATGTTCTGCAAAGACTAATCTGCCCTTTCCATTCAGACTGGTGCAGTAGATTAAGAATGATATGCCTTCAGTAGAGAGTCTTCCTCTTTTGGCTGCATGTTGCGAAGGGGGGTGGTCTTTACGTTGGAAATGCTGTGATGACACCATGAGAAGAAAGAACACAAATGCAGGATGATGAGACATCAAGGCAGGTGGATGTAGGAAAAATTTCACTTAGGGGCCACACGAAGCCGAAATGCAGCAAGACCGCCAAAAAATTTCAGAAATCTGCCTTATTATCCTCACGTAACAAGGGATTAGCCTCTTGAAACTGGTCTGAAACAACCCGTGTTTGTCTTATTCACAACAATAAAGTTCATTAAACAAAAATTCACAACAGCAATGGCGTCGGTGAGCGACTGTTTTCAACTGTGTTGAAAACTTTTGTTTGCCTCTTAAATCCTCAGCCATCTTTCCCTTTCTGCTCTTTCTTTGTTGATACGCAGTGAGTCTTTATTTGCGCGTGTGCTGTGTCTTGTTCTAGGTTAGGAGTGTTACATTTTATTAATCATAGCGCCACCCACAAAGTGTAATGGTTTAACAGACCATTACATGACGAGATGACCTCTATTAAATTAAACAGGTTGTGTGACTAAAAATCTACATAATAAAAAGTTTCAATTGCTTTTTCTCTCCATGTGGATGTCAGTA
Source organism: Atherinomorus stipes (assembly GCA_023101725.1). Classification (NCBI taxonomy): domain Eukaryota; kingdom Metazoa; phylum Chordata; class Actinopteri; order Atheriniformes; family Atherinidae; genus Atherinomorus; species Atherinomorus stipes. Next base: position 20,551 of record JALJCO010000993.1, read on the forward strand.
TATTCAGATACATCTTAATGTTCATTTAAAAAGGCCAAATGGCTTTGAAATATCTAGCTTTGACATATTACTGTAAGAAAAACATGGAAAAAATACACGAAAAGACGTAAGAAGTTGCAGTAATAAGTGTTGATTGTTGGTGGAAATGCTGTTGGGAGATGAGCACATTCATGTAAGAAGCAAAGTAAATGAGATGAAGTAAGGATGGTGGTGGAAGCGAATGAAACATTCCCCATCCTCTCAGGCATGAGATTGATGCGCTGCAGTCTGCACATTAAGAGAACAGCTGAGTTTAGGTAGTTGAAGCAGAAACGAGCATCACAGCGATGATTAGCTGATCGATGGTGCTCAGCTGACTGATGCAACCTTCCAGCTTCATTACAGTCATCCTCACTCTGCTTAGTTCAAGCCAACTCCTGAATATGTATTCATGCTTATTAAAGTACAAATGTGTCTAAATCTTGCAGAAAACTTGATTTCTGCTGTTTGTGATTCTGAATATGCATACATACTCTTACAGGCTGCTTAATTTAGTAGACCTTGCACAACCATGTTTGACCCCCTTTTACCTTCAGAACTGCCTTAAATTACCCCACTATTTTTCTTTTTTTTTCTCGACAGAATCTCCTAAAATCTTAGAGATGGTTGTCCATTAAATTCCCATTAGACATACAGTATTCTGGCTCTATGTGCAGTTTCTCCAATAGGATTCAGATGCAGACTAATTGCTGTTCCTGACCTGTAAAAATCAGTTAGAGACCTGCAGCTCATTCAGAAATCTGCTTCTCGAGTTCTCATTAATGGGCCTTTTCCATTTCCAAGACGACCAGGACGGTTTTTGTTTCCACACAGGAGAAGTCTACTAGTCTACTACCAGGGAAGTGGGCGGAGTAGGCGCGGTCGGGACTGCCGTGCATCACTCCTGTGATCAGTAAAGAAAAAACAATGATGGAGGCACTGGATGATACGGAGGTGTTACTGCTGCTGGTGTTTTCTCTGTGGTTTGTAGTCACCGGAAACAGAGACAGATATTTTAGAAGAGGCGAGGTGAAACACGTATGACGCCAATTTCTTTTGACCAATCAGTGGAGAGCTGTCAGGTACGTCATGTTATGTGTAGGTTCAGCACGGTTAGAGCTAGCTCTGAAACAGGTGCGGAAAATCGTAATGGCTCATAACGGGTTTTCCCAGAGGAAACACAGATAAGGCGTGCTGTGCCGTGTGGAAAGGTTATGAAAATGTGTAGTGGAAAAGGCCTGCAAGACCGGAAAAGAAGACCACATCAGTCCAGTTCTGAGGTCTTTACACCGCGTTCCTGTCCATCAGAGGATAGACATTAAAGTTCTGTTGCTGGTCTGTAAAGCTCTGAATGGTTTAGGACCAAAACACATCAGTGACCTCCTGACCCAGTATGAACCTACCAGACCCCTCAGGTCATCTGGATCCGGTCTTTCATCAGTTCCCAGAGTCAGAACCAGACATGGAGAAGCTGCGTTCAGCCGCTATGCTCCAAATGTCTGGAACAAACTCACAGAAAGTCTCAGAAACACTCAGTTTGTTTAAGTCCAGGTTAAAGGCCCCCCCACACACACACACACTTTTGTTTTTGCTTCAAGTTTCCATTGCTTCCCTGCATCCTGCAGTGATGCTACAGTACATGAAATGTGCTGTATAAATAAACTTGCCGTGCCTCCGTTTGTTTTCCATCTCAACAGTCTTTTGTGCTTTTGAAAATGTAGCAAGGTACACATCAAGGGCCAGGACAGGATTCGAACCCCAGACCCGCTGGTGAGTCATGCACACTAACCAGTCAGCCAAATGGACATCCCTGTGGTCAAGTGGCCAGGGCCCATGATTAATCTGAGTTATAGCCACAGGACCCCACACTGTCACATAAATGTTCCATTCATGCTGAAATAAAACACAAAAGTCAAATATCAACAAAAGATTTACCTTGATAGCAAATACACAAAGTCCTCACGTTCTGTTATTAGGTTACAAGTTAAAATAAGTGCAATAGCCTTCTTAATCCCACTGGATTATGTTTTAGATACTTTGGGGGTATGGAAGGAAGGGACAGGTGACGGAATGTTTTATGCATGTTTATTATAAAGAATGACCAGACTGGCCGGTTGGATGAGAGATGAAGATGAGGTGTAGATGGAAAGGAGACAGTGAGAGACTGGACTTCTGCTCAACACTGCATCACCTGTCCTTTCTGAATTATCTCACCTCCTCTTTTCTTTCCCACTCCCTCTTCAGCCATGTGGCAGTGTAAATCCTTTGTGTCCATTTCTTCCTGGTCTCTCTTTCTGTCTGTCTTATCTACTTCTTAGGGTCTCGTCTCTTCTCCTTTGCTGACACTTAACCCCATAGAATTTGAATCCTCATCCCTCGCTACCCATTTCCCTCCATTCTTTGTTCTTAAAAACTCATGCGATCAACAGAAATCCTGCTTTTCTGAAGCCTTAAAACTTTTGCATCTAACGTTCTTTTGCAGTGAATCCATGTTCAGCTAAGTTAGTCAAACTAATGTTTGCTTAGCATGCTAACAGGCTAGTTTTAGTGATAGTAATAGCTTGCTTCCACTGGATCTTAGAAGACTGTGAAAGTTTGAAACAAGTATGAGTCAACTTCAATTAATAATTCAGATTCAGAAAACTCATTGCAGCTCACCCACATCCACACAACAAATGAACAAATTAGTTGAGTGAACAGTCGTCTAAAGCAGCACCAGTAATACAAAAGATCATATAGTAGCACCAGAGTCAGTTTTAAAGAAAAAAAGAAAGACTTGAAATGTGAAATAATAATAAAGAATGATGGCAGGCTGAAAGTTCAGGTTAAAATATTAGTTAATTAAAATACTTCTGTCAGACTTCAGCAGCCTGATGACTGCAGGAATAAATTACTTACAGGAATCATTTGTTTTACACACAGTAGCAGGAGCGAAGAAAACAGCACCAGCCATAATATGATGGGGTTGGCTGATGATGATGATGGCCTTCTTTGTTACCTGGGTCTCCAGGGTCTCGGTAATGATGATATATCAAAAATATATCTGCTCTCTAATGTTGTGCAATTGCTGTTTGAAATAGCGAGCTGCATCTGGCAGAACAAGAGATAAAAGGGAGGCACGCTGCATGCTGAGTAGTGAGCTTTACAACTGTAAACACCATCATGGGCAGGGTCCACTCTGATCACACCGCGGTGGAGCCTGGTGATGACTCAGAACTCCAGTGGGGCTGCAGAGTTTTGAAAAGAAATTATTTTATGATTACAGAAGTAAGCTTATTTCAGCTCCACAGGTTCTGATCATTTATAGCCACGAAGAAGCAGATTTTCTGTGATGATAACAAAGAAAGCTATTATGAAAGTGATTTATGAGATAAGACTACAAAAACATTATGGTTGGTACTCAAATGTAATGTCTTAGGCTGAGAGTATACTTACTTTTTAACCCATAATTTCACAGGCAACTGTCTCTCAGGGTGCATTCACATCAGGATAGTCCAGGACTTCGGTCCGATTGGGCGGGGATTTCTGAAAAATTTTGCTCCTTCCTTTGCTTAGGTTCGAATTCAAACTGCAGGAACCTAAGCGAAACAAACAACCATACTGTAGTTAAATAACTTCTCGCTAGGGGGCGATGCTTCCCAATACAGCCACTGATCAGCACCGCTCCTAGATACACGCAGATCACGCAGGCTGCGTGGGGACTCGGGTTACCAGGAGGGCCTCCACTTGATGGTTTATTGTATGGAAAAAGAAAGGGGAAAAAAAGCATTACATCTTTGCACTAATAAAGACGCGTGAGTGGCGAGACCGCACTGTGGCCTCAGGGATGTTTCTGCTTTACTATAGATGGGTTTCTGAGCAACGTCACAGATGGGATGCGCACGCAACCAGGGGGCAGAAAACAGAGGAAAAGCATTATTGAACTATGAGAAGACGTGTGTTTTACATACAAAACTCGACTTTTAATGCAGATTAGGTCAAGATATGATGTGAAAGTGTCGGGGAAATATAATGTTTGAGTCCTGGTATTTGTTCGGTTGCAAAAATCAAAACATTAATGCATGTGAACAGTTGAAAATGGTGAGAATGGTGACGGTATATCTTTCAGCCCTAGTGTTGGGGTAGGTGTGTGGGGAGTGTGTGTGTGGCGTGGTGGCGGGGTAGGGGGTGGTAAGAGGTGGTGGCGCCTGGTGTCAGGTGTATGGGGCAGGGACGTTGGGGTGGGGGATGGCCGCCCTGGGGGGGCGTCGTCTGGGGGGTCCGGTCCTCCTGGGTTTCGGTTGGGCCGCCCGGGTCCGGGGGGGGGGGGGGGTGGCTGCTCCTGGGCGCTTGGGCCCTGGGCCCGGCGCTGTCTCCGCTCCGGGGGACGCCCGGTGGGGTCGGCAGCTGCTGGTCTTGGTCCGCTGGGGCCTGGGCCTCCAGACTGCAGGGGGCTCCGGCTGGGGCCGCCTTTTGCCGCCCTTCGGGGGATGCATGTCCGCTCTTTGGGGGGGGGGTAGCTGGGATCTGGGCCTCTGGGTGGCTGCTGGGGGCCTGGGTCGTGAGCCTTGCGGGCTTCCTCCTCCTTGCAGAGACGAGGCTGCATCTGCATGACTGTATCACCACGGAGCACCCTTTATTATGCATGTTGACACTGTGACACTACTTCCCATTGCGAGGACTAGGTTGTACCTCTTCTCTACTTCCCATTGCGCTGACTAGGTTGTACCTCTTCTCTACTTCCCATTGCGTGACTAGGTTGTCCTCTTCTCTGTGTAGTTCTGCGTGTGTTTGTGTGTGTTTGTATGATCTGAGGATATTTAAGCCACCTGCAGGTCCTCCTGTAGGGGATTGCTTGTTTTGTTTTCCAACAGAGACCTTGGTTGTTTAGGGATCGCGGTACAGATGTACCAGTGAACTGTGCAAGTGGATTCATGTTTTCTCTCCTCTCTCTCTTCCTCTTCCTTACTCCTCTCTCTCTGTTTCACTTTCTATCATTACCTCTGTTACTTTCATTTCTCTCTTGTCAGGCAGCAGTATGAAATGGAATGGTGTAATAGACAAATGTTTAAATAAAGAAATAAAATGAATAAACATGATATCAAGTGGAGCCTTATGTTCATAAAGCTCCGCTTGATAAAGCAAAACTGTTCAACAGAATAAAGCAATCAGATTTCCATTCTGCTTGCTTCGATGCTGGACAGGACAAGTAAAAAAAAAAAAAAAAAAAGAAAATGGTGAGAATAGGACAGTAGGCGTGACTGATCTTCAGAAAACCCTCCCAGATAACTCGACTATGATTTATTTAGTCTTTCACCATGGTCACATGTAGGATTAAAACACGGCGGAGGCAGAAATTATTCCCGTATTCTAGTCGAAAGACTGTAATACCAGCATCACCGCGGCGATCGGCTGCATGACATAAACTGTAAACACTGTGTGTGACAGCCTCCTCTGCTGCTTAGGCACGAACTTAAAAAAGAAGAAGAAACTGATTGTGGAGCCGTTTCGAACGTTCACGTGGCATAACAACGCATCCCGGAGATTTAGTACGAAGTCGGGGGTCATAAATCAGATGGCGTTTGAGTTTATACTGTTAGCTTGCTAGCAGTTAGCTAGTTACACAAGCAGCGAAACTTACCGACAGCAATGCGTGTTAGTCCCTAACAGTCGGAATCAGCTCCTTTCCAAACGTAGTGATGATGTCGTCTTTGCCTGGTTTAATCCCAAACTAGTGAAAGTTGCTCCTGTATGGAGGAGGTGAGGACGGCACCGGAGCTGAACCTGCTGCAGGCTGCAGATTGTTGTGGCCTCTTTTGGTTTTAACAAAGAGTCTAAACGAAAGTTTAAGCCGCTTTCTAACTCAGGTTTTTCAGGGAAATTTCAAATGAGGTCCAACACGAATAATATCCGTGTTTTAACAAGAAAAATGCCGTTTCCGGGTGATGACTCCCTTGCCAAGTTAGTGTAATCGTGGTAGAAATATAACACAGCAACGCAGCGTCGGTATTTTGTTATTCGTCATCAAAATACAGATTTATTCAATATAATTTAAAACACAACGATTTCTGTTTGTTTCGTCGGGTTACTTTACATTTTTATGAATGATATGAGTGCGTGTTTGGCCGTAGACTCCAATACAAAACACAGGCTTTTTGCCCCCTGGTTGTGCGTGCAACTGCCAATGTTTGTAAACGGGGGAAACCCATCTATTCTACGTGTTGCCTTTTGACGTCAAAACAAAATGATTTTATATTTTCAATCCTAGTAAAGTGTCATTTCAATGGATGTCCATTGCTTTGAATAATTTCAAAGGTAAAATCGGCTTCAGAAGTGATTGCTTCCCATAAACTGAAATTCCTCTGCAAGTGTCAATTAAAAGAAAAAAAAACAACTTTTAAATGGCAACATTTTATTTAGGAATATCATAAAGATATTAGGGCTGGACAATTAATCAAATTTTAATCGTAATTTTATTTTTGCCTTCTCACAATCATAGAAATACTGTAATCGAAGAAAAACGATTAATCCTGAAGTAACAAGACTAGTGGAGTTGCAGGAAGCAAACTGCAGGGAGTATAGAACAGGAATGCAAGGGTATTTATTTTTATTATTGTTATTATTATTTTAAGATATTATTCTCATTTTACTCCTTTACTTGTTTCTAATTTATTTCCGGTTGTGTCTTTTTTTTAAGTTATATTTGAGTTTGAATTTTGGTGGTTTAATAAACACTTAAAAAAAATCAATGAATAATTGTGTATATTAATCGTGATTTCAATATCGGTCAAACTAATCATGATTATTATTTTTTCCATCATCGTCCGTCCTTATAGAGATTTCTGGTAAACTAATCTCTTTCATCCCCTCCCACACCTTTCTAAGGTGGAACTAAGCATTAAAATTGTATAATTTTTCTTACTAAGAACTGATTAATGTCCATGTCTTGCAACAAAAAGCTCTAATTCTACCATGAAATGTACAACAGTGTTTGAAAGGCCCAAGCTGGTCTGAAATAAACAATATGTTTCTCTCAAGTTATTAGAAACTGCAGTGAACTCACGAGTGGCACGTCAGAGGCTTTAATCAGTTTTTTACACATTGCCCAAACCTATGCTCATACATCTTTAGGGGTTGTTGACAGTGGCCTGAGGGGGGGGGGGGGCTCATCTGGACCCTTCGCTTTGGGCCTCACTTTGGGTAGGGGCAGCGCTGCCACTGATCAATGATGAAAAAGCATGAAGAAGAAGAAAAACAGACTCTGTGATTAAAGTGGAAATCTTTCTGCTTCTTATTATTTGCGGTCTACAAACACTCCTTCCATTAGGTGTGCTGGATGTCTATGCGCTGGATAGTCTGTTTGCAAGTGAAACACTTAATGCTGCATTATTAAAATAAGCACAGAGAAATATTAAAGAGAAAAGCAGAAGTTTACAGACATGATGCTGCAGTTTCTCCTTTCTAATAGAACAGAATGTCGTGCTTTTCATGCACAAAACTGCTAAGAACAAATCTCAAATGTTTCAATGGAGATTTTAACAAGAACATGTATGTGTTTCAAACCATTCTTCCCAGAGGTATTCCTGGAATGATCACGGTGCAGAGAGCGTATAGGAGTCCAAATCCAAATCTGTTACTTGTCTGCAAAGGCCAGTGCATCATATCCCTGCTCATCAAACCATGCAGTGACCCCTTGAGTCCTGTGCATGGCTGCATTGCCATCGTAAAAAAGACAAGTCCCATAAGGATATAAATCTTTAATTAAAAAAGAATTTGTAATGATTTTTAGTAAACATCCTCTGTGAGGAAAGTGGACAGAAAACATGCTGAGAAAATGTTCCAAAAAACATATATTATATATAGATGTCTTTCTCCATCATATATATATATAAATATATATATATATATATATATATATATATATATATATATATATATATTTTTTTTTTTCAAATTAAGCCCCTTTAGGTTGTACTTGTGTCTTTTCTCATTATGGCTTTCATTTTAGCCTACTTGAGAGTGACAAACTAATTACAATTATTGACCTTTTAGCTTGTTTATGTTAGATAACAAAGAAAAGAAATACCAGTAAACATGGTCATAAACAACCACAAGCTTTTTAACATGAACTATTTTAAAGGTCAACAGCTACATCCCTTCAGTGCAGCTGCAGTCCAATTTCTATTGACACTGAAGCTTGTGATCTTTTATTATTACTGTTAATTCGACTGTTAAGCATCCAGTGCGGTTTCTTTGTCAGGGAATTAGTCATAAATGAATTTTGACTCATTTTCCTTTGTTGCAGTTGATTTTGCATAATAGGACACCTGGAGCGTTAAAACAAAAGGACACATTTTGAATTTTCTGCATGGGTGTCAGATGTGATTCAAGCCATTAAGAATCAGATGGTGACTCCTTCTTTCCTTCATGCTGTAATGAAAAAGAACAGAGAAGTGGAAAAACAACAGATTCACAGATCAGTTGCAGAATTTGGGTGCAGATCAACTTCTTTTCTTATTCAAAACTTGTTTCATAATAAACAAGGTGATGATTAGAGATTGTAAAATTATACTTGGTGATAACTTCATTTTCATCTTTTTCATACAACCTTCCCATGGTCAGTATTGGCTACAGAAAGAACGATTACAAAAGTTAGGTTAATAAAAATTAAAATTAATAGTTCACATCCATTATTAAGCAACATAACTAAAGGTTAAGAAATTTTCCTCTTTTTGTAAGCTCCTCTGAGATGTACTTGCTGTGTACGCAAGCATGCGTGTCAACGTTCGGAACGTTCCTGTACTCCCTGCAGCATGTCAGGAGCCTGAGGCAGCCGAAACACTTGATGCCAGAGGGCACCGCTAGGAGGACTACTCAACACGTTGACTCTGAAATACTTAAAGGCCAATCTGCCAATCACATCGTAATAGACACAACAGTTTACCAAACTGCTGCCAACTGTTGAGGCATGAATGTTTGCAATTGTGCGACAGTGAGCAAACATCATGAAGATGTTGGTAGTTGTGAACAAACTCCTCAAAACTATCCACCATTATGTTTACATCTGATCTCCAGTTCATGCTCTTGTTCACATGAGCAACTCTAGCATTCAAGTGGATATGCAGCTCGCACGTGACATATTACCTCACATCAACGCCAGCATTCTTGCGTCAAATGAACGCTAGGAATGTGTGGTGGCCATGATGCATACATGGACACGTTGCCAATAGCAGTTCTTTTCCAGCGCTTGTCTGTACTTAATGCTTCTAAATAATCAACTTATTTTTGATTGCCAAATACGTTCTTTGTGCTGTAACCGTTTGGCACAGCTAGGGAGGCACTGGGAAAAATGGCAGAGTCGGCAAGTCAAGCTGCTTCAAAGTCCCAGAGATATTGTTTTCCATCTCAGAAGAGGAGTGACCTGAGAAAGGGAGTAAATTTAGGTGAAGCCTACACTACTGTAAATGGACCCATATAAACATTTTCCATGGCATCAAAATGCAGAATTGAGTTTTCTCCTCGATCGGTTTGCTAACTTGCTTGCTAGCGTTAGCTATCATTAATAAAACTCCTCTGCAATACTTGTTGGACATGGTGCAGGCTGCTGGTCACTTGACGTATCGGCAGTGAGCCTGACAACTCTGGAATTATTTTTCTGCCATTGCAACTGCAACCCACACACATGATGTCGCTACTGTCCATACCAGTGATGGGAATAACGGCGTTCGAAATAAACGGCATTACTAACGGCACTACTTTTTCAGTAACGGGTTAATCTAACTAATTACTAAGTCTATCATCACAACGCCGTTACTGTTACTGGCCTTCACTGACAGCGCGTTACTATTGTTATGTGAGATTCATTTTTTGTTCCTGGTGAACAGAAGTTTCACTTTTGTTGGGACTATATTGTGCTAGTGTTCTCGCAGAGAGGAGGCGGGGTGATATAGGCGAGTGCCCCCAGGTATCTCCGTATCACTCCGCTGCAGATACAAGCCTCTCCACTCCACACACTCGTGTTCGAGTAAAAAAAGGAGTTGCTGAAAAAGAGTTGCTGTGTTCTGTTAACCGCGGTTGCACTTCAGGTTTAAAGAAGTTCGTATTGAGCCGCTGCGGACCTTTACCGGGCGTACAGCGTCACCAACCTGACACAGACGCTGAGACAGCACGAGAATGAATCCGGTTTAAGATGAAAACAGCATCATATTCCAGCAACAAGTTTCCCTGAATTATTTACTTCACCCATGACCCGAATTCAGTTACTAGTTACTACTGAAGATATATTACACTAGTTCTGCACACTGGATCTGTCTCCATCTGACCTGGAGCGGTACAGAAACAGTGATGATGAAGATGATGATGATGATGGACTGTCATTGCAAACCTCATGTCATTGTGCGCAGCCGAACACGCGCGCACAACAGGGAGAATTATAAACTGGATTCAACACAAACATCAGTTTCCTTCAGTGATAAAAGACACGAACATGATGAGAAACGTTTATTAGTTCGTGTTTCTTCTTGTGTCTGGCTGTTATAGTCACATGAGCTTGAGGAGGAGACGGAGCCACAACATCCATCAGTCTGAGCGTCCCTGATTTTTCTGTTAGAAATTTATTCTGTGAAGTTTCCATTAATTTAATTCATTAGTCAGATCTAATATTCACTTTATATTAATTCAGCATAAGATTAATTTAATAGATTAATTGATATTAATTTTAAAGTTAATTTAAAGTTACATCAAAAGGAACATTAAGTAATGGAATGATTACTTTTCCAAGTAATTAGTTATTTTTGTAAAGCTGTAACTCAGTTACTAACGCAATTACTTTTTTGGAAAAGTAATTAGGAACTATAATTAATTACTTTTTTAAAGTAATGTTCCCAACACTGGTCTGTACACCACATTCAACCTTTAATGGTTTGAATTGTCTTTTGTTTTACTAAAAACTGGTTTCAGTGATCTTTCAGACACTCGTGTATAACATCTGTATATTGATACCAGCATCAATTATCATACACACACCAAAGAACAAGGGGTTGGAGTTATTTCAGCTGTGGAAAAAAAAACAACTTAAAAACATCAGGCACCAACATGATGTTTTGTATTTGTATTTATTTATTTGCACAGGATAAAACATTTAGTTTAAAATCAAGCAATTACAAAACAAAAACAAAAAACAGATTATGCAGGTGAGATTTTTAAAAAAATCTTAAAGGGATATGGAAAATCTCACCTGAACATAATAAAGAAAAAAAAAAATCCGGCTTTACATTGGAAAACTAATTTATCTCTAAAATATAATACCAAAATAGAAATATACAGTAAAGAACAAAACACAACAAAATGCAATATAATCCATGTAACACGCTTACGATAATTTAAAACAGGCCAGTAGTGCATGACCAGAGATAAAATATTAGTTGATGCAAGTCACAGATGGCAGAATCTAAGACAGCGCAGCTGTTTAAGACAAGGTCAAAACAATAGTTCAACTTAAAATGAACATACTCTGCTTTCTGCTGTGCAAAGTCATCTACTACATCCACAAGATTCAGGCAGCATGCCTCCCTTATTCCTTTATAGCCCTCCTGTGAGCTTTGCTAGCATTAGTACACATCGTTTTGTCAGTTTCTGCCTTGTTATCTGCTATTGGTTTGGGCTGTTACATAGTTTTACATGTGTCCAGAACTACAGTATCGTTATTATCCTGGGGTTGGATGAGCTGTATGTCTTCTTCAAGTAAAAATTCAAGAAAACATGAATAACGGACAAATATTCATTGCGCCCTGCAGCGTTCTGGGGCTGAGAAACCACAATAGAAATACACAGTGGACATCAACACACTGTTCATTTAGGTTGCCATAGAAGATTCAGCCAAAAAAAAACATAAAGGTCTTATCAAAGGGAGCACAGAAAAGAAAGAGAGAAAGGAACAGAGCAAGAGATACAGTAAGACCAGTCAATATCTGATGGGGAGGTGGAAGAAGAGACAGGAAGCAAGACAGAGCTAAAATTAGTGTTTATTAGAATGTGCCAAAGTGTAAAAATCTGCAAAAGTTCAGATGCACTGCTTTAACACATATACGCACAGTACAGATGATTATTATTGTGGTTAGTTTGTTATCTCGCTTTCTTTGAGCTTTTGCGTAGCAGCTGATGCTAAGGTTGCATTCACACCAGATAGTCCGCTAGAGTCGGTCCGATTGAGGACTCGGCTCAGCTGGTGAGTGGGGGTGATCTTCCGGACTGAGATTACGTTCGTGCTGCGCTCTGGTCAAACGAGCCAGAATCTCGTCACCTGAGCTACCACGTCTTCCATGTTACGTATATTATACAATATAATGTTGACATAGTTTGGTTTTTTTTTCACTTCTTAAGTGCAGCACTGGTCTGCTGTGTGGGCATATCACACAACCTCCATTTTTACAACTAATTACTTTAAAAACTGCATTATTTCAATGGGTACTTAATAAGAGCTGGATTGTTTTTTTCTGATCATATATTAATTAAAACTTTCACGTCGTCTTTGCTCCACGTTTGATTGCAAGCTTTTTCTAAAGAAGTCCTACATGCGCATTTGTTGTGGTAGCGTTTACAATGCCCAACATTTATAATATACACAATGCCATGCTGAACCAAATGCAGTGTGGCAGTTGTAGTCCACTTCCTGGATTTGGTTTGCTTCAATCGTACCGAGACCTGCATTTGTAGGCAGACCGAGTCCAATTGTTTGGTCCAAATCAGTCTATTGGCGCATTCACAATACCCCCAAACAAGGTGGACTTTCCGAGCAAACGGGCCCTGATTCAAATCAAAATGGCTGGAGTGAATGTGACCTTAATTCTGCCATATGTCCGGGGCAGATTTGGGATTTGGCTGCAGGTTCTTTGTTGCTCTCACCCCTTTCTCCTGCTAGGTAGGTGCCTTACCATTTCTACCACTTCTATCTATCAGTGCATTGCTATAACTCTGCCTATTCCTTTCAGACACAAATGACACTGTGTGCTTGGTCGGCATTCGAGCTGTCTTCTCTTGATAAAGGTGCTGTTGTTTTGCTCTAGTTCAGTTTCTCTGCCTTATTTCCTGGACAATGTTTAGCTATCATTAAGCCCACATGGGAATGGGCCACCCGATCATAACTGTCAATTAATTGTTTTTGTTTAGCAGCCATAAAACTTCTCATATATGGTGAGTCTTGGAGCCTGTCTCAAACAGCACACTTGCCCGAGTGCACTGGAATTCAGTGCATAGTGCGCACTGTGTACTTTGTCTGTAGTGTACACTATTGTCACTAAATGCTGACCCAAACAGAGCACTGCACTTACAGGAAGTGATGGACTAGCATTGCCCGCTAATGTGAGCTAACTCTACTGAGCTGGTATAACCGCAGCCTCACACAAATGACCAGATCATAACTGTCATCAGGGAGTGAACAGTTTGGTAGCATTCCACAATATACATTAGGGATTATAAATCATTTCATAAACGTTACTTAAATCAAGTACAGTACCGCCTCCAATGCGACAGGGTCGCCAACGCGTTGTTCACCGCCATTACTTAGCTCTGAAAGCAGTTTGAAAGTCCCGCCTCTTCCTCTACGTTCAGCAAGATGCCGTCTGTTTAGTGCGAGTAGTGTGCTTTATTCTGCACTTCATTTTTGGCCATGTTAGGGCAGCATCCTGGTACTTTCAGTGCACTGAAATTGTTGCTTAAATGACAGCATGAACGCACTACACACTCAAAAGAGTGTTTGAAGTGCTCAAGTGCGCGGATTGAGACAGACCCTTGGATTTACTGCTTGCTGCATGTGATTGTGCTGCTTCCATTTTTTTTTCTCATTGTGTTGCTCTGTTTGTTTTATTGCAATGTGTGCTGTGTTTTGTGGTGCCCATGTTTGCATACAGTATGTTTTAATTTTCCCCAGTTTTGTCTAATTACTTGTGTGTGTGTGTGTGTGTGTGTGTGTGTGCGTGTGTGTGTGTGTGTGTGCGTGTGTACTAACATTGGGGATTAAAGGGACCATTCTGAGATTTTATTGGTAAAAAATAAACTTTTAGTGAGCATTGTGAAATGTGTTTTCTATAATTGTACAGTAGGTCTATTTTATGTTCTGTGCATATGACATACATGACAAATTCTTTTATAATCCACATCCTTTATTGTCCGGACCTTTTTGGGTAAAAGAAATTTGACGTGAAGTTGTATGGTCCTGGGGCCAGAACCTTCCGGGTGGCTTGTCGGGTTTAAGCTATTACCGCTCCTGCCACATTATCACTGGCAACCTCTGGCCAGATATACTTTTCCTTTTGTGTATAAATCTGTGACATGATGACATAAAACAAGACATATCAATCATGACCTGCCAGTATGAGAAGTAAGAATGGAATTATTGGGCCCTGGATAAAAGACGAAAATCTGTAATTATCAAATTCTTAGCAGACACTCACTGTAAAGCTCACCTGTACCCTGGAGGAAGGAAACCTTTTAGGTTTTGCATTTTTAGTGAAAATTTTGGGTCCAGCTTTGAGTTCAGCTTTTCCTTTATGAGGTCACTCCCCTGCCGGTAAGGAGACAGATATACACCCTTTCCTGAGAACCAACTTCAGGGCTTCTCTTTTCTTTTTTTTTTACCTTGGCCGACTTTTATCCACCTTTTCCATCGTTCTAATCGATTCTGGCCAAAATCTCATAACTTGCTTCAGTGAAGACATGTTGCTCGGATGAGTGCAGATCACCATTAACTTCCTTAAGAGGCAAAAGGGGAAACTGAAACTCAAATCCTCAATAGTACATTGATTGCTAACCGTGTAATTAAACATGCTAGTGAAACTGTGATAAAACTTCTGACCAGCTCATTCTTTTGTTCACCAATGTAGTTTTTCCTATTTTTTTCATATAGAAGGAATAAGATATTCAGTGTTTTTCTTTTCCACATAAAAGGTTTGAAATAGCCTATCATTATGCATCCAAGAATTCTATTTCTTTTTTTTACATAAGTCAATGGATTGGAGCATTAAAATGCTCTGAAGGTAAGCTTATGAAATGAAAATGTGTTCAGGAAAATAGTTTTCATTTCAAAGATTGCCAAAGATTGAATGTGCTTCCAGAGAAAATTACATATCAGTGAACAGATATGGACAGGGACATTTCATCTGAGCAGAGAAAATCTGTTCGGTCTCACTCAGGCAGATGGGCCACTCCTGTGTCTCACAGCCATCATTTAGTCTGGTAAGAAAGCTGTCCTTTAACACAGAAATCTTCTCAATTGCAGCTTTCGTGCTGAATGGCTGTATGGCTCGCTGCACTTAAATGGCTTTTCCACTGTCAAGGTTAAAGATTTTATTGTCAGTGGAGCCATTAAACACTCAAATACTTACAGATTAATGTACACAGGCACATAAACACAACACAAGTTTAGGAAAGTGAACAGCTTTAAGGGAAAACTTTGTGCAATTAGTTTTGTTCCACCATCTGGTGTGTTCTCCTTTCACTGTGCACATTTTATACCACTGACCATAGAATAAAACTAAACAGGTTTGGACCAGGACTCAGTTACCCCTCCAGGTTTGGATCTGTTGGGAATTCTGTTTCATTATCAAAATCTGTTCAAAGTTTTTGTTTTTCTTTAGTGTCAAATTATATCTGCAGTGCTTCTATTTTAAAGCTGTTGTTCATCATATTCTTTCTGATGTACTTGTTGGGGGTGTGTAACGTATTTCTCTGTAATTAGTCAATGAATGAAAAGTAATTTCTCTACAGTTAGCACAATAAAAGCAGCTCTTGCAAAGCAATTTCTGCACTTGTAACGAATTAAATGTACAACTATAGACTGATCATTTCACTGCCTTTTTTACTGTCTAAGGTTGTGAAAAGATCATCTCTGCACAACTGATATCATTTATTAAAGGCAATACAGAGGATGTTTTCGGTATTTCAGAAAGCAGAGACTGTTATCGAGTTTTTGAATAATGCGCATGCGCAACACCAACCTGCTACAGCTCCCTCCCCCCGGCTACAGAATAACGTGTACGAGTCACACCAGTGTTTAGCAGACAGCAGGTACAGATTCTCTCGTCATGTCACAAATGCAAATAGAACAGAATTTCGTCGTCTGAACATTGCTAACTGCTAGCAGAATGATTGTGAGCTACCTGCTGTAAACAGACGAGAGTGTGCTGCTTCCGGGTAATATCTCGCCAATCAATCACTATCATTGGTCAGTCTCGCCCATTACCTGTTGAATTGACCGTCAGTCACTCTTACGACGGTAATAAGAGTAATAGACAGGCAAATAGTAAATGAAAAATGTAAGGAATGCAGAGATGATTGGCGGATGTTTTTCTGCCCCATTACTTTCACATCTGATATAAAATAATATTTATATATTTAAAGTTTTTTAATTAATCATAGCGTATGGGGTAGTGAACCCAATTTAATTGAATATTGCAAAAACTGTTGAAAGAAACATCTTCTATAATGCCTTTAAGAGTCACAACTTCCAGTCTGGTTTTATAGCACTTAGGGCCGGATCTATCAAAGGTTTGCATGTATAAAAACGTGAGCTACGTATTTCACTACACACGCTAAAAATTGTACAAACTGATCTATCAACAGTGTGCTAAAGAACCGTGGTTCAGCCCCTCGCGCAAAATTCCAGATAGCGTGGGCAAATTACTACACGCAAATCTGGATCTTGATAAAGCCCTTATAGTACAAAGAAAGCATTTGTGAAGGAAACTGTTGACCTCCTGCTAGGGATGTACAGTATATTATGATTTTATCAATACTGATACGATGAGCTTTATGCACAACTCCCACTACTTCCTGAACTTCAGCCGCCTCCTTTGTTTCCTGTGTTTCATTACTGGACAAACGGATGTGTCTGGCCATTGTCATCATGGTTACTGAGGTCAAGCACACCTGGATTAATCAATTTGTCCAGTAATGAAAGACAGGAAACAAAGGAGCTGGCTTAAGTTCAGGAAGTAGTGAAGTTGTATATAGCCCACATTGATACTTCTTATTGCTACGGGAATTTACACAATACTCTTGTCGATACTTCAACATAATTTAGAGTAAACAGTGCATTACAAGAAGTTGGATTCAACTTTTTTTTATTCCCACAAAGAGGATCAGAGCATAACAGGAACTTTAATAACAATTTTTTTTTTTTTTTTTCTACTTGTCCTGTCCAGCATCGAAGCAAGCAGAATGGAAATCTGATTGCTTTTATTCTGTTGAACAGTTTTGCTTTATCAGCGGAGCTTTATGAATATAAGGCTCCACTTGATATCATGTTTATTCATTTTATTTCTTTATTTAAACATTTGTCTATTACACCATTCCATTTCATACTGCTGGGCCTGACAAGGGAGAAATGAAAGTTAACAGAGGTAATGATAGAAAGTGAAACAGAGAGGAGTAAGGAAGAGGAAGAGAGAGAGGAGAGAAAACATGAATCCACTTACACAGTTCACTGGTACATCTGTACCGCGATCCCTAAACAACCAAGGTCTCTGTTGGAAAACAAAACAAGCAATCCCCTACAGGAGGACCTGCAGGTGGCTTAAATATCCTCAGATCATACAAACACACACAAACACACGCAGAACTACGCAGAGAAGAGGTACAACCTAGTCAGCGCAAGTGGGAAGTAGAGAAGAGGTACAACCTAGTCATCGCAATGGGAAGTAGAGAGGTGAGGTACAACCTAGT